>CM060964.1:186978451-187303451 GCA_030765045.1 Tenodera sinensis
CAGCCGCTAATAGACGATATAGGATAGAGAAATAATTTGGTGTTTATGTAATACTATATTAGGATAAAGTGTGGAATAGCAGGCTCTCAGAAGGCCACCAACACAGACACTAAATTGTATACCGGATGCTGCTCTCTTTGTGCTTGGCTTTTTCTTCGCCTTGGGGAAGAACGTTCATTTTATATGCTTCAGTAGCTTTGAAAGGTGTAATTAAATCTAGTTGTTGCCTTAGTGTCAAAGAAAGCCTTAGGGTTGGTTAACATGCCTGCTTACCCTTCAGAGCTGCCCTTTATTTTGTTTACACCTTTATTGGTGATTGAGGTGTTTATTTCTAAAAATCATTCCTTCATCGGCGTTGAGAAAAAGCTAATTTCAACAATACCATTTACAGGATTCCATCTGAAGATAGTAGTTTCAAAATTTTCCACCTCCGAAATCAAACAAGGATTCTTGATTTTAGCCTTCAAGCATACTTTTGGCCAAATTGAATTGTGGATTGAATGTAGCGTCAATGAATGTGGGAGATGTATTGCATACCCTGATAACTGATTGCCAAATTGGTGTTCATTATAATTTTGTTGTACACAATCGGTTTAATGTCATTAAAAATCAGAATGTTCTAAACATTATGATTTGAATTCGCACCACCCTGCAGCAATATGTTCTGCAACAAAGCTTGGGTCAGCGTTATCTGCCGCCAGTCACAGGAAGCTGGTGTTCTGCGCCTGAGCCAAGGTATGTACCACATTAGGCCACATCTCATGTTAATAATTGTGCTCACATTATTGCATTTATAGTCATGGATAGAGAGTAATTCGCGAATTGTTTTGCTTCTTGTAATTGTGCTCTCTTCAACTGTGGACACTAGAGCATGACTTGGACACTTAGTTACTCATTATTAAAGTAAAATGTAGGTTAAGATATGCACGGATTTTAGCATGAAGGTATGTGACGGTCAATCACATCCGAGAGGTCATGAAATGAATGAGGGCCAGAACAGTAAACAAAATTGCTTTTCCGTGCCGTTGTTGCAACGAAAATCAAAATAAACTGTTCTGTGATCGATAAACTGAACGCAAGAAGCATCCAAAGGTTAAACTTTCTCTAAAAAGCAATATGTAATTAAAGCAGACCCTCCAAAGTGCGCACTCAGTATTACACGAACATTAAAAAATGTATAAGGCATTTCAACATCGAAGTTTATGAAAGTGAGTTCTGGCTGAATCGTAATGCTTGAAACAAATATTTTTTTAATATATATATAATTTTTTTTTTTTCAAAAGAAAAGTGAGTATGGAATTCCAGTGGTTATGAAGATTTAAATAGCATTTATAAGGCAACCATAAAGGACAACTATTCTTGTAGTCACATAATATGCACACACACACACACACACACACGTGGCGGCGCAGTGGCCGAGCGGTTAGCGCGCTCGCCTACCACCTAGGCGGCCCGGGTTCGATCCCAGGGACCCGCATGTGGTATTCGTGGTGGACGAAGCGGCGTCAGGGCGGGTTTTCTCCGGGAACTCCGGTTTTCCCCGCCATCTCATTCCACCGGTGCTCCATCTTCATGTATCATCAGTGTCACCGCCTGCGGTGCCGTAGTAGTAAAAGCGGGCGTTAAACACTACAACAACAACAACAACACACACACACACACACACACACACGCACACGCACACACAAACAACAATCAGAAATGTTTGGGATGTCCAAGAATAGAATTTTCATTGAATAATCATTATAAGTTCTCAGTTGTATAGCATAACAATGCAGTGAAACAGAACAGAGCAAACTTTCTCATTTTGTACGGGCTGTATGTTGTTTAGGAAAACAGGCATTTGCTTTTCATGGTCACAATGAGAATGAAGGATCTTCAAACTGAGGCAATTATATTGAATATTGAAATGAATTAGCGATATATGACGTCTCTCTGAAAGTGCACTTGGAAAAATGGACTGTTTTTCGTGCAACTTCACCTGGTATTCAGAATGACTTAATTTCAAATGTGAGTGCCGTCATTACACATGGAATCAAGAAAGAAATTTATGATGCCTTGTTTGTTTCACTGATGTTAGAAGAATCTCCTGACATTAATAGTGAAGAACAACTCTACCGTTCGTTACATAAACGTTGATGGAAATATTGAAGAGACGTTTATTTGATTTACAGATATAAGTTCTGACAGAAAAGAGATTCTCTTTTGAATCATGCTCTCAGTATTATCGAATATTTCTTTCAGAAAATGATAACATGAAAACTCCGAAGGGCAATTCTGTTTAGGTTACATCATATTTTAGCGAATTTCACAATATTCGTTGGGTTACACACCCGAGTCTGATAGTCACGCTATGCCACCTTATGCCGAGTCCATACGGTAACAAACTTGTTATATCAAATTATTTATCCGCTACTGGTATATTGAGCATCTCTTGTTTCGTCGTTCCTAGCAATGTAAATTACAACAATGAATTAAAATGCTGTAGTCCATTGGTACATACTCTTTATTTAATTTTTAAACTACACCCAGATATACTAATTAAGACCTTTTAGGGACCAATGAATTCACTGCATCCTAAGCATCGATTAGATTAGAACCTCTTCAGGAATAAATGGTTCTCTTTCTTTTTTTAGTGCACTTTTAATTTATAGCTGCCTCCGAGACAATCAGCATTGGTGCCACGGTAATCCCATCCAGTAACGATAAATATGTATATTTAATTAAAATAATTGCTCTGATTTAGATTTTAAAAGCGGCAAGCCTCAAGCGTCGGCAAGCTTTAGGCTTTAAATGGTTCACTCAATATTGAGATATTTTTATCTCTTATACCCTAAATCATGAATTGCTATAAACTTAATTAGACATGTTATAATGAAAGAAATTACATTTCCAATGTAAGTCCACAATGTTCAGTAATATAAATAATCTGTTTTCGCTGTTTTACCAGTAACTTTTGTAATTCAGAAAAAAAGACAACTTCATTGGCTATTCCTAGAAAATTCAAGATATACATTTCACTTTCCATGAACATATCTTAAATGTGTGGTATTTTAATAAACAAAAAACGTTAAGTATTTTTGAGAAAATCAAAATTTTCGAAAATGTTTCCATGTAAAAGGTAGTTTGCATCAGGGGACTTCCTTGAAAAGCGGATCCTAACCTTGGAAGATGCTGAACTTAGTATTTAAGTTTGGGTTTTAGTTGACTTTTAATTTTTGAGCTATGGTGATCACACGCACGCACACGCACACACACACACACACACACACACACACACACACACACACACACACACACACACAGAGAAACAACTAAACAAACAACTAAAGGTCAGGAAACAAAGCAATACTTTCCTACTGTAGCAGACAGACTGAAGTTAAGGATAAATCTAACGGCAAACCTTACAACACTACTGACAGGACACGGAAGACTTAAAGCATACTACTATAGGTTCCACATCACAGATGACCCAAGTTGTTCATGTAATGGAGGAGAGCAAACAACAGACCATATAATTTATGACTGCAAAAATCTCGAAGAAAAAAGAAGAACATTCAGAAGGAAAATAATTCAAAGAAGAGGAAAATGGCCACCAACTAAAGTCGAAATTGCTAAAAGTTATTTTAAAGAATATATTCAGTATGCCAATGCAATTGATCTGACAAAAAATAATTGAACTGTATAAATCTATGTAATTATTAATGTTAAATTTATAATAAGCAAACCCAACATGTAGTATTACATATTGTAATGGAACATGTAGAACAATAAAGAATCTTAAAGAAAAAAAAACACACACACACACACACACACACACATACACATTCGTAGCATTTTCTCCGCCCTTAACATTTCGCGGCATATCTACAGATGTAAGACACAGAAGCTTGTCACTTTCTGTACCACCTAAGTGCCTAAGGTAGGTGAACTATAGACTTTTGACCAAAAGCAGTGGCGTGCGGTCACAACAATTACCCCAGCGGTATAGGCTACGGCACTGAAAAATCATCCTATACTTTAAAATAAATAATCCTTATTCCAAAATGGTCAGGTTATAAATAGTAGAGGTATTTGTTATCCTAAATACCTTTCTGATATTTATCATACGCTTAGCACATCATAGCCCATATAAAAATGGTCTCTTTTGAATATTGTCTATTACACAGTCACTCGCATTCATTTTCAATGAATTCACCTGTCATATTTACTAGATACTTTAACAGAAACCCATATAAAACAACGCACTCTTCACCTTTTAGTTTCCGCAGGGCGCAAACACTTTCAAACTTGTGACAGCAACTCTATATAGTCGGATCTGATCTGCATGATCACCAACTTTTTATATTTTCCCCTCTTTATTTTGTTAATGGAGGTCACTTTCGTAAACAAAAAGCATTTAAGTCGTTTCTTAACAATATTTTTTAATGCTAGCTAATAGTATATGCGCTTTTTACATCGTTTGACATTATTATACATGTCCTATAAAAAGACACCATTATTGTAAGGTTGCTACGCTTGCGTGTATCGCTATCTCTCATTCAAGCTTTCCATATCGATATGTAACCGACGACGACGAGCTATTGGCAGGCTGAGGTTCAGCCCGACGACTTTTGCTGCGTGCCTACCCCTGTTGGGGTTTAACCGCAGGTAGGGATTTAGGATACGGGTGTTTATAGGGTGGCTTTGTTTGGGTTTAAGTTGGTGAGGGCTAGAAGGGAGCTTTATGCCCCTTGACAGCTGTCCTGCAGGATGCAACAAGGTCTGCATTCTGGCGTATAGTAAACGGTTTTAAATTGGTATTTTGTAATTTTTTTCAATTTTGAATTTTGATTGGGGGGAAGAAATTTTGGAGAGGATCAACTCTCTGTAGGGATCTTATTGGAGCTCAGATTTAGCTGCTGGTGGATGTTCTCCTAGGTTATGGGGCGTGCCCGCAAGCCATGCGGGGAACCCCATACGCCCTGAAACGGCGTGTTGAGGGGTTGTAGTCCCCTAGAGACCTAACTAGGGCGCTTTGATGGTTAGGTAAACTGGCGTACAATTTTGCTGCCCGGCGCCTAATTTCATCCTCCACGTATGGAAGATATGAGGCTTCGTGAAGTAGTCTCACGGGGAAGAGTAAGGGGACAGAGAAGATGGACCGGAGACCTCTGTTCTGCGCCCTTTGGAGCCACAGGAGCCAACTACTTGCAGCCATGCCCCACACTTCACAAGCGTAAAGCATGAGGGGGACTACAAGAGCCCGGAAGAGGTGTACCTTTAGGCGGACTGGCATCTCGGACCTCAGCATGGGGTACAGGGAAGCAATAGCCCCCTGGGTCCTCGCCGAGAGGTCTCTGGTGTGACCGCGGAAAGTTAGACCTCTGTCCAGTTTGAGTCCTAAGTAGGTGATGGAGTTTGTCCACTAGATCCTTCGGCCTCGAAAGTGGAAGGTGGGGCAGTCTGCGGGGGTGTGGCGCCCTGTGAAGAGGATGGCGTGGCTCTAGTCCGGATTAACGGACATTCGCCAACGCCGACATCACCCTTGGACGAGGCGGAGGTGTCTTTGTAGGGGGTTGAAGGCTCTGAGGATGTGTTTGTTGGTGCAGTATAGTAATACGTCGTCTGCGTATTGAGCTACACTGACCTGTGGTTCTGTGGGTAAGTCTGCCATGAAGACACTGAACAGAGTAGGGGACAGAACAGAGCCTTCGGGGACTCCGCCTCTTATTGGCCTAAGTGTGGATGTTCGCCCCGCGACTGTGACTTTGAAGGTCCGGTGTCTGAGGAAACTGTCTAGTGTATGGATAAGCTGTGTGGGTAGCCCCAGGTGGATCAGCTTGTAGAGGAGCCCTGTGTGCCAGGTCGTCGAGAAGGCTTCCTCCATGTCCAGTGATACCGCGGCAGTGAAGGCGCGTTCCTGGAAACCCAGGCCGGCGGCCTCCACCACCCGCAGCAGCTGCTGGGGCGTAGAGTGTCCAGGACGGAACCCGAACTGATGTTCAGGGATGGCTTGAATGTCCCTCAGCAGGGGGGACAAGCGGTTTAAGATCATCCTCTCGAGAACTTTCGAGAGGGTGGACAGGAGGCTTATCGACTAGGCTCTGCTCTATGACGCCAAAGCCTAGCTAGCTGCAATTATACTAAACTAACCAATCAAATTCACAGTTGCCTCTGCTGTCGGGTGGCAGCCATGGATACGCTAGCTAGGACTCTATACAGAATACGCATGCGTCAGTACAGCTTTCGTAGGCTAGCTGGTATTGTTGAGAGGGTGTATTCCTTTGGAACAAAACAAGTCGCCAAGAGCAACAGCTGGCTAGTGGCGGGGCGGGAGTTTGAACCTTAAGTACTGTAACGTTCAAGTTCGATGTGCGTATTTGATTGAGATATGAAAAAACTATTTTAATTTCGAACTTGTGATTAAATCGGTTACCCCAGTAGTGCTGGGATAGCTGAGGTTGAATGCACGCCACTGACCAAAAGTATTCATTATGGAGATTTCTTCTGAAATACTGGATTTTGGTCTCTTGTAAGAAAGAAATTATCAGGCATGTACGCGTTTTCCGAGAACTTTAATGCCTCTGATCAAATTGCGTAAGCTTTCACGGTCAATGACATAAAATACAAAATACATTTTGTATTTGAATGCCTCTGTTTGTAAGTTACTTGATACTAAGTGGTATTATAACATTTAAGATTGACTAACTCATCAGGAAAAAAGTATAATCATATCAATGCAAGCGCTGAAATGCTGCATAAGGCCTCTTTCCAACGAGAAGGGTTCCACCTGGCAAAGTCTAAGAACTTGCGGAATGAATAACAAACTAATGACTTGTTGTTAGTAATGCTTTCTTATAAGTAGGTATCCAAGGTGCGGCATAGTCCTTTGTTTATATCATGACACGGGTTCAGTCTCAAGCAAAATAAAACAAATGAATAGCACATTTTACACTGGAATAAACATGAACATTAAATACAAGTAGTATCTGGGAAACGACTATACTACAAAAGCGCGTTTTCATAAACTGTATGAACCCTATAATTTCCCTGTAAACACGTCTGCCTACTTTTGGTTTCCCAGTTATGCACAGAAAATGAGTGCAATATTGATAATTTTCACAAAACTCGATATTTGTTTGGTATTGGTTTGGCAGTATTTCAGCCATATGGTATTTTATTCAAAATCGTTAGAGCAATCTTTGTGGAAATAAAAGAGGAAAATACTTCCATGAATAGGGATTTCTTTTCTTTCTTTTCCTTGCATCCTTAACCGATGCAGTTACGACTTCTCGGTTTTGAATTACACGTTTCTGTCGTTCTCCCCGCCTCTCTCTCTCTCTCGTCATAATCGTACATATTTTAATGTGATGCATTCTGTGGTTTTCAACATCCTAAAAAGTACTCTATGCAATACAATTGTCAGGTATTTGAAGTTCTTTTGAACCACATTCCAAATAGGTAGACCCTCTTCTGTTTTTCGAAAAGTATCGGTGTCGTATAAGCGTCCCGTCCCCCCCCCCCCCCCCACACACACACAACGCTACCTAGTGCTAAGAACAGCAGTTACAGTGCTATACAAATTACGTTTCCGACCATATGAATACTCCGTATTTACATACGTGATGCAAACGTAATTTTAACGCAACGCAGAGTCAAATAAAACCACTCAATAGCGTTGGGCAATTTGAATAAAAACTATCGAACAACGGAATTATTCGGTATTTTCTGTCACCATTCGATGTTTTATTCGCTTTACCGATATTTGCCGTGCTTCAAAGCGATAGTAGCATGGAGAGGGGGGGGGGGCGGTGGCGGCGGCAGATGAAGTTAAGAAGTTGCTCAGCTCATCTTAAGGCTGCCGTAATGCCTCTGACCGGCCAGATTACAATAATACTAATTTCTTCATGATATGTAACTGTTTATTCCTTCTTAGTTAAATTTTAAAATAAATGTCGGCTAATAAGATTGATATCACTGCATAAATTAGGTAAGTAGCCAAAAGGAGCACAAATAAAGCAATAAAATGGTTAGTTTAGATTATAACAGCACATCGTGAATTTTGGAAGTCAAATTGCATAGAACTGGAGTTGTGCAATCCAGAATATTCATAGGTCAATTATTTAGTTTGAGAACAAAGTAATATTATACAAATATTTAGAATATATGCCACAAATAACGTGGCGTATAGTTAAATACTGAGAATAAGTACAGAAATGCTGTCGTGATAATTTTGTGTGAATTGATGCCGTTGTTTCTGTTGCAAGTTCTAATAATTTACAAAATACTGGAACATGTGCCTGAGCTTTCTTTCTAATGTCACTCACAGGACGGCTCCTGAGATCCATTTAAAAAAATAAAATTAAAACATTCTTCTAGCATTTCACCATTTAGTACTACATTTTTCTTATGGGCACTGCATTAATTTTCTATTTCAGAAAATAATCATGCAGGAGACGAGGTTTGAACCATCGACACTCAGAACCTTCAACCCCTACCGATAGTCACCCAACGACTTCGGCTTTTTCTGCATTGGGTAATATGCGCTCTATACATTGGATATTCAGTTATATTCTATCATTAACAGATTTATTTGCAAAGTGGAAAGTTCGAACCACCACTAGCAAAGGTTCAAATAGGTAGTTTGTTTTTTATTCTAGATATTCATTTGTATTTATTTAGAGAGTAAAAAGAGAACTTTATCTAGAACAAACGTGTTTCATGTTCAGTTTGGAATATAAATTCCTTTCGTTGCTTTTTGTTTTTAGTGACAGTCAAATTGTGAAGTTGTTAAAACGATGTAATATTTCTTACACCTTCCCGCTGATAGACATTTGAAAATGCTGCTGTTCAGATTCATGTCCGTACATGACCGAAAATTGAATATTGAGGTGATTTACTTACGTGAGACATTTAAAGTATAATATCTGTAATATGTATTACGGTTGAATAATAACTTCATAATCAAACCCTCCGTATGTTGCACTGGATGTCTGCTCTACAAACTGGAGGTTAACATCGAATCTATTTGTAATGACTCTTTAACTTTATCTTCCTTTCAGGACTTCGATCGTGTCTGAACTTATTTATTTAGAGCATTCATACTCAGTCATTCACCTTCTTAGATCTGGTTAATTAATTAATTAAAAATGTTTATTTGGGCATGTTTACAACATGCCCGGGCTGTTTAGGGAAATCCCTCTTCAGCCTAGTGTGGTATTTGTTTCTTGTTCGGGTGGGGATTTCCCTCGGCTTTGGTGCGTATTTGTGTTTATTGTGTTTTTTTTTGTTGACGTTGTGTAGTGTAGTGTGTTGTAATTTGTGTATTATGTGTGTCTGTGTCAGTTTCCGTGTTCCACATCCATGGCTCCGTTTATGTGCTTCTGCCTAAGAAGACCTTAAGTTTTGTTACTTGTTGTTATTTTGTTTTGATGCTGCTGCATGGCTCATTGGTGTTTTTTATATGTGTGGTGTATTTTTGTATGTTTTGGTTGTAACTCGGTATACTTAACTTTCAAAACAGGAAAACAACACTATTATTATATCCAATAGGAGAGTGAAGGAAAAAAAATAAAGGACAATGCTGGTCTCGAACCCGTGTTTCGTAACTGAGAGTGATATATTATTACTAGTACACCAACAGGACAACTGGTGTCATTTCTATAGTGGTTAATATTTAGGTTGTCCTAACATTTGAGAGAAACTTGGAAAAATAGCAGAGCACCTCTATAGAAATAATTTCCTTTAACTTACACAAATTTTAATGAAAATAACTTCTCAGAGCGCGAATATTTCAAAACACTTAATTGAACATAGGAATTACTAAAGAAGACTATATGTTCTGCCTATGTAAATAAAATCAGAACCATTAATTGAGCTCCCTGTTCGCAAGATAATAAAACTTTGTGCTGTGATAACCATTTTGTTGCACGGAAGACCAAACAAGACTCTTGCATTAAAGCCACTATAATGTTAATTAACATAAAATGTTCACATATGACGCTTTTTGAAAGCGTTCTTCAAGGAAGGTGCATATTTTGGATAGTTAATAAAATTTCATAATTGTTACTCCTTGTTTCTAATGTGTAAAAATTACAGATTAGATGGTTAGTTCCCAGTAGACCTGCGGTAGCTGGATGTTGGCCCATTCCTGTCCAGTGAGGATTGTCTTAGTCGCAGGAAGTTGAAATTCAAACCCATCCTTTAGTCTCTGCCGTATAGGTAGTTTCATGAGAACATCCGTATTCTACAGACTGCTCTGTGTGTAATAGGATGGTCCCTTACCTCTGTGCAGCAGTAGTTGCCCGAGGTCTTGCTGATCTTGGCCCTGAATGGAAGCAAGCGCCTTCCGCTTGATGTCTGTTCTCTACGCTCTGCCCCTGAGAGAAACGGCCCATGGTCCACCCCTCTTTGCTGCCGTCAACTCTTGGCAACCACGTGGACGAGGCATATTCTTATCTTATATATTTAAACGAGCAATTCTTGTGTAATTTCGCGCAACTTGGAAACGGCTCTAACGATTTCGATCATATTTGGTATTCAGACAGGCTTACAAGTTTATCTATATAGGTGTCATTCCTGAAAAAAAGGCGATTTTACGCGTAACAGTCACAATTACTCTAAGCCTTATTTTGGCCATAATTTCTCTGTAATGGGCCAATTTCAACAAACAAGTCAGAATATTAAAGGTCTCATCAAGAGCTTTCAGAAAACCTAAATCAAGTTAACTTAGCTATCTTAGTCTACGCGTAACAGTCACAATTATTCGAAACCTTATTTTGGCCATAATTTCTTTGTTAATGGGCCAATTTCAACAAACAAGCCAGGATATTAAAGGTCTCGTTACGGAAACGGCTCCAACAATTAGGCTGAAAATTTATATTTAGCAAACATTTTGTTTTTCAAGTTTATCTAAATAAGTATCTTCGCCCAAAAAAAACACAATTAAAAAAAAAAAAAAAAAAGGAAAAGAAAAAAGTCGAGGAAGCTCGGTCGCCCAGATACTGTGTCTTATGCAGCGAATGTCTAAAAATGACAATCAGAGAATACTAAGAGTGATGTTTCACGCACGCGCTTTTATCACGTTATGCTAACGAACAGGAGAACGCATAAACGTAGCGAATACTGTATGAATTTGAATACAACTGACATTATTTTTAAGTGCCCATTAAAAGGAACGTGTAAGAAATACTATTTCATTATTTGCCTGTCACTAAAAAAAGGAACGAAAGGAACTTATACCCCACACTGAACTCGAAACACTTATGTTTGTTCTAGATAAAGTTCTCTTTTTACTCTCTAAATAAATACAAATGAATATCTAGAAGCAAAAGCAAACTATTTAAACCTTTGCTAATGGTGCTGTGAACTTTCCACCTTGCAAAGACATTTGTTAATGATGGAATATAACTGAATAGAGCGCATGTTGCCTAGCGCAGGAATAGCTGAAGTCGTTGGATGACTATCGGTAGGAGTTGAAGATGGTTCAAACCTCGTCTCCTGCATGTTTATTTTCTGAAATAAAAAATTAACCAGCGTCTTTAGTTCTCCAGGGCTTTTTATCAGGAATAGAGATTCGGGATAAAGACACACTTGTAGAAATTGAGTTAATGTGCACATGGCAACATTGTAGTGTGTAGTGCTTGGAAATTCAGATAATGGCAACGCTGGTGGGTGCAAAGGTTGGTTCACGTTGAAGTAATCTACAACTGAATGACATTCTACTTAATACGTCATTAGTTACTTTATTCACTGGGATCAAGTTCTTCTAACTATGCATTTTTGTGACCAGTAATACCCCAGTTTCTTTCGTATGATATGTAACACACTAAATGTCTTTCTTTTGATGCTTTGAGCCTTATTCTCAGATAGTACGATATTTATGTCGTTTTACTGCACAATGAAGTATAAATGAATGTAATCATGCTGAGTTATTAAATTTTCTAAAATAATTATTTTCGTTTCTTGTGCATTTTAGTTTCCGTGCATGAACAAGATATAATCCTTTCGTATATCCATTGTAAGTTAAGTAAACATTAACAATACATGACGGAAGTAAATTATTTAACTTGGCAATAATCTTCGTTATTTAAAGACAGATGCCTATGAATGCGGGTATTGAAGGCGAAACATTAGGTATTAATTTCTGGAAGAGTGATTGAGAGTTTAAGTACGCGTATTCCCTGTTTTATTTACAACATTTGCAATCAATATCTTCTAAAGCTTTCAGTTCTAAAATTTCAATCGTGTTGCAGCAATATGATATTGTATAGTAGTATATTAGGCACACAGTGTATAATTATTTTCCCGTTAAGACAGAGGTATGGAGGGAATGGGTTTCACGGGATTCAATCCATGTTCAGGACATCACCCTAGCTAGCGGTACACGCCTTAACAGGTTCGACTACTACCGAATACATAAGTTCTGTGTATGATTAAAGTTACATTGGTAAGAAAAGCAGCCAACATTGTCATCGTTGTTACTTCTAGTGCACCATTTAAACAAAACCCAATAACATATTTTCTGTAGGTACACTGAAATTAAATTTGCAATGTTTGCCTGTTAATGTAGAAGGATTGCTGAAATTGATTTTCAAAGCTTCGAGGTGAGGTATGAGGTGACATGGCTGCCATGTCCTCTGAACAGCAAGGCATGCATATGACTAATTTAATTCTCATACCATCTATGTGGGAGGGCCTGAGCATTAGGTGACCTTTCGCGTAGGTCTCGCTGAAGGTGGGCATTTACTTTTGTGAAAGATAGTACGTAATAATGCAGCGACCTGCTCCAGGGAAAGCAAAGAATACTGAACGTCCATTTAAATCAGAGTGGGAGCTGTCTATTTCTTTTAAAGTCGTGACGATGGAGCCAAATGCCTCATTTACGGTACAATAATTATGTGTATAAGAAAATGATTTGTTCAAAGACACTATAAGAGAGTACACATAGAAACATGGTGAAATCATAAGGGATGCTAAAGAGGAAGAATTAACTAGGTTGCTACATCTTTCAGAAGAATATTATTTGTCCAAAAATGAGGTTTGTACCGGTGCTTTCTAAATGATCAAAACAAAACACCAGCTTTTATAATAAAAACCAAATGAACCAGTTAACACAGCGCACCGCATATATACCTATATCAAACAGTCCGGAAGAAACAGCGCTGAAAGTGAGGAAGGGAGTGAAGGCAAAGCGAACGAGTGGAAGTTTGTACCCAGGTCAACTTTTCAAAGTCGCATTTTGTACCTTGCACCATGCAATGCACTGAGAAGCCCTGACCTAAAGAGTATAGTGGGATGATTTTCCTGTGTGTCTCCAGTTTAGGCTCCAAAATGTTTTGAACTTACAAATGTGCTTTGCCTAAAATTGTAAGTTTTGTCTTTGAAAATTAAAAATGCGTGCGTAGATACATGCAGCAATAAACCGTAGGCAATTTTTATTTGTTATGTCTCTGTCATACTTCATTAGTGCAATATAAAAACTGTTTCGGAAGGATCATTTTTCAGGAAGAAAAATGCTGAAAATATCATTGGTGGCAAAAAAAAAAAAAAAAAAAAAAAAAAAAACAGGGATAAATGATTATAATGTGTAGCTCACATTAAAACACACAGACACGCTTAAATGTGCAGTAGGGCATCTGAAAATGCCATCCGGAGACAACTTATGCATTTTTCGCATTCACAAATGTCTGTATTATTTTATAGATTTAAAATAATAAAGTAGTTTTTTTCTAGAGTTTCATGGAATTTCAGTCGCACATATCCTTAAAACAGTTAAAGCCATTAAGAACGACGTGAGGTTCATCCTTTAGGTATTTATCATAACCTAAGGTGTTCTAGCGTTAGTTATAAACATTTAAGATGTATAAGAGGTGGAAGCAAGTTGGCCGTGGTAGCTTAGTGGTTAAAGCAGCCGCTCGATAAGCGGAAGACCCGTGGTTCAAATCTCGGCTATGGCATTGAATTTTTCAGTCGTGATTCTGCCTCTTAAACATTGCCTACACACGGCTTGTGTGTTTCAAAACACCAGCAGCAAGCTTGTTGGCATAAATAAATAATAATTTAAGGTGTAGATTTAAAAACATAGTAGCATGTGTGTGAATGTGAGCAGGAATACAAAAGAAGATGCAATGTCGAATTTGCGATCATTTCGGCTTCTCCCTGTAGAAGAAGTGGGAGGAGCATGAAATTGTAACTAGGAGTCTGAGAGAGTAGATATCTCTCAAGGTCAGCAAGGCCAGCATGTGGAGGAGAAAGAATTTCTTTACTGGCGTAACTGTCTGCTTTTATATTCCAGACTTGATAGCATTAATCATTAGAAAAGATGAAAGGTAAACCTGCTCACGCGGTTATTCAGTGGCACGGATGTATCAACTTTTGACACGATTGGAAACTCATTGAATCCGTAAACAAGTTTCCAGAAGCTGTAAATAAAAAGAAATTCAGATTAACCATTCCACTTGTCACGAATATTACATTCTTACTAGGAGTTGGATATATTCAAAATACATTAACGTTCCACTACTGAATCGATGTAAATAGTTACCTAACAGTCCTTTAGATTGCGATAGGAGTGAATATTTAGTCCAAGTACAATAGCGAATATACTTATTTTCAAGAGTGGCATAGTCTTAACGTTTTAATCAATCCGAGCACTAAAAAGTAACACATTTGGACGTTATTACATACCAGCCGTATGCAGGACAAGGCTGGAAAGGTGGAGTTACATTGTAAAATACGGTGCCTTACGGGTTTTGGATTACGGAGCTTTTGCTATCTGTCCGGTTGCTCTAACCAACTCAGCTCCATGAGTGCCATCCCGGCATCACATTAAATTCTCCAGTTGTGGAGATCTCAAATATATTTTGAGATGACGTACTCCAGTGGCGAATTAAGACTTTACAGCTTTCGAATGGACATGGCAGATGTATGAAGTACATGGTGCCTATAAATATGAAAGGCTAACGTTAGGAAAACTTTAAATCATTCTGAGAACTTAGATGTTTTTAAGTTTGCACAGTTTTTATTGATTCAGCAAATGGGAATAGGAATAGGAGAGATTCGACACTGAGGCCAGGCTTATTCTACCTATGCCGCTGGGGGGCACCCCCGGGAGGAAGGATGAAGTGACAGGAAACACCGGGCCGCCAGATCCAGACTAACGGCACAGACAATGACAGAGGTCCTTAAGGTTTCCCAAGTGTGACGACATCTCGAGGTCTTTTAGGTCTGCCGGGCCCAACTCAGGGGACCTCGCTGCGGGGTCCAACGTCCCCAGATGCCGCCCCCTTTTCCGTCCGGATCCCACGGATAACGAGGGACGGAAAGAGTTCCTGTCCGCACATCATCCCTGCCAAGCTGCACCTAATGCATTCGCTGACACTTGCGACCCTGAAAGAACCAACGGGATGAAGGATGAATGAAATTATTAGTGAAACGAAATGGAAGGACAGGAAATTCGGGGGGATGTAATTATCCTTCCCAACATTAGCCTAGCGACCCGGGGAAACTCCCGGAAAAAAAAAAAAAAAAAAAAAAAAAAAAAAAAAAAAAAAAAAAAAAAAACATGGGTCAGGAAGGTTGGCCACAGGAATGGAACCCACGAACTCCCGAATGCGAGCCTCACGCGTTACCGCGGAGCCATCTCCCTCAGTTATTCAGCAAAACCTGAAAGGTTTGTACTAAAGATAACCATTAGTAATATACACTAACAGCCAGAATTAACTTTTGCTCAGTCTTTTGAAACAGTGGAAGGGAGATATATAATCTTCCACTATCTTAAAAGACGATGAACCAAATTTAGTTTTAAGCTTGATGTGTTGAGATGGCAACATTAACGAAAACTTCGTTTGTCATCCTATGGAAGGCACATTTTTGTTGTCGGGACACGACAACGTCGTTCCCATCGCCAGTTCAAATCATTTATTACGTCATTTCTAAGCAAGCTTTATGGCTTCAATGCCATAAATCACCATTTGTGCACAATGTCATACTATAATAAAACAAGTATGTACTATTTTCAGACATATAGTCATTAAACTGGATGAAATTTAATTATAACGGGAGAAAAATTCAGTCATTATGAATGTTGCAACTTTTGAGGACCTTATTTATAAACTGTGAGTACCACTTGCAAACCTTGTGTTCATCCCTTTACTAGTTTACTCGAAAACATTTTAGCGCCCATCTGATGAGTGCTGTAATAGTTTCATCATACACCAATGAGAGGACATGAATCCAATGAACAAATTCTACATGACGGACGTTGCATTTTATTTCTTTGATTTTTCTTTAGCTATAGGATCTTCGAAGCATAATGGACCTGAAAATCTAGATCACTGTTAACCCAATAAAAATGAACATTTAGGAAGTTATGGAGTAGAAATTCCAGATAAAATAAACCTTCCCTAACCAGAAAATATGTTTAAACATGAAAAGACAAAGCGCAGCAATATAATAAAGTGGAATGAAACAATCGTATGTTTCACTCTTGTTTATTTGCACTGCTGTACAACAAAAGGTTTATTTTGTGTCAAAGTCAAGATAATCGTGACAAATATTCACCAGAAACGGTTCCAATACACTCAAGTACTTAGGGCTGCATGGGAGACCTGTGCGCTGTCAGTAGATAACAACACATATTCCACAACTTTTTACATGAGCTCAAGGGAAACAAAAGAACGACCATGTAACATGCACGCAAATTGTGGATTTTAACAAGGTCTACATTTTTCCCGGAGGAACTTTTGTCCCTTTAGTCCAGCGTTTGTATCAAATTGTCATGTGTGATTAAAATTGAGGAAATACATTTTACATGTATGTATTAAATGCACTTCAAATTAAGTCGAATGTATTTTTGAAATGTAAGAAGTAAGAAAAACCTTTGCGTATAAAATTGTAGGATTGTTTCAGTGTAGTGAATCTTAAAATAGCGCCCGACTTATTACATTTGGTATTTATGCTTCATGTTTCTAAGTTGTGCCGTCGCAGGCTACCCACTTTAAAGAAACGGAAAGTTCTGTAATTCAATAAAAATCATTCAGAAACATTACCCACAAATATTTTTTTCTCTCGAACATAAGGAATTGAGGTAATAAATATTGATTTTTTTTTGTTAACGTCCTTCAAGGTAATGTCATATCGTAAGGTGAATGACTGAAATGGGTGAAATGATGCTCAAATGAGCCCGAGATCCATAGCGTTTTAAGTTATCCGACATTCATCTTCTCAGGATAAGGGAAAACCTCGGAAAAAACCTTACCCGGATAAGTTACCCTAAGCGAGATTCGAACTCGCGACCTCTTGAACGTGAGGCAGACACGCTAACCACCATGCTACAGAAGGGGGTGATGATGATGATGATATTGGAATTCTCAGTTTTATTAAAATGGCTTGAGATTTAACTGATTTTGCTCCGTATGGCATTTGCATTGCGTTTTAAAAATTAAAATAATGAGACATTGAAACGGGTGTGAGCGTGGTAAAGCATTGGACGTTAAGATTAATGAAATATCGGTTAAGCCTGTAGCACCTTTGACTTGTTTTTGAGACCAGTACTTGACTCTGTACGGTAGATTCAGAGACCTGTATAGGAAGATCAGGTGGCATTCTGTGGGTTTGTTGGGTACCATAAAGGTCCAAACTGCAAGTAAAAAGAGAATTAAATGTGAAATGAAAGATAACTATGAGAGAGAAACGACATGGAAGCTTCAACATTGGACTATAGCAAATAGATTAGGCCTGGGCGACTCGCGGAATACATTGTGCGACCATCACTTTTTATCTGCCAAACGTACAGCTATCCGTGCAAGGTCGTAAGCAGGCTCTTCTCAGTGAGCACCGGTAGCCCAGCCCAGCCTTTGAGCCATAGCAGACATCACAGCAGTTGGTTAATGTCAATGTGGCATTAAACCGTTGATACACATAAACTTCCAGTCATCATTTGAATATATTTATACAATATGGCGGATCTTCTAGAAGTAATTTAGGCCATAACTGATGAGGTGGAAAGTTCCAAAACAAAAAATATTTAATTTGTCCCCTTCATGTTTTCAATACTCACATGAGGAACTTTTAGGAACTTCACTATTGTCGAGATGTCGAGATTTCACCGGAAGTATGTTTTGAGGCCCCCTGAATCCAAAAAAATCAGCTTTAGTAAAATTTCCGTCTGCGTGCCTGTGTGTATGTGTGTCCGTATGCCAGTCTGTGAACAGCATAACTCAAAAACGAAAAGTCGGTTAAAAACCAAAGTTGGTATTTAAGTTTGTCTTTCAGGGATGCGACACGAAAATTTTGAAGAAAATTGATCCACCCTAAACTAACCCTTATCTGGAAAATTTTTATTTTCTTGAAAATGGCTCTAATGATTTTGATTAAATGCCATATGTTTGAGATATTTTTATGACAAATGAAGTCTATATCTTGAACCTTCTGGCTATAGCCCATGTAGTCCTATTTTCTCTTGATTACTTTTTGCATAACTGGTAAACCGTAAGAGATAGACCAAATCTTTCTATACAAAAATGTAGATCATGTTAAAATACACGATTTATGTTTAAATAATTTTTTGTAGAATGAGCCATTTCGGAGATATGCCTTGTTATTTGTGCGTTTTGGAGAACTTATACTTCTGTCAAATGGAACATCGTTATTCACTTTTGTGTATGTTAACCGTGTAAAGAGAACGGAATTTGAAAGCTTTAAGTGTTGAAAGTATGTTAAGAAAATATTTCGTGGGTCAGATGGACATACCAATTTTGTTTCTCTGTTTATTTGTTTGTTATTTATTTATTTTTAAGTTCTATCAACCTCCAAAAGGCTTATTGTAGTACCCCATTGGGAAGATGCCTTCATTGCTTCCAAAATACATTCTGTGAACAAGTTGCATTAGATATTGTGTATGTCAGCATGTAGGGGTTTCCTGGTCATAGGAGGAGTATGTCTCTTTCTTACCAGGAAAGGATATGCGAGGCAGTTTGCTCATCCACTTTGCATATTGTAGACTTGTAGAGAGTGAATCCATCGTATTGGGTCTGACGTTACCACCGTAAAATTGACTCTTCAAAAATAATCATTTCACTTTGTACATCTTCAGAGCTTTAAATAACATAGCATACCTACTGTATAAATTCAGCAGACATATTCAATCATTTTATTTTTATATTCTTTTTGGATGGTTCTGATCTGCAATGAAGCAAAGTTTTGTCACACATGTGACAAAAAATAGACGCGACACTGCACTTACTCTTTTGTTGTTGTAAAAATCTGTGAATTTTAAAAATGTAGAGCATCTAAATTGTGCTAGCATGACAGCTTATTTTATGGCAGACATGTTCCATATTTAGATAAGAAGTGAGAGGTCTTATTTCTTAAACAAATTAAGCGTTTCTACTGTCACGGGTGTGATACTATCCAATAAAACATCCACGTTGCTTTCTTTCAAATATCTGTTATTCCAATGAAATTAAAGGAACTGATAATGTGTGGTTTTCATTATTCTTTTCAAAAGTTAGTACGAAAACAAAACAGTAACCTGAATTGTATTCAGATAAGTAATGAAAATTGTATTGTAGATGGAACCCATAATGTGCCATCTGCTAATGTTGGTTTAGGTAGTATTGTGATAACATCAGTTTCGTGATACCACTTGCAGGCGCGAGGTTACTGTTCCTGTGTTATGAAAAGTAAAAAAATCCACAATTATGTTTCTTTCGCAAAAACGTTAGATATTTGCAAATCGTCATGCTCTTTTCCTTCTATCTGTCCAACAGATATTTCTGTGCGTTTTTACTGGAAAATTCAACAGAATTTTCTTAGCTCTTATGAACAGATAAAGTATCTTACTCCTGATCTGCAAATTTATCTGTCCCTGACATTTCTTCAGACTCGGAATCTGTATACATCCTCCATCTTCTGAAAACTTGGTATATGTCAAGTATGGAGATCCAACAAGTAGGCTGCGAGGCTGTTTACATTAAAATGTGTTTTGACTAAAGATAAAATTGGTTTTACTCTTTCCCACATCTTTTCCAGCATTTTATTACTCTCTGCTATTATGTTGGATGCCACTAAGATAATATTAGTTCCCTTTACTGTTGTTTTTAGTGCATTCAAAATAATCAGCAGAATTAGCGGCGTGAACTCAATTGCCCTTACTCCATTCCACGCCAGTCTCTTCAAACAGCCCCCAATACCATCTACACCTTCTTTGTGTATGTGTATCCTTTAAATGCCTTAGGTTTAACTTTCTGGCACTATTTGGGTTTATTTCACTCGCCTTTTCTCTTCTATTTTCCGTCTGTCATTCGTTTTGAAAATGTGCTTCTCTTCTTTCTTCGTCTTCCTTAAGTTTCTGTCTTAGCTTCCTCATACGTACTGTAGAATTCATTTCAGGTATAAATAACATAAAAACTTTTAAGAGGTCAAAAGTAACCATTATTTTTACTCATGTATATCTCTTCCTGATCACAGATAATTTGTACATGTAATCAAGTCGTCCATTTAGTTTTAAATAAAGAAAGTTCTAATGAAGAGACACATCTAATACATTTTACAAATGTATTATTTTATTTTATAGACAATTGTGTAGATATGTTGTGAATAAAGATTGTTATCCAAGGATGTTATGGAAGTGTCACGGGTGTGACATAGCTAGAGGTTAAATTTTATTAAAATAGATAAATTTCTAAAAAAATGAAACTTTCAGTAAACAATGATCATCCACTTTTACAAAGGTATTTCAACTATATCCTACTCAAATTAAAGATAATTTACCTTTAAGCTCTTCTCTGTCACGGGTGTGACACGCTTACCTTCCCATTAAATTTGTCTTTTTCATCATCTGATTACCATCCCCGTATGGAGCACTGACATCCCCTAGGACTTACAAGCCAGTGCCTAGGGTCAGATGCATGTCGGGGAGCACAGGAGCCTATGGACCGGACAGTGTGAAGACCTGGAAGCGGGTGGTCAGTCAAGCACCAGGTATAAGAGTGAGGAAGAGGATGATATGAAATGCAAGCGAAATCGATTATGAGAAAGGTGGTGATTGAGCACTTGGAATGAGCAGCGGGGGAAATTGGAGAACCCGGAGAAAATCCGCCCAGACGCCGCTTCGTCCACCACGAATACCACATGCGGGTTGAACCCGGGCCATCTAGCTGATAGGTGAACGGTGACGGCGCCGCTATTAAATTATTAATTTGATAAAGTTAACTTATTTTCCAGATGGAAGATATTCAAGATTCAGCTATTATAAGACTTACTGCACCAACCATCAAAGAGATCAATAACTTGGGCTAAACCATTAACAAATGAATATGTTGCCAACTTTACTATGAAATGTCGAAACCTATTAAATAATAGTTTGAAACATTAAATGTTTACGAATAATAATTACTTGGACAACTGAGTGCACTTCATAAGCAATAAGAATAAAGAACAATTTTATTTCCTGTTTGAATTTTTTATGACAAGATTCACTTACACGTCTTCGCCTTAGAATGCTATTTCACGTAGATTTGTTGTACGTGTTAGCCGATATTGTTTGGTTCGCTCAATTATAGGTGTTAGATTTCTATTGCAAGCACAAGCAATAAAGAAATTCACAAAAACTAATTAAAATGTATCTTCGCCTTTATCTTGCCATTTGGTTTTATCGCAAACCAGTATGTATACCCATATATAGTATATCCTTTTTTGTGCAATTACTATCACTTCCAATGAATTATGTGTACTATTATAAGGTCGCATGTGAATGGTGTTTCATCACCAGAAAAATATGCCTCATTAAACGGACAATTATTGGAAAAAAGAAAAGCTTTATTTTGAATAGTATTTTCATTTATAATGAATGCTTTGTTTAATATCATACATTTTTTTCACAAAATAAATAGACGACTAAAAACACTAAAAGCGAACTACAATGCAATACATGCGATGTAAGTGAATTTTTGTCATTTCCCAAACTTGGGATTTACTCCTGTAATGTGCCGTTTCCAACAGACTATTCTCCCTAATGACCTGCAACTTTTGTTTTTGTTCCATTTAACTCCAATGGTCATATTGACAGTCTTTTACCTTCGAGAATGTTGCCTCTCAGCCATTATGTTAACTCGTGTGTAGTTGTCATTGGTTTTCTTTGGGTGTTATGTACATTAAATCACACATACCTACATTCACAGATACATACAATCACACTTCCAGATTCTGCAGAGGATAGGGAACAATCTTTGCTAGAGAAAAATTCCCACCTCCAGCTCGATATTGTCATGAAAAAGATACCTTTTGTCAATGCATCCATGTAGCAAGCCTATAGAGATCCTTCTAATTCATTTTATTATGAAGAGATCATTTCTTCAGATACTTGAGTTCAACAGGCAGATCCATCTACTTCACTTCTCTTTAGTCTCACTCTGGATTCAGTGATTTCAAACTTACAGAGCAAATTAAATCTCTTCTGTATAAATGAAAGGACTTTGGGTGGTGCACCGGATATTGTTCACTCTGATCTTCATGCGATAATTTGGTGCACCAGACAAGTTGATTTATAAATTAATTCTGACATACCGATGTAGTATCGTACTTTATCAACCTTGCTTCTGGAATTAAAATTTCTGAACAATTCAACGTGACACTTCTAGGTGCTCCTGTCTTGCTTCTAGGAGTCGAAGAAATCGTGCATGGAAAATCAGAAACAATGAAAACGTTAATTGATGCTGTACATCAATTTCTTCTCGCATTGCTATTTTTTTCCTTTAGAAAAGTAGTTTTGCAGTTATTCTAAAGCTATATATTTCCTTGGCACTGCTCAAGTGCGATTGTTTCCACCTTGGTTTGGGAGGCAAACCTTCAGTTACAGCATTGTTTGGAAAGCATTCTCAATTTAAAACTGGAAGACATTTGGAATTTAGCTAGTCTGCCCATGAAATTCAGATGACTTTGTGTTCGCAAGATAACTGATGTTTGTTTACCTGCTTTGTTATTCTCAGCTGATGGAGTACTCGATTTTGTCAAGTCTCTTCTCTCCAAACGAGGTGATGAAGTCAAGATCTGCTACATGTCTGAGACGCTTGAGAGGTGGGCTGAACTACACAAAATCATGAAATACCAACTTCCCCTGATGTCCAAAAGTACTAGGATAATGTTTTAGTTGTAAATATTCTCCTGGAGTCTTGTTCATGTGAGGCAGATAACGCCAGGTACTCGCGATAAAAGACAATAACACAAAGTATGTAAAGACTAAAACTTCACTTCAATAAAATTGAGTTTTAGTCTCTACATACTTTGTGTTATTTGTGGATTATATTGCTTCACTGTTAATAGCTTTAGGTATGTATAATAAAATAATCAGGTGCTTGGCTGCAATCAATCTCCCAATATTGGCACTTCAGTGGACATATATTTCAGGATTGCTGTAGTCCTGCGAATTAGTTCCAAATTGTGTGCATCTTACAAATGGATTTACGGAGTGGTTGTAGACGCCTCTGGTCATTACAGATTGAGCGGCTTGAAAAGCAAGGGCGGGTGTTCTAGGCATTTTATCCTTAATGGCGTATCAAAGAGCTTTGGCTTCTGCAGGCTTTCCATTAGTGTTAGAAATCGCTGGAATTAGTAGATCAGATGGCATTACCTTAATGGCATGGTTGAGAGGCAAATCTTTAATATGGGACGCCATATATGACGATACTTAGCACCTTTTAACCTAGCCAAAGCTAGCAAACTTGCAGGATCAACTGCAGTAATAACCGCCACCAAGGAGAAGAACAAATACAAAGATCTGATCGACAGTTATCATTTCATCTCATTTGCTATTGAAACCATGGTAGCCTGGATTTCTGAAGTCAAATCATTAGCATCGGAAATAGGAAGGAAATTGGAATCACTCAATGGAGACCTTCGTTCTACTGATCTCTTCAGACGAGAATCAGTATTGCCATTCAGTGAGGCAATGCCACCAGTGTAGTGGGAATATTCCCTTATTCAACTTATTTTGATGAGGCCTTTTATTTCTTTTGAAACTTGCAACCATATGTACCATGATCTACAGGATAGTTCGGATTGGTTTTACAGCTTCACTTGTTATTTGTGTAATGATTAATTATAGTATTATGATGTATCACCTCAGAAGTATGGTTTATCCTATGAACATTTTAGAACTGAGTTGTTGATTGTTATTGCAACCATTTTATTTTAATATTCCTCTGACGAGTTTCCAATTTAATTTAATGTATGTAGAAAACTTCAATTGCCTTAGTTCTTTTGCATCATGCAATTCTAGCTGAAATGCATGCAATATTGTATCAATGATGCCCTTCCCTTGCAATACTCCATTTCTGTACACCCCAGCTAGGAATTGAACCCTGAACCCCTTGCACAGCAGGCAGATGCTCCACCAACTGAACTACGGGGCCAGCAGATTGTCAATATTGAGTACTATACTCTTTTAAACATTATAACCATTTGTGCAACACTTGAAACAGCAGTAGATACAATTCTTAGGTTACGTTTAAATGGATATTTCTATCCACTCTTCTACAAACTGTTCTTAGAGAAGTTTGTTCTTCTAACTACTTCATATTAACCCTGGTAAACGTTTGCTAAAATGGTCCATTGTAGATGTAACAGGGATACAGGAGATTATACCGATGATGAGATATTTAAAAAGCGGATCGCTATGTCCAGACTTTGAAATTCTGTTCTCTGTATGACTGCGAAAAACAACTGCAATTGCTATTTAGAAGCGGAAAAAAGATTTAAAGTATTTGGAACTTTAAAGCAATGATAAAAAATAAATGGGAAATGTTTAATGCCACAAATGATTTCAGATAGGTGCTTTAACAAGTTCTACATCTTTGTCCATTTCATATAGTTTACCGTTTAGGCGAAATTCATTCAGAATGAAGAGGACCTCGCAAGCTAATCCCAGAAAATGCAAAATTAAAATGTTATCTTACATGCATGTATTTTAAACTATTGGTATTTTTATCAAAATCGCTAGTGCCATTTTAAGTAAATTAATAACAAAACCGTTTCCAACCAAAGGGTGGTTAAGGATGGGGTATTTTCTTGAAAATCGTCCTGTCCCGTTCTTGGAAGATGCTGAACTTAGGTATCCATGCGGCATTTCTTTATTAGTTGTTCATAGAGAGATGTACAGGTGCTTGCAGGCACGCACGCGTAGAGATTTTTCTAAACATGCTGTTCTTCAATTCAGGAGATCTCAAAAAGTATGTTTCCGATGAAATCGCGCTATCGATTTTTTCAATAGAGTACAGTAACAGTTCTTCTTCTTGTTATTATTATTAGTATTATGATTATTGTCATGATTATTACCTATTATGATTAGTACGAGTATTATTAATTTTAGTATTATTGTATTAGTATTTTTCTGCGATCCATTGCGCACTGATCACTTAACTGTAATGCACACTATCACCAGAGAACTTGTAAAAGTCGCTCACACCTTAGGTTCCCGAAAGCTATTAAAAACCTCTACTGAAGTACAATTCCTTATCAGCCCTTCAACTGTCACACCACATCTGGTTTTCGTAATCTCTAAGACACGAGGACCGGTTGTGCCTTGCGCGCTACAAACATTTGCCTTTAAATGGTGATTCATGGAAGCCTTGGTAGTGGAGACGTTCTATATGTAGTATATAAAATAATTTCGTTATTTTCTTGACATCTTTGTCGTAGGAAGTTTTTACGTGGACTTACAGAACGAGAATTAGCCAGCGACGACATTTTCCACTGTATAAAGAAGAATCCAAACAATTTGTTTTAAACTTTATTTTTCTAAAGCATATGTTTAGACATATTGATATAATCTAAATACCAACGTGGTCTATGAAAACAACTTAATAATCCAGATTTCTTTCATTGCAATTATTTCGGTTTAAAATCATGTTTAAACGTTCGGAGCAGAAATATATTAAAAAATCTGCTTTCAATAACATTTTAGTTGTTATTTTTAAAAAATGTACAATTATATAAGAGGTTCATCGTGCATACCATAGTATTCCTCGACACATTTCACACCGAAATGCATGTTCATACTTTATCTTGGTCGCATTTGAAAACACACACATTTGGCAACGACGCACTTGATTCCTCCATAAGGAAAGCATGGTCCATAAGAGCCCATTGTGCCTTCATGACGTGAAAATTCCTATAGTTACTGTTGGTAAGCTGTAGAGAAATTAAAAATGAAATCTCTACCTAATTTTATGCAAACAGCACTAACATATTTTTAAAAGTGATAGGTATGAGAAATTCTGAGAAGTACAAATTCATATTATCTTAACGTCATTTTAAAGTGAGTTATTCTGAAATAAGTTTTAGCTGAACGTTTCAAAAGTATTTATTCGCATGTGGAGATAGCAAAATCTAACTCAATTCAATCTTTAGTTTTTCTGTGTTCTTCTCTAGCCTCATCATATTGTTTTTTATTTCTTTATTTAAGGTCACCTTAACATCAAGGTCATAACCCGACGGATACATCATTAACAACCATTAATAAATTCAACGTGTACATTCAAACATTTCTGCACATATTGCCAACAGTATATTTTTAAGAATACAGGTTTACGTTCATGTCAAATCTGATATGCAAATGTCCTTTAGGTAAGAAAAAAGTCAATGGCACTGTAGCAAGCTGATCAGCTTTGTTGAAATATCGTATGGAATTTCATGCTATTTCCGTTTGTTTTTGTATTTGTCACACTGCATGAGGAGGTGGTAAATGGTGATGTTTCTTTGACATAGGCTGCATCTGTGCTGAGGGAGCATAAAAATGTAAAGCAATTCGTAATGGGTAGTATGACTTGTCCTCTTCTAGTGTGCGACTTAATAGGGTGAGAAGTTGTTTAACCCCTTCGTATCTGATGAATTTTTCTGGTGGTTGTTGACTAATCAAACTTCCATTTTTCTGTTGGTGCTTTGAAGGAGTGATTTTCGACTCAAAAGTATGGAGTTGGAATTTTCGTTTTTTGGAATAACAGTGTATCATTCTTGGCAGCTTTATCGGCCCTTTCATTCCCCTCCTGAAGGGAAAGAATCTTATCTTATATATTTAAATGAGCAAGTTCCGGGCAACTTGGAACTATTCAGATAGGGTTTTGCTTTTTAAGATCAACTATGTAGGTGTAATTCCCGAAAAAAACGCGATTTTGCATAAAAAATAACATTTGTTATTCCCGCTTCTACTGCGCAATTCTTGTATATATATTCCCGGTATTTCAGAAACGACTCTAAGGATTTGATTAAATTTTTGTATACATGCATATTACCTTCACAGTGTTTTCTCTACTCACTTTTAGGTAACACATTCATATCTCTTTCTCTACTCACTCTTCTATAAACAATTTTCCATAAAAAACGTAATTTTGCACCAAGAAACATTTTTATTCACACTTTTAAAATAAGTCATACCATGTTCTATATGTTTGAAATATAAATGTTATTACATTCACACTGTTTTCTCCTCTCACTTTTAGGTAACACATTCATATCTCTTTCTCTACTCACTCTTCTACAAATAAATACACAATTTTCTGTATGTTTAAAATAGAGATGCTGCATGTTACATTCACAGTGTTATCTCTACTTACTTTTAGGTAACACATTCACATTTCTTTCTCTACTCACTCTTCTATAAACAATTTTCCATAAAAAACGTGATTTTGCACCAAAAACACTTTTATCCCCACTTTTAAAATAAGTCATACCATGTTCTGTATGTTTGAAATAGAAATGCTATTACATTTACACTGTTTTTTCCTCTCACTTTTAGGTACCACATTCACATCTCTTTCTCTACTCACTCTTCTACAAATAAGCCATGCAATTTTCTGTATGTTTGAAATAGACATACTACACATTACATTCACAGTGGTTTCTCTACTTACTTTTAGCTATCACATTCACATTTCTTTCTCTATTATATTCATACTGTTTTCTCTACTCACTTTTAGGTAAGACATTCACATCTCTCTCTGCTCACTCTTCTACAAATAAGTAATACAATTTCGTGCATGTTTGAAATAGAAATGCTACGTATTACATGCACACTGTTTTCTCTACTTGCTTTTGGGAAACACATTCATAATTGTTTCTCTACTCACTCTTCTAGAAATAAGTCATACAATTTTGTGCATGTTTGAAATAGAAATGCTGCATATTACATTACACTGTTTACTATACTCACTTTTAGGTAACACATTCACATCTCTTTCTCCACTCACTCTTCTACAAACAATTCATATCATCTATACAACTTGGTTGTTTATATATATATCCAACTGTTAAGCTCGAAAACCGCTTAACCGATCACCGCGAAATTCGGCAGGTATATGTATTTTTTATGGGAAAATTTTTATGGCAACAATTTTACTACACAAAATATTACTTTCAAATGACTTTCTACTCGCATTTCTTTTACGTAGCACATTCATTTATCCTCTGTTTCCCCTTCAACATACAATTAATATAATATTCTATGATTTAAATATAAATGCAACGTATTACATTCACACGACTTCCTCTACTAATTCTTCCTTTACGAGGCACCATCAGTCTTCTTTCACTATTCGCCCTTCAACATATAATTCATACAATTTGATATGTTTGAAAAAGAAATACAATGTATTACATTCATACTATTTTCTCTACTCACTTTTGTTTTACGTAACAATTCACATGTTATTCCCTATATTTTATCAACTTCATACATACCAACGCCTATACATATCGTATGTTGAAGAGTGGGTAAATTCCAAAACAAGTTGACTGATCGCCATGAAAAGTGACATATCTAATTGTTTTCATGGCGAAGGTTTTTATGCAATCCATTTTACCACTCAACGTATTACGTTCACATGTTTTTCTCTACTCCCTTTTCTTTTACCTAACATACTACTCCTTCTACAAACAATCCATACATTTTTCCATACACTTGAAGTATAAGTGCAACGTATAACATTCACATGCTTTTCTACTCATTTTTGTTTTACGAAACACAATCACATTTCTTTCACTACTCCCGCTTCGGCGAACAATTACGAACAATTCATACAATTTTCTATATGATTGAAACAGAAATGCATAGTACATTCACATGGCTTTATCAACCAGCTTTTCTTCCTGTAGTATTTGTTATTGTTCAACAGTGGTTTTGCTTAGTGTTGCTCCGGTGTTTAAATAAAAAATAAAGAAATAGTTTAAAAAAAAAGTAAAGTAATCACAATTGATGTCAGGAGTGCGCCGAAAAGCACGATATGGAACAGTTGATGAAACAAATGTTAGCCAAGATGGACATAATGGGAAATGAAATGAATTCCGGAATGCGACAGAGGAAACAAATATGAAAACCGAATTGGAAAATTGTAAACTACGGAATAGAAAATATAGGAACAAAAATGGACAAAATGGAAACAAAAATGGAAGGCAAATTGAAAATGTAAACTCCAGAACAGAAAAGATGAAGACGGGAATGCCTAATATGAAGATAGATCTATCGGAGAACACTAACGAGCGACTGGCCAGGGTAAAGGAAGCCATGGAAGAACTGGACGGAAAGATAAAGGACCTTGGCGAATGTGTTAACGCCCTGGAGACAATCGCAGCAGCAAAGAACTGAACTCCATAATGGAACAAATGCTCGACGAAAACGTCAAACTGGGTGGATATCTATGAGGGAGGCCTACGTTTAGCATTAGACGTTTTACAGCTGAAATGATGGTGTTTATGAAATATTTGTATCTCGGAAATGACTCTTCACAATTGCGATTAAAATTGTTATGTAGTTAACGTTTTGACTTTCAGTTTATCTAAATAAGTATCTTCTCCCACAAAAAACAAGATTTCACAAAAACAGAGGTGAAAAACGCCGAGCGAAGCTCGGTCGCCCAGGTACTGCATATGAAATACTCGTATTACTGCTGATTAATTTCTGGATGTCCCGTACAAGCTTATTGCCTGTAGTAGGTATATAATTTGCTGATGCTGTATAAGATGCTTAGTGCATCTGTATAAATTACACAGTGATTGTGGTAAGTTGTCTAAAGGTAAGATTGATAAATGACATACAATTCAGAGCTGAAAATCTAATGGTAGTTCGGTAGCCTATACTGTAAACTTTTATCAGGAACTTTTGTTGCATATCCAGTACCATAATTTGTTTTTGATCCGACTTATAGTTACGGTAGTTAGGGAAACTATTACATATTTCCTGAAATTATATTTTGTTAACATTTGTAGAGGTGTTCGATTTCATGTAAGATGTAAGGTTAGTAGATCTCTGAAAGTTTTGAGTTTTCAGGGTTGACTATCGTAAAAGTCCCTGATCATAATGGCTGGGAGTTTAATGTTAACAATGGTCTGATTTCCAGGAATAGGTTAGTTATTTTAATATTTGAGCGTTTGGAAATTAATTTTCTTCTAGGTATTCGCTGTTTAGGTAAACGCAGATTCGGGAGTTTGATACTCGCAGTGCAAATCTAATATTGGCTGGATTTGTTAATTTTCCTATTTGTCTTATGTACCCATTAAGTGCTAATGCCATCATCAACTTCGATTATTGTAGCTTGTTCTTTAGGAGGCCTGATTGAGTTACTTAGAATACCTAGGTACTGAGTCCATAATGGTATTACTTACTTCGCTTTGTAAAGTAACGTAATTATGTAACCCTGTAATAGTCAGATACCAATCCGTTTGAATTTTAGCGAGGGCGATAGGCAGTTGTTTTATCAACAAACCTACTATTAATTTACCCATACTTCAAACTCAGCTCTATGGCCGATGCAGTTTGTTTGAAAACTGATTTATCACTATTTAGAAAATGAGTTTCTTAGTTAAAGAACTGCTAGAAGAGATAATCCTATATATACATGACAAATAAGTCAAAGGTTAGTCCTGTTACTTGAAATATAGCTCTTGAAAACGGGAGTCGAATATTTCTTGACTAACAAGAAGAGGGCCGTTCGCCTGTTCCTGCGTGTTCATAATTCTTGTGAGAACTTACTACGTGCACATCCCTAGAGTGTGAGAGCTGACCTCAAAATGCCAGTACACTTGAACTACCACTTCAGGGAGGAAAACATGCGTGGTTTACTCTCAAAACCATTTGAGGTACAAAATAGCGTCTACATGTTTACTAAATCGGACGCTGTTGTACAGCAGTTTTATCACCTGTAAAGGCTAAAGGGGGAAAATCTGATGTACAACAGTCGCAAAACTTTCTCTGTTCACTATTTCACAGCTATCCCTCGTGCATTAAACCAGGTGTGATAAAAGTTACCTTCCTTTGAGTCCTAGGAATCAGCAACATGTTTGACACCGTATAAAAATGTAAAATAGAAATGATAATCAAAATGGACGGCCGTTCAGACGGAAGGCGATGGATTAAATACAAAGAAGCATCTTTTCGCTATTAGTGTATTATAACATTGATATAAAATGTTACTCTTCTATTAAGTTTGTTAGTCACTATAAAAGTATTTGCGTAGAAATTATTTCATGTTAGGTAATATGGATTTGCTACATGCAAAATGGGGAAACAGCATTGAGTTCTTTGTGCCACGAATCGTTTGTCGAACATTATTAAACCTGAGCCAGAGAAAACCTAAACATACAACACATTATAGAAAGGTCTCGTACTACGAACACATTTATTCGACGTAAATTGTTCATTTTATTTGAAGGTACTTTTTTGGCTCTTTGTAATGGTTTCCCAGCTATGTAGAATTCCTGAAGTGAGTTTTCATAGTTCATCAAATACTCGTATATGATATTTTAATCATAATTTTAGAATCGTAGTGTTCTAAACAAAATAATGGTAAATTTTCCATGCAAATCACTGTTTGGGACGAGAGAAATTATATGAAAATATTTTCCTTGCTTCCCTAAAAGGTAGCAACCTTAGTTTTCATACTTCAACTAAGTTTAAAGTTCGTTATTTCTTAATTTTTTCATTTCCGAGTTACGCTGGTCACACACAGTACTTTTTTTTTCGTTTCGGCGTTTAGTCTAAGAAATAATAGTTTTCTGTCATTTGACAAATCAATCTGGCTGCCTCTAGCTGAACGAAAACCCCTTTAACATATAGAATTCAAAACACAGCTTTGACCCCCCCACCTCCCCCCCAATTGCATTATCGCAGAGAAAAATTGTGGCTTGAGCAAACGCGGTCTAGAAAGTCTAATACCGAATTCCTTACCTGATACGGACACTTTCCAACAATTTGTGTACTGAAATGAACGAATATGTGTTCAGAAATAGTTCAAGGAAATTGCCAACCGCTTCGTGGTTCTACCAATTGGCTTATAATAAAATATTTTTAAGAATAAGGGTTTCTTTGCGCATTTGGTGGAAAATGCTAAGGAATCAAAAAGTCGGCTGTCTTACACGTATTACCTTTTATTTTCCTCGCATTCATAGGTTAATATCTTTTTCATCGCCCCAGACAGTGATAACGCATTACAGATACATTAAATAAAAAATCTAGGTCTCGTAAATTATTCACCTTCACCTGTAGGTGAGTAACATGCTCTACTTGTATTCTAATACATCATCTTGACGTGTTAGGAATGCAAGAACTTGTAATGGATGTGGCAGCAGTTTCATGTTATTGCATGATGGCCGGCAGAACTTCAGACTGGCTTACAGTTCGACGGTCGATCTCATTTGCACATATTTGTGATGCTGCGCACAATTAAAGAAATGAGTACAGCATAGCTGCACAGGGATAACGCTGAATCTTCAATCGACGAGCAATTATTTATTTCCTGATTTCGATCTATAGGATTTTGCATAGCTATAAAGGTAAATAAAGGACTAACTTTCCGTGGCCCACCGATGTCCAAGCTCCAGGTTACAGCAGTACAACTGAGCAGCATAGATACGGAGCTTCGTTTATAAGGTCTACCGGCATTAATAGAAATACCGACATTACAAGGGTTTTATCCTGCATAAATACGTAAATGGTCTGAAAATCATGAAGCACACCCTAGATATACCAATACACATTAGAAAAAATAGATATCCCAGTCATGCGACGTTGCTATCTGTTACAAATATTCATACCTGTTGTAGAAATAATTCATGCTTTCCCATTCAGTACATTATAAGTATGATAAAACACTTGCAGAAATGGTTCTAATACATATTTTACTATAGATACAAGTGACCATGATTGAAGCTGCTGAAAAGTAAGTCGGTATAATTTGTCAGGCTTCATGTGTGAAATAAAACAGGACTACTTAACATTTCAAAGTGTATTGCTTAAAATACTGGAAAATTCAAATCAACAGGAGTAAATATTTGGGCGAGAGTTATGCCATAAATATTTTGACATAAATTGTACAGGTATTTTAACATCTACATTTTTCTTGTTGAAAGTGTGCGGCCTTTTACATGATTTCTCAGTGAAATAAAATTGACTGCAAATAAAGAGTAGATACTTAGCATGCTACTTACAAAACATCACAACTATAATTTGTCGAGCCAATGTCACACATGTGGTGCTTTAATCAAAATCACTAGCACCATTTGTGAAGAAATAAAATACAGTGAAAAGTTTCCTATATAAGTGACTGCAGACGACTTGTTAAAACAGAAGTAGCAATCTAGTGAGTATGTTAGTGTCTGCTGGATTCTACGAGCTTCAGGTCCTATAGAATATTGGTTCTTTCAAGCAGTGGAGTGTTGAACGGGGCCGGAGAGGCTCCTGCCCTCCCGATTTGTTTCTTTCTTCGTACACAGCAGTGAAAATAATTTCAGAAGGAAAGGCAATCGCTAACATAATGCTAAAATTAGTCCCGGAGGGAAGTGTTCCTATAGAAAGGAAATTTACATTTTTGAAAAGGAAACTTTCTTAAGACAGTCTACTTGTAGACTACATGGCAAGCTTCAAAGATATGACTTGTTTGACTGTCTATGTTCTCAAGATATTAACCATTTTACCACTTTCCACTGCTTCTAAAGAAAGAAATGCTCCTAAGACAAAGATATACTTGATAAGCACATCTGAATCACAATTAAAAGGTCTCGTAATCGCAAGCGATTCTCGTACATTTTTCGTAATGTCTAATTTTCCGAAAGGCTATTATCCTATTTTAAGTTTCCGAATACGATATTTCACAGTGAATTCCTGTCTTCACCTGCCCATTTTGAGTAGAAGTTGGGATGGTGTTTCTGCAACACAAATTGTAGACCAGATTACCAATTATTACCCGAACTGGTGGTGTATGTTTATACATAAATTGTGCATTGAATTTAAAATTTCCTTCAAAGCTGTTCTGTTGGATATTTATTCTTTATTAGACAATAAACATAAATATCATGGACACTTGTTTGGATTTCGTCATCTTCGATATGGTCTCCAGCGCTTCTAAGCAGAGTATCTATCGTAAGGAGTCTTATGAAGGCCAACTTGTACGTAACACTGTGAGCTTTTGACTGACATATTTTTCTTTAGTCCCGAACATTAACAGTTTTCATTGTCTTCTTCCTTATGATGTGATTTAACAACAGGAATCGTTCGCATTGCAGGGTTTTTCTAGACGTTTCGGGAATTGCCCCTAAATTCTTATAGATATGTGGGGTTCGTAGGTGATAACCCCTTCTCTCCCTGCGAATCGATTACTTTTTTAAATTTTCTCCTCCGGAAAAAAACAATAAAACTTGATTTAATGCGCAAAACCTGAACTGGGTTCATTTTCCAGATTATCTTTGGCTGTACGCTTGGTACTGGCTCTTACCTACTTCCTCTGCAATGGCCTGTTCCTGTTGGAAGGATTACTCTTTATTATTCTCAGGTTGTTCCCATAGCCGTGTGCTGATGACACTTGCGGCATATTATTTTAACTTCATTCTCTTGCACTACCGTAAATTTTATCTTACTTATGTGGTTTATAATAAATAGAATCGTTAAATAATAGTTGCATTCCTCCTCTTTTTGCATCAATAATTTGTGGTTCAATATCCATTCACAGAAAATTTAAGAAAAACATTTACGCAGAAATTAAAGGTGTCTAAAACTGAAAAAGAAAACTAATACATTACACATTAACGCGTTATAATTCAACACGCAACACCCATAATAAGTGCTCGGAAGAATGAATAGGAAACTCCGGGGTTTTAGAAAAGCGTAGCTTTCGGAAATGTTGAGTAGAAAGAGTAGATTCGATGATATTGTTTTCCAAAAAAACAAGTTTGGAAAAGTGGATTTGAATAAATAATGGACAGGAAGGGTTTCAAGCACCTCAGAGAGGACTTGCGCATCCAAAAAGAGCTATCGACTTTGGTGAGGTCCCGTTACTCCTGCCTGCTCGTTGCCAAAGTCAATTAACATGTTGGCAGCATTGTTAAAATTTGCATTAACTGCTAGAATTACAGACATAGGTACTCACGAAATGGGAACAAGAAAGTACCAGAGAACAGGTTAGGTTTGGAGGCTGTTTTGAATTTCTGTTTGGGACAACAAATAACTCAATGTCATTTGAATACCGTAGTGTCAATAATTCATTACCTGGTATAGGTCGCATAGATTGAAGGCGGCTGACCTTGGAACTAACGCATGCGTCAATTGTTACCATTGCAAATATCTTGCGCGACCGGCGTAGGTAGTAATGTGGGAGATAGCGGAATTCGCAGTGTTTGTGATTTACACCGACGTCACCTAACAGTGGTGTTGCAGAACATCACTGGGGGCGTACAACGCATGCCCTTTACGGAAACCGGCTGATGCAGATGGTCTGGTATGCAGTCCTTTTGTTGTTGAGGTCATGTGCTTTATGATGATCATTAAAAGCGATCAACAGCCGGTTCACCTGTATAAATATTTGCAAATTTGAGTAGCCCTTCAACATTTCCATCTTCATAATTACTTTTTGCACAAAGAAGCTAAATCCTCTGTGGGCAAACTTGGCTGCACCATAAGATATCTCGCAAGAACAGCACTAACATCCTAATATATTTTTGTCTCTTTAACGATTTTAAGCATAGCACAACATGTGATTGCCCATATTTCTCAAAACTGCTGAAGTAATGTGGACACAGTTGATGTAAATGTGCACTGGAGCCATTAAGGGGAGTTTGGTAATAACTGCTACGTCTATCTATACAATAGGACCATAAACGCCCTAAAGCTACAAGTAAGCAAGTCCGAAAAATATTGCGCCATAAATTCTTACCTGACCATGATAACACAAAGTTTAAGATAACTGTTTCTTTTCCAGCATATGTCCCTTGCAAATCAATATATTTAGTCCGATTTGGCAAATATTTAATAACCTCGATAAAATAAGGTTTGCCTAACTGTGCAAAATAATGTTCAACCACACCATTTGAGGCGAAACTGTGTCCTCCTTCAGGTTTTGCAACAAAAGATATATATCGTTGATCCTATGAATATGGCGGATGTGAAAGCATTTAGAACAGAAAATCATTCAGTTATGCCGTAACAATAAATTTGCAGGCATGTGTGATAGCCCATTATCAGTATGAAAGAGTATTTCCTTTTTCGCAATGTGCGGACGTTTAGCCTGAATAGCATCTTTTAATTGGTTAAGTAGTGAAGCCTAATATTCCCCGGTGATGGTTTTGCCTTATTGCAGATAATTCTAAGCACCATACCTTGAAGTTTAAAAAAAAAAAAAAAAAGCCCAGAAAAGAAAACCATATCCATAAATTCTTCTGCAGATGGAACAGTTTTTGCTTTCTCTGGCTGTGTGTGCGTGCATAACTCAAAAGCGAAAGGTCGGTTAAATACCAAACTTGGTATTCCAGTTGAGCATCTTCCAAGGATCTACACTATGATCTTCAAGAAAATCTTCCCACCCCAGATTAACTTTACGATAATATTTTTCGAAAATGTTGATTTTCTCAAAAATAGCTAAACGATTTTTATTACACTACCATCTATTTAAGATATTTTCATGTCAGATGACATGTATATCTTAAATCTTCTGCAATGTCCTTAGAAGTCCTCTTCTTTCTGGATCTCCTTTGCATAACTGGTAAACCGTAAGAGATAGATAAAATCTTACTATACCAAAAATGTAGAGTCCCTTAACTCGGCGAAAAGTACGTGGAGCAAATGTGCCATCCCGTCTTTCGCATAATATTGGGCATCTTTGCTCTTAGCCGTCTAGAAACAATTGTTGCCGTGGCGTAATGGCAACACTATATAGTTAGCATGCTCTAGGAAGCGCGTTCAACTCTCATAACATATACGTATTACTTTTTATTTTTCCCCTTTCTTGTATTCAACTGTCTACATATGTTGATATAAGCGTAAATTTTATTAAAAAATGCAACAAATATTTTAAGCCCATCACGTATTGCTGTTGCTTTTACGAGGGTATGCTGTAAAGCATGCCTCCTAATTTTCAGTATTACTGTGAATATAGTTCGGAATTTTAACTGTAGCACATTCAATTCTCTAAATTTTTCCGCTTCAGTACTCGGGTTTCCTACCTTTGCTTTTAAAAATTATGTGAATTATATCAGAAACATGGTGACGTGTACCTATCAGTATTATGTTGATTTGTTTGAATAGCGTGTTGTGAGCTTATAACAGAAGAAAATATGGGTCCTGTAGACATTCATTGGACATCGAAGGCTGCTTATGGCGATCAGTGGATTAGCATTATCCAATGTTGGTCTGTTAGTGCCTTAAATGAATCTGTAGCAATTCTCAATGTGGGGCAAACGACGCAGTGGAGGGCCGCATACTGCAATTGACGCTCATGGGAATCATGTCAATAAACTCATTAGAGTGAATCGTCGCGTAACGCAGAACAGCTGTCAGTGATGTGGGGCATATCAAAAGAGATCGTACAGCCGATATAATAATTGCAGAATTGTACTTTGGGAACTTCGCGTATGATAGATGCCTCGAAAGTTCCCTCTTATATGAAACAGAGATGGGACTTGCGCCAACATGAAATAATTATTTCTGTACTACGTGATGCATTCCTAAAGGACATTGTCAAAGGTGACGAAAGTTGGTTACGCCACTTCGGTTCTGAACATAAGAGATCATACATGGAGTTCCTCCACCAAGGATCATATAAACCAATAAAGTTCAAGTCTGTGCCATCACTAGACAATTTCGTGCTTAGTCCTTTGGGATATACAAATGTTGATGGAATTTATAGCTAAAGCCGCTATGAACTCCTTAAAATCCCAAACTCACGAATTAGACAGACCCTCCTACAGCGTGGAAAGGTTCATTCAAACACCACAACAATGACGACGGATTAGATTCACCGTCTTGGTTTTCGTATATTGCTTTCTGCATTCATTTCTAACATGCTATCGTCAGATTTTCATCTCTTCCCAAATTTAAACATCTGAGAGGATCACTGTATGACGTTGCAGTGCATACAGAAGTGAAGTGGTTTATCACCAGAGTGAAACATTCTACGGTTACTGTTTAAAGAAACTGGTGATCCGTAGGGGAGGTGTATTCACCGTCATGGTAATTTAGTTGCAATAATTGATAATGTATGTATGGACAGTAAGGCTGTGGTAAGTTACCAGTTTTACTTTTACTCAAATAGCTATACCCAGTTTCCAATAAAAAGACATGAGGCGTTGTTTTTCAGCATAAATGTATTTAATTTAGTAATCGGAGTTTAGAACTTATCATTTGGTGTGATGTATTTATTTGGATGATGCTAACGATGGAAATATACTAGTATTTTACTATAAACTTGCACGTAGATCGCAGCGCTATGTCTTTTTGTCTCTTGTCTCGGCTTTCATTCAAAGCCGAGGATCCCGATAGAACGGAGTACGTCCTTGAAGTTTGTCCTTATATCTTCAGGTTATTAGGATGAACTAAGGATACAGATCTATGAATGGCGAAACCCGTACTAGCACAGAATATAATGTGAAGTTTCGTCTTCCTTGCACATTTCCTGCTTAAAGGGTTTGTATACGTCTCCTTAGTGTAAGATCTATGCAGTTGGTTGTCATCCGTAAGATAACCGACAACACTGCTGAGTTTAGGTTTAGTTTACATAACAAATTGGTACTCTGCCTACCGCCTGGGCCGGAAATTAATTCCTGGGTTTGCTTGATGATTGTTTTTTTTTAATATTCAAGGTGAGCCCTCCTTGACAATTGAGTTATCGCATACTTGATACTTCTGTGAGATGCGCTACAAATGAGTTCGAGTCCAATGAAATTGAGACCTGGGCCCCCCTTTGCCAAGATGTAGAAAAGAGTTTCATGAGGTCTATGTAACATTTTGGCATGCGGACTAATTGGGATGTGGTTTTAACCCCCTTAGAGAGCTTTTAAGGCTGCTTATCTGTTCACTCCCATGCCGTTTGCCCGGAATATTTATGATACCTACGCAATTAACAGGATAAGTTTGCACGCATCTTAGCCTGGAATATTTATTTGAAAGTAGAGTGCAAACTGAAGTAGGAAGTGTTTTCTAAAGGCATGGTGCTTCGTAACTTGAAAGAAATTTACTTTTCTACCTCTTCGAAATACCAAGTTACGTTTTATGTACGTAGGTATAACTGCAGCAAGTAATACATCTGCGAGGTGTAATTAAAGAATATGAGAATCTAAACGCTTTAAGACTGTATACATTGTATAAAGCGTGGGGTAAGAATTACTGGCCAAGGAAAATGTTCACCTTTTTACTCAATTCTTGAGTAAGTCTTACGAGAAGCAACTTCTCTCCCTTAGTTAATAGGCGTATAGAAGTAAAATATCGGACACTACATACATAGTCTTCTAATTTGTTTCTTCCACTGACTGAAAGAAAGCAGCCATATTGGAGTAGTGATAAAACTGAAAACCTATGGATATTTTGAGTCAAGGCAGAAATGAAAATTGCAAACTCTGTAGTTTAAGATTGTTAAACCCTTAACGTAAACACAACTAACGACTTCAAGTGTATTAACCTCGATTCAGAGCATCAGTGTTTTTGTTTTTCGCCGTTTGACCTGGAACCAAAGCTTTGTTTCATCAGGTAGTTTCAAACATCATTCACTTCTTGGAGGTATATTTAGAATAAACAGTGGAGCGTGACCCGCATATCCGAAATAGTTGAGGCTCTGTTTTTTATTTGGAACTATTCCACCGAAGTGTTGCATCTCGGGAGAGTTAAAAAATGTACATTTTTGCACTTCCTGTTCTGTTGCAGAACAGTCCTGAGTTTCAGGTCGTATTTGCCGCAGAGTTGGCTCATTAACAAATAAATCAGGCTTATGCATAGTATATGCAAAGAACTTCAGCCGATTTATACTACAAAGCTGCACTCAAATGCAATCAATAGGCAATAGGAGCATAAAGAGTACTTGGTAATAGTGATTTTTGATAAAAAAATGGATATATATATTCGCTTAATATGAGTCTACATAGATTGCAGAACATGCCCATATAAGGTTTTTGTCTGTTTGCGGCAATTAAGTGAATTTAAATGCGGATCTAAATAGAGTTTTAAATATGGCGGCCAGGCTGTCATGCCCCTTTTACACTGCACAACATTATCTTTTGTCATTTACCGCAACTTGCTTTTTTTTAAACTTTAAGCACACTTTTCCAAAAAACTACAATAGATACAGCTTTGATTTTTTGTGTATATGCAAAATGTGCTGCTCTAAACAGCCGGTGAAAGCTTTTTGTTACTTTCAATAAATTCCTCAAAAAATGTTTTCATACATAGAAAAATTAAAAACTAAAGAGTACATAATTATTTACTCTTTAAATTGCTAATATTGATTAAAATATCGTAATCGTTCGCCAGCTATGTTGAATAGCATGTTTGTAAAGTGACCACAAAATTTTAATTAGAAGAATATACTTCCGGGCTGAGAGGCCGTGGTCCACTGGGCTCCTTCACTCTCCCAGACGTTTCACTTGCAGCTACGGCAAGCATCATCAGTGGTGATGTACAACTCTCTTATTCTTCTAATATGATTCTAATTATGACTCCGGCCGTGAAAGCCTTCGTTTATTTCTACAAACTTTTAAATGTGTCATTTTAACTGTTTAGGAGAAAAGTGCTTCTAAAGAAGAAAATTTGTGAAAAAGCTTGAAAATTGTTTGTTTATTGGAATATCAATAGAGTAAAACTTGTTAACTTAAGATATGATTAAGGTTTCTGAATCAGAAAAAGTGGTTTTATAAGCGGTAAAACTTACATAACGACAGACTGTATAGTTTTCAAGAAACACGAAGGTAACATACATTACATTGAGATTCTGCATGAAAATTGCTATTCTAACATTACTAAGTGTCCTTATGGCAAGTAGAGGAGGTGTTTTATTCCATACAATAATTGGATATTGAAACCACCGAAAATGCGCGTTTAGAGGTCTCCTGAGCAAACAAATGCATTTTACTTTCTGTGCTTCGAAAAAAAAAGAGCGCGCATATGTGTGTGTCCGTTTGTGTCGAAACTTGGGTGTTTAGTATAAGTTAGGTTCTATTAAAAAAATAGGCTTTACGGCAGCTTAATTAGTTGCCAGAAGGAGTGCAAAACCAAAACATATAATTTCTTAGTAAGTTTAAACATGCTGCATAATAAACGTTTCTAAATACCTACAACATTTGAACAAATTTTGTTTGCACTGAATTGATCGCTTTGTAGTCGTGAGGAAGTCACAATTTTCTACACTATCAAACCTTTTACTTGTATTTTAATTCCTATTAACAAAAATAGCTTATTTCCGGTTTTCAAAACATCTCATGGCTTGTACATTGCAAACGGAAAGGGGAAGAAAGTGAGAACGAGAGGGGGCGCTAAGAAAGGAAAGAAAGATAGGTGGATGGAGTGACAGGAGAATCTCGGCAGTCAGCGCATTAGCGCAGGCAGAGGTGTAGGTTCCAGTAGTTTGCAGTAACATGTTGATACAATTTCTGGCAAAAGCTTACCAGAAGATGGAAAGAAAAAGAAGTATTCTGTTAATGTGTGGAATACCCATGAAATCTATTATACACAGTGGAAAATTTAGTGTGAATGTTCTAGGCGTATGATTTTCATTTCATATGCTAAGATTGGTGTAATGTGCTTCCACCTACTTGATGGGAAGCTTATAAGAATTTCCATTTGGAAATATAAAGATGTAACAGCAGTAGGTGGTAATGCAGTCACATTGGGAACACGTTGTGTTCTGTGCCAAGTCTATTGTTAATGCTGCCCGTCACTTCCAAGTAACAAATTGGACCCTTGCTAAGTGTTGTGATGAAACCCAAGATGAAAAATGTTGATTCAACACTTGGAATTTTCTGACCATCTTTTCTCTCGGCTATGGCCCTGTAGAGATTATTTTAAAGTAAATCCTTTGGCCTTTCCTAGTACAGATGACCTTAACCAAAAACAAAATGCCATATATCAAAGATAATGTTCCAAATTGTGCACATATTTCCTTAAAATATTATAGTCACAAACCTCCTGCATCTCCTCAAATACAAATTTCTAGTGGCCAGTGTATTTGTTTCCAAAACCAGTTGTCCCAGTTTCTTTTCCTGATTTTGCGCCATCTATATTGTGCACTTCAAGAAGAAAGGAATGTTACCATATACAGGGTGGAAGGTACTACTTCGGCCATTCGTTAGCTAGGGATCTACATGATGAGTAACAAATATGTCCAATACAATTATTGTCTATTAAGAACCGTTCTGCCGGGGAAAAAATTATATGTGTGAAATACTTGGAGCCATCTATCTTCTTGACGAATGGATATAAATGGTTTATTATTGCAATAACTGTCGAGAAAACATTGTGTGAACAATGTTGTAATGCATTTTTATTTCAATTTGAATAATTTAGTTACAATTTAATGTTGAAATGCCATGCAATGTTTAGTTTCTAAGAGAGATTTGGCAACTTCACGTTACCATTAAATTGTGACAATTCATTGGAATTAAAATACAAATACATTACAGCATTGTTTTTAGAATGTCTATTCGACAGTTAGTGAAATAATAAATCATTTCTGTACATTCTTCAAGAACCAACTGTGCACGAGAGGAGAGGTGGCGATTGAACTTGCCTCACTCATCCCACATTCTCTTGCCGAGTGGCAAAAGTTGTTTGATACAACAAGCGCAGTGGTAGCTTTGTTTTACCTGCGTGGTGGTAATAATTTATACGCTGGTATTAACTATTTTGCTTATATTAAACATGTGACTGTTACGCATAAAATCGCGTTTTTTTCACGAATTACACCTATATAGATAAACTTAAAAAGCAAAACCCTGCCTGAATACAAAATTTGATCGAAATCGTTAGAGCCGTTTCCAAATTGCGCGGAATATATAATTCTATGCTCACTATTTCAAGGCGAGTAATATACTAATATTACAGAGAAATTTGATTTTATGTAGGTTAAGTTCTTGACATGGTGAATGAAAACAGTAGTTGTACATTTTTGATTAAAGATGAATCACATTCGTCAAAATTATTGAAAATGCTCTCAATCTCACTGCAGTTTATTCAAGAGTAGTTTGCATCAAGTCAACTCCCTCAACATGCTAAAATGGGCTGTGGCGGGAGAGGGGGAGAGAAAAGTTTATGGAATAATGTTTGAAAAATATCTTGTGTTGAATATTACATAAAATATGACTAAATGTCTATTCTTATCGTGTATTTGTTCAAAATATGACCTAACACTAAAATATGGTCAAATTGCGTTTATATGACCAATGAAAGCTGATTTTCTCTGTCCACAAAAGTTGGAAACATTTAAATCAACGTGGGCATGAAAAAATAAGCCAGAATAAAAATACCTACATGTCATAAAAAATCGAGCCCTAATAATTAGATTTATTGAGATGCTGCAAATGGGCGAGGATTCTAATATTAAAGGACGATGTATATGATGAGCGGAACAGGAGTGCTGTATTCATATCTTTTGAAACTTAAAATAAATGCTCTGAGGGTTCACAGTGTACTGTCACAACAGAACCGACAATGGTTTCACTAAAGGGTGCCGTCACATGCATTGTTTTCATTTAATGAGCATATATTTAATGGTGCCGTGCACGCGCGCAATTATGCCGACTGGCAAAGGACTCCCCAGTTAAACCTTCACAAGCCCTTCATTTGTCAGGGTTAGCAAGATAGTTCCAAGTGGTGAAAAACAAATGTATATTCACAGAACCTTAATGTCGGAACGGGTTTTATTCCATCCATTCCATTCGTATATCCAGCAGCTTTCATGGCGGCTGAAAGCTCGGAACATCCACCCCATATAGATGGAGAGCGATCACGAAATTATATAAACACAGAAGAAATTAAAAATGACCGTCCAAAGTATAGATTACCGAAAAATTCGATATCCAGATTTCATCAGAAATACAGGTTTTGAGTCCCTCTGAATTTAGAAAGAACTATTTTGTGAAAGTGTGCGTGTGTGTGGTATGTGCGCGCGCAACATAACTCAAGAACACAAAGTCGGTTAAATATCAAACTTGCTATTGAAGTTCACCATCTCCCAAAGTTGCAATACAAACATTTTCAAGAAATGAATTAAAAAAATCCAAAAAAACATTCCAAATTATCCTTTACATGGAAAAATGCTCGTTATTGATTTTCTCAAAGAATGTCTTAACGATTTTGATGAAAATTCCATATACGTTAAACATACTCCCATGATAAATAAAATGTGTATGTTGAATTTTCTAGGAATAGCCTGCGACACCTATTTGTTCTAAATGATTTTCATATAAATGTAAACCATAAGACAGAATGTTACTGCACGAAAAATGTAATTCTCGCACACAATTCGTGTACAACACTTTTTGTGACCGTAACCATTTCCGAGATATTCTTCGTAATTCGTTCGAAATTTCAAATATGCATACTTTTTCAAGTGGTGGTCGCTGTTTTTCTTTCTCGTGGTCATACAAGAGCATGGAATTGTAAAGCCGTTATAATATAGCAACCCGCTTTTTAACACTATTTCCTTAGCCTACTTTATCTTGCTTATGGCTACAATGAATGGTAAAGGTGTAATTTCTCAATTAACAAGTAGTAAACGGAAGAATACACTTTGAGAACATTTTGTAGAAGAGTAAGGGAAATCGTGTGAATGCAACACAAGAGACCGTTTTTAATATTCACGGATAAATGCAGTGTAGATATACCGAGGAGAGGGTGGTATAAAACAGACAGCTCTCAATAAGTACCATGGAAAAATATGACTACTATTCTCTTCTGTCATAGATTTGTGGCGAGAGACTTTGAAATGGAGAAGCCGTTTGACGACCGAGCGCTTTTTCTTGCAAAGTTGAGTACTTGAAGGTTACAGTAAGCTAGCTACTGCCTTATGGGAATGATATTAATTTCTGCAAATGATACTCAGTTCCAAAGCCATGCATTTCTTTCATTGCTTTGCCTTTGAATGAAAAAGAAAACTTGTAAATGGTTTAACGTAAACATTTATTTATTCGTGCTTGCAGTGAAAACAATGTAAAAAAGGAAAAAGAAAAGAAAAAAAAAGAGGTGGAAAAAAGCTGTGTGCACCCCCATGACTTTCTGTATTCGGTCTTTTCTTACAAATGCTTGTCCTTCTATCTGAGGCTTGGATGACTGGCGGAATTGCTTAAGCGACCTTAATTTTTTTTGACCTGCTAAAGATAGTTATCAGTGCAAGTATGTAGCAAGCTGCGCTCAGTGAGCACCAGTTGCCCAGCCTTGTTCTGTCTACTTCTTGTTAATCCAGGTAAATAGGTATCTGTATAAATGGTTTTGTTGTGTGTTTCCTTGTAGGTCCAGTTGAAATAGAGGAATACAGTAGGCTTGCGACACTCAAATCTTTTAAAAGTTCCGTTCTCTTTGCATTTTCAGAGAGGAAAAACGAATAACGACTTTCCATTAGAGGAAAGTATAAGTATTGGAAAATTCAAATCAATGATAAGGAATATCTCAGAAATGGTTAATTCCGCAAAAGCAATTGATATAAAATTGTATACTATAAAGGGATCTACATTTTTTCTATAGTAATATTTTGCCTATCTCTTAAGGTTTACCAGTTATACAAATGTCATTCAGAATAAAGGAGACTCCAGAGGCTATTCCTAGAAAATTAAAATATACATTTAATTTGTCATGCATATATGTTAAACACACACAGCATTTGCGTATATTTGAATAAGCTACTAACAGTGATATGAATCTAAATTTTATAAAAAAACGAATCAGTGTTGAAAGACTTGACATTACTTGCAACTAAATAGTTATCTTGACCGGTTACAAGAGCCTAAATTGCTCCCATCATCAGAATTGCCCAATTGATTCCTGTGGATGCTGTTTGATGTGTGGTTGGTCGAGTCAACATCTAGCGGTGGACTGATGAACTTCCATAGTGGGTTTGGCGGTGGCAAATCAAAATTCATTTTAGGCCGAGTTTGTTTTTTATGATAAAAATCTTCTCCCAAGTATCCAACTCTTCAGCATGTTTTGTAGCTTTTAAAAGTGTTATGTTCACGCTTATCCATGGATAATCCATTATCACCATTTCTGGCAGATTTTTACTATCTCTACTGGTAAGTAGAGGAAGTATTGTTTCATTAGCAGCTTGGAAACGCACATAACAACCTGTTTCCACACATGTACAAAGTTTGGCACAGATACGAAGACGATATTTTTGCAATGATACCTAACAAGTTCATCCGGGATTCTCTCAAATTACTCAACTTGCAAAACAGAGCCATACAATTCATTATAGAAATATAAGAAAGACACATTACCTTTCTTGGATTTAAAAATAATTAGATGCCAAAATAAAATCAGTTTTGGTATCTACAGAAAGCTACACATTCAGAAAACTACATAAAAAGTAACAATTTGAACCCAGTTCCACACAAACATGCCGTCCTGAACAGTTTAACCCACAGATTGGTTTAAACCCCCTTATTAGAAGGAGAATACAAACAAGAATGCAAACACATAGTCAGCACACCAAATAACAATGGCTTCAAAAAAAATCATTGACAAGGAAATAACGAAATTAAAAAAAACAAAAACACATGAAAAGACCACTAAACTCTCGACAGAAAGGCAAAGTGATTTTAAAAAAATTCACTTTCCACCCAAGTAAGCACTACAAATTCAACAACATCTTCAAAAAATTTAACATCAACTTGGCTCCACAAAATAATATCAGCATAGAGAAATTTCTATGCATCAAGTCTAAGGACCAAATACCACAGAACAAAAAGCAGGAATCTATAAAATCAGTTGTCCAGATTGTGACCAAATTTACATAGGAAAATCTTAGAGGAATTTAGAAACCAGACTAAAAGAACACATGCGATACATCAAATACAAACAGATGGATAAATCTGCAGTTGCACACCATTTTTGGAAATCAAACATCATCACGCCCAACATAACAGTTTTAAAAGCTACAAAACACGCTGCGATTTGGATACTTGAGAGAAGATTCTTTAAAAAAAAAAAAAAAAACTCCGCTTAATGAATTTTGATTTGTCACCGCTAAACCCATTATGGAAGTTCATCAGTCCACCGCTAGATGTCGACTCAACCAACCACACATCAAACAGTATCCACAAGAACCAATTGGGCAACTCTGATGATGGGAGCAATTTAAGCTCTTGTAACCGGTTAAGAAAACTATTTATATGCAAGTGATGTTAAGTGTTCACACCAATTCAATTTTTATAACAACATATACAGTATTTTAATCAGTACCATTAGATTCATTTTTTTTTTTTTTTTTTTTTTTTTATAAAATAGAACATTTCCCTCCAAAAAACTTTCATTAAAGTGTAGTTATGAAGGAGAGGGGGGGGGGCATTTCCTTGAAAATTTTCCTGTCGCATTCTTGGAAAATTCTGCTTTTCGTTTTTGAGTTATGCTGTGAGAGACACACACACACGCGCGGATCTTTTTCTAAAAAATCTTTTTATTTATTTATTTACTTACTTACTTATTTAGGATACCTCAAAACATGTATTTCTGATGAAATTTGGTTATAGAAGTTTTGGGTGGAACACAATTCTTCGGCTTACCTACTATAAGTAGGTGGCAGAGAAAGTAAAAAAGAAACAAAGTTGTTAATAATGGAGTGCTACAGAAATGTTATTCCATTGAGTGTTATGTTCCAAATTCTGGTATGAGTGACTCGTGTTAAAAGCTCTACTTTTAATGTTGCATATAAACAACTTCAGGACGTCCATTTTGTAGATAAGGACCAATGCTCCTTACCTCCGGTCTACAAGAGTGTAAAACAGCTTCTGTACACAAGTTATTTAAATGTAACAAAGTTTAGGCACTGCCCAGCACACACATACTCCGCAGAATGGGAATAGTTATTGATCTCATTGAAGAAGAGTGCCTTTGTACATGGTACACGTATAAAATTGCTCTACTACCACCTCCTGAGTTGTCGCTGTCAAGGCACTGTTGACGGTTTAGCTTGTTCATGTTTGTCAGCACTTTGTCCGTCGTCGGCGAACAACCGGTTATTCATCACTGCTTTCCAAGACTCCGACGAAATGAAAGCAAGCGAATTTATTGCTTCCGCAGCCGATACGTCTTGTTTCTAGTGAAGCAACCTTGTTACAGCTCATTGTGATGACTTGCGTTGCGCAGATAGATTCAGAAAATAGAATCAAAACCATTGGCCGTAGAACGCACATAACACCGAGTACACTTCTGCCTGAACAGTCGAAGGCTTCATATTTTGGAGAGTGGGTATAGGTATGTACCTATATGTAGGTGGTACCTATGGCCTTGGTGTACGGCAGGAATGCATGTGCAGTAAACACTAAAAACCTCTTTATTTATTTATTTTTTTTTTCCGAGTTTCCTAATTTTTCTTTCCCTTTTTTCTCTATAGTTCATAGCTCGAAACTGCTGTAAGAAGTTCGTTTCAGCAATTTGTGCTGTTCTCGGAGATTGTCATCACTTTAAACACTTCCAGTAGGGTTGCTTTCTTACAGTTTTTAAACGTGTTCCAAGATCTGCTACTTTAAGTTAAGGAACACTAAAAAATTTGATACCCACATTTCACTGGAAACGTTTTGAGCCTTCTTGAATTATAAAACATAGAACAAGGTTGTGTGCGTGTGCGTGCGTGTGTCGGTTAAATACCAAAACTGGATGGGACACAAAAAAGTCTAGAAAAACCCCCACCTCCATTTCCCTTTACGTGGAACATTTTACATTTTCGAATCCTTGACTTTCTAAAGAGTACTCCTAAGATTTAGACTAAAGCACCAAATTTGAAAATATTTTCATTACAAATGAAATCTGTATCTTGATATATAAACTTAGGCTCTCACGGCCGGCGTCCTGACTATCAGTTAAGTTTACCTCTTCCGGGCTTGTAGGTACCCCACAGGGTACCCTGAAGATGCCAAGCGCAGTAATTGGTGAAACGTCGGTATCTTCAGTGCCTTCTAGACCACGGCCTACAAGCCCGGAAGAGATAATCTTAACTAATAGTCTATATCTTGAATTTTCTGGCAATAGCCTCTGAAGGTTTCTTCATTGTGAATGACTTCTGCATAACTCGCAAACCGTAAAAATGAAACTTAGCTACGGTCGTCGATTTTCCCTTCGCTACATGCAATCTTGGTTGTTAGTTATCCCTAGTGCTGTCTTGCGCACAGATACTTGCAGCTTCGGCTCGGGGAAAAGTTTATTGCATACTGTCCCAGGCAGCTAATCGTTAAGCGAAACACCCAAAAAATATGTAGATCTCCGTAAAGCATACATTTGGTCATTTTTACGTTCTTTTCTTTCTTTCCTTCCTTCCTTCCTTCCTTCCTCCCTTCCTTCCTTCCTTCCTTCCTTCCTTCCTTCCTTCCTTCCTTCCTTCCTCCCTTCCTTCCTTCCTTCCTTCCTTCCTTCCTTCCTTCCTCCCTTCCTCCCTTCCTTCCTTCCTTCCTCCCTTCCTTCCTTCCTTCCTTCCTTCCTCCCTTCCTCCCTCCTTCCCTCCTTCCCTCCTTCCTTCCGTCCCTCCTTCCTTCCGTCCCTCCTTCCTTCCGTCCCTCCTTCCTTCCTTCCCTCCTTCCTTCCTTCCGTCCTTCTCTCTTTATTTATTTATTTAATTGCTTATTTAGTTATTTATTTAATTGCTTATTTAGTTAGTTATTTACTTATTTAGTTAGTTATTTACTTATTTAGTTAGTTATTTACTTATTTAGTTAGTTATTTACTTATTTAGTTAGTTATTTACTTATTTATTTAGTTATTTAGTTATTTATTTCTGACAGTCTTCCTTTTTATCGGAGTTGTTCATTTCCGACATATATCTTATTGGTTTGAATTTTTTCACATACTTCTAATTTTTCCCAAATGGAAGGTGGATATTTGTTTTTTTCCCTCATGATTATGTAAAGTGTTGAATTTCAAAGCCATCACACAGCGACACGCCCTTTAAAATTCTTTATCAGTTTACCTACAGTATCATACTATGAAACGTGTAAATGTGAATTTAAAGTTTATTTGAATTAACAAGAGGTAGTTAGAATAATGAGGTTTTGTAAGAACAGTTTTCAGGATAGTGAGTTGAGAAAATCATGCGAATGCAACGCATCAGATATTTCATTGTCTACTTCATGGTAATTAAGATTAACGGTTACAGAACACTTAGTATTTAGGTTTGTGCTATCCAACATTTCGGTATTTAGTTACGCTGTTCTCTGTTTATCTTTCTCTCTCTCTCTGTGTCTCTCTGTCTCTCCCACGCACGCGCGCGCGCGCACGCACACACACACATTTACACACTTACACACACAAACGAGCCTTAAAAATTCGTTTTTGGATTCAGTGTGACTTAAAACATGTTTCCGGTGAAATTGTGTCATCACATGTATGGGGTGCAATGCAATACCTACTTAGCCCACTTCTGTGGTGTGGGGTTAGTGTGTCTACCTCGCATTTAAGGGTCCCGAGTTCGAATCTGGGTTAGAGTGACTTATCCGGATAACGCTTTTTCCAGGGTTTTCCCTTATTCTGTGAAGACAAATGTAGGGTAATTTTAAGCTCTATGTAAGCCGGGAATCATTTCGTTCATCGTCCCCTATGACTTATCAGGTCAAAGGACGTACTTAAAAAGAAATCTACTTAGATCTATCTACTTCCCCTTAACCAGCGGTGCCCAACCTTGTCTCTTATGTGCAAATGACGCAACGTCGTTCAACCCCACCTCTTCGTTTTCTACATGAAGCACCTCCCCTTCACTCACTCAGGTAACCAAGCACTAGAGCGGTTTGTGTTAGAGTCCCTTGACTCGGCGAAAAGTAGGAAGTCAGTGCCTAGTGCCAGACGCTTGTCGGGGAGCACGGGAGTCTATGGACCGGACAGAGTCAAGACCTGGAAGTGGGTGGTCAGCCCAGCACCAGGTATGAGAGTGAGGAACCCGCCCTGACACCGCTTCGTCCATCACGAATACCACGTGTAGGTCCCTAGGATCGAACCCGGGCCGACTAGGTGGTAGACGAACGCTCTAACTGCTTGGCCAGGGCGCCGCAACACTCAAAAGTTTCCCGTGCAAATTGTACCGTTTAGCCATGGCCACTTAGGCATGATTGAAATAAAAAGTAGGGAGCTTCCAGAACCCCCGCTTTTTCTTGTGCAAGGTAAAATAAAGTATATCATAATAGGGATTTAAAGGAGAAAAATTTGAAATGACTAGGGAAAGTAAACGCAGTTGAGTTAGTGATAGCAATATTTTGATATACCTACCTATGCTTGTAATTCTTGCTAACATAGGGTAACTACAGCAATTTGACCGTTCTCAGCCTAGTCTTTATGTATAAGACTTAATGGATCGGTACATCTTCACGAGAATTGATCCAGGCATCTCATTGTAGTTCTTCCACCCCCATTGCTGCGCATGCCTTATAATTGATTCGTTTGAACCTTATCTGTATTCTCAACTCTTTCCGAATATCCTTCGTTATTTTATGTATTTATTTATCTACATATTTGTTTATTTGTTTGCTTGTGTTTTAGCCCGCAGATTGTTGCATTTCAGCAATTTCTACTTTTCCTCTTGGGGATTATTGTCACTTTGAAACAGTTTAGTAGTGTTGCTTTGTCACAAGCATTAGGTTCTATTACTTGTGCCAGATACAATTTTAAAATCACCTTAACTTGTGTATCTGTTATAATTAATACAATTAAAATCACTTAGCTGCTGGAGCGGTTTATTATTAAACCTATAAGGTCCTATATTTCAAATTATTTTTTCAATGACATTGGAGATATTTCTTTGAAATATTGTGTAATTTACCTATTCATTGTTTTTTGAAGATAACCTTCACCATATTCTCCTGAGTGTTCGTTATTATTTCTTGTAGGCAGTTACATTTAATCGACGCATGTGTAAACATTTTAACGACATTTTCTCCACGGGACATTTTGAACAATTTACTCAAGCAAATTCCAGGATAATGCAGATACGTAGATAACTTGTGCAGATTGGAAGAGAGGCAGTGCACTGAGAATTGTCCCATATACATAGATTTCTCTATTCAGGCTGAAGGCAAAATGGGACGCGTGTCGCGAGTATAACAGGAAAGACCACCTCTAACATGTTGCCGGAGATTTGACTTTGGAAAACTTCCATTGACTGAGACCGGGATCAACAGAACTATCATGTCGGTGAGGCTGGCTTTGTTGGTTAGTGCTGGCCTACTGATCCCAAGGTCGCGAGTTTAAACCCGGCCTAGACGGATGGTTTTTATCTAAGCTTAATAGCGACAGCCACATATCAGTAGATTTACTGGCATATAAAACAACTCCTGCGGGACAAAATCAAATCCTACCAAAGGTGCTGATATGTTTCTGCAATTGACAGCGCCTTAACAAATAAACCAATTTTAATGAATAACTAAACTAGCAACTAACTGTCTGGTTAACGTACCTACATTGGCACCGCGGCTTTTGAATGTTCACGTTTTGATATGTTCGTTTTATGCGTTTAACTTCTATTAGTAGCCATAAGTCTATGTGGTCTAAACTAAAGTAATTATAAAAAAATGCCATATTGTTTCATATAATGAGGATCCAGCTTCAAGTAGGAGATTTCTTATTTCACAAACCCAGATGACAGGCAGTTCAAGTTATACCTTAATTTTGTTTATCGGACTTTTCCTTGATACAGGACATGAATATCAAGTGGTTTTAACGTTTTCTGTCTCCCAATTTATTTGTTCATTAATTATCATTGCTCTTCAACAGAATCCTTTAAAAAAAATTAGAACACAAGTTCTATTGGTAACTCTGCCCATAGTAAGAGAAGCTTAGATATGGTGTAGGTATCATGTTATTTATAATTATTTTGGCGTGGTTAGAGTACACTATATGCATCATGTACATAATGACAAAATTGAACTTGTGCAACGTTTATATTTTATTGCCTGTCCCATGACGGTAGTCCCACGAATGTTGAAGCTTTTCTGTATGTAGGAAGAAGCAGAAAACGGACAGTGGGAGTGAAATACGATCAAGCCAGAAAGAGCAGACCACCAGTGATTCCATTATTCTCTGGCGTCTCCTTATTTATGAGAGCGTCATGGTAAAGTGAAAGGCTTGGCTGTTCAGTCTTTTGTCACTCATCCCCTAGTCAGGTCATACAGTCTGACGGTCCTGATTGATGGAACGGTCGCAACGCACCGATAGATTGGCTGCAGACGGTAGGAGGTCCTAGGACCTGAATTCTAGAGGCGCATTAATCAGAGATCGTCTACTTCCTTTCTTCCTCCGTACAAAAGATCATTATTCTTGCTTTGGCGAACCCTGGATCTTTCATACCTCTCTTCGTAGACGGATATCAGCAACTCGGTGCCACAGTGGCAAAGCATACTAGTTGACCCCATAATACCAGCACGGTGTGCCATAAAACACAAAATACGTATATTACACGCAACTGATAATATTGGGCTGAAAAAAAAGCTATATACAACCATACGAAGAAGCCGGCTCTGAGAACTTCGCGGTAACCATCGCCGTTCGATGGTTGATATTGACAGGAAGCAAGCAATAGGCTGACACAAAGGATATATAATACGCCATAAACAGTAGTCCACTGAGAAATAAAAGGTCGATCGTAAGCTGCAATAGAAACTTAGAATGAGGTTCAGAAAATATAAGTGAGCTATCCCACCTATGAAAAAAGTGAACACTCGATTTGCTCAGGAATCACGATAAATTGATGTTACATAACATTTATTTTCGGATTGAAACTGTGAAAAACACCCTGAACATCAGCTAAGGCTGATAATGTGTTATCGTTTGTATATTGTTACTTTCGTTCTTGAGATCAGATTGTCAAGGACACTAGGGCATATGTAACACGTCAAACAATGCTTGCCTTACAAACAGCGCAATTCTGGCACTCGCACTGTCCAACGATCCAACGTTTACGAAGGAGGGGAGTTTGTTTGCCCCTTCCACTATACGTGGACTTTGCCTCTCTTTAACCCTCAGCCGTGTATTGTGTTGCAGTGGCGGTATGGTTACATGTACAATCACTCGTAAAAGAAACTGGGGTCACGTTTGGAAAGAGTCGCGTATACTTTCTTTGGTCATCCGTAGCTGCAGGAAGCAAAGGTTGTGTAAGGTCAAAGACCTTGTCTACCTAAGCAGCAGGTGAGCGACCGGTTTTTGAATAATTGAGGGAGGATCAAGGAAGAACTGCACTTTTAGCATAGGGCATTTATGCAGCTCAAATACTTATGTCAGACGATATGTTTGCTAATTTAATAAACAAACTGTTTGTAATTGTTACTAGAATGCTTGTTTTTTCCAGCAATTATTACAAATAAATTGTGTTTAAATAGCTTAAAAATTAAATTACACATATTCGCTTTTTGCTCTTGACAAACAAAACTTACACTAATGGTAGTAATGGAAATAGTTTAACGTCGCACTACTCTAGCATAACAGGCTAATACATTTTAACTTTCTAAGCTTGCATCAGTGGAAATACTATTGAGCATAGGATACACGTGAAAGCAATGTTTTGCTTACATTTGGTTATAATCAGCTATTCAACTGCAAATAAATATTAATTTGTTTATACTTGTAAAATGAAAGAGTTTCAGTTGACTAAACAATTGTATCCTATCCCTTTGGAATGTTGTAAAAAGATTGAAGATCTCAAAAACAAGCTTGCCCGTTTTAGATAGAATCCGGAAAGAAAGGGGGGGGGGGGGGAGGGGGAAGAGCAAACATCCGCTAGTTTCTGGACCTCCGTACTTCAGATTTAGAAGCCGGCATTCTAGCACATCGCTACTGTAGATACAGCACTGGTTATTCACATTAATGCATCTCACGCCAGGAAGACCTGCTTCTAGGCTATCTCAGGTGTTCGAAATGCATGTGCTAGAAACATCCCAGTGTCTCCTTTCGAGAACTAAATCCATCTGCTAGAAACGCCGGGATCTATAAATGTTCCCAAATTCCCAGCCCCACCTTTTTACTTCTTGTGCATATTTAGAAGCCACATAATCAAATTACGCTCTGTATTGCTTACTCACAGTCAAATCAAGGAAACAACATGCTTTAGTCCTTCGTTCAAACCGAATCTATTTGTGCTTACCTTTAATTCTTCCTTACTCTTCGGAGAATACGAAAAAAAAAGAAAATAATAATAATAATAATAATAATAATAATAATAATAATAATAATAATAATAATAATAATAATAATAATAATAATAATAATAATAATAATAATAATAATAATAATAATAATAATAATAATAATAATAATAATAATAATAATAATAATAATAATAATAATAATAATAATAATAATAATAATAATAATAATAATAATAATAATAATTTAAAATAATAATAATAATAATTTAAAATAATAATAATAATAATTTAAAATAATAATAATAATAATTTAAAATAATAATAATAATTTAAAATAATAATAATAATAATAATAATAATAATAATAATAATAATAATAATAATAATTTAAAATAATAATAATAATAATAATTTAAAATAATAATAATAATAATAATTTAAAATAATAATAATAATAATTTAAAATAATAATAATAATAATAATAATTTAAAATAATAATAATAATAATAATTTAAAATAATAATAATAATAATAATTTAAAATAATAATAATAATAATAATAATTTAAAATAATAATTAAGTTATTATTATTGTTATTATGATTGTTGTTATTATGATTGTTGCTATGATTATTATGATGATTATTATTATTATTATTGTTGTTATTATGATTGTTGCTATTATGATTATTATGATGATTGTGATTATTATTATTATTATTATTATTATTATTATTATTATTATTATTATTATTATTATTATTATTATTATTATTATTATTATTATTATTATTATTATTATTATTATTATTATTATTATTATTATTATTATTATTATTGCCGGTGGTGGCGATAACATACATACATTCAATAGAAAATACATATGGCTTTCGTGTAATACAACAATATTACATTGATATGTAAAATTACTTTTAGTTAAACGAAACAATATATAGGTACGTCTAAACATAAACAGCACTAAGTGAGCATATTACTCGTAAGTGGGGGCGGGGGGTGAGGGGAAAGAGACAAACTTTATCCCCAGATATGGACACTCGACCTCTGCAATAGTAATCCAGAACACTCCGTTACAGCAGAACGAGCTATAGATCGGCCGTGTTTATTTTGTATATTTTGTCACTCTGACGCCCCCCTCTTGCCTGTCCCAAACGTCCATCGAAAGGGTGAACAAAGCTCATTGAACAGCTGTGCCTGATGCGGCTCCTACTTACGTTTGAGAGACAGTGTACGTTCCGTTTGATTTGCGGAAGCACTTTCACATCTTATGCCATGAACGTCTGTTTATTAATGACTTGTTTGATACTACTTACGTTTAAGAAGTGTATCAATATTTGGCGACAAAGTCTAAGTGCATAGCCTTAGAAGATCGAACAAGTGATTGTCGCATAAATACTGCGATACAGACTTTTAGTATAGTTCAATTTGGAGAAACTCTGTTCGCAAATATATGTGAAGCTATACTCACTCTTATACGCACTATTCTTGTAAATGCTTATTTCTCTACATACTACATTTTAATCGATATAAGCATTTTCAGAAATACCTTACTGTGAACATCCTTTTAGGTGCAAGGGAAATATGGGAATACGGTAGGCTTTAAGCGACGGTGAAATGTTTTAAGAGCACGTTGCTATGCGACGCCCTTGAAATTCCGTTCTGTTTTCAAGGCCAAGGAATGAAAAAACGAATAAAATATTCCTATTTGAAAAAAGGATTAGCAAAAGCAAACAAATTATAAAGAATATCTCGGAAATGGTTCACTCAAAAAAAAAAAAAAAGTATTGGACATAAATTGCGTTTTAACGAGATCCGTATTTTTAATTTGGTAAGGGTTTGTCTCTTCCTGTTTAACATTTATGCAAAAAAATCCCGGGGGACCAATTGAGGAGCTACTTGATGGAGAAGTAGTGACACCAGATCGCGAAGGCCGCATAACTGGCCGGGAGGGCTCGGGGCGCTGACCACTTCCCACCCTCCAGTACTGCACCCCACCAAATACGCCTGTAGTGGGCAGAGGTGGGGGACGCAGCGGCTGGGTGGCAAACCTTGGCCCTTCGTGAGCTGTTGCGCTAGGGGTTTAGTTTAGTTTTTTAGCTGGAGTACTAATATTTGGATCAGCTCCTTGATTGTTAAATCCATTATATTCAATGTGTGGCAAAACTACGCCACAAAGAAACCATACCTACATATAGTATAACAGTACTTTACTAATTTAGATGTTATTCATTTCTGTATTATACAGAATTAAACGACTAACGTGAACGTATCGTAACTGAAATATGATATTAAGCTTTCGTGGGGAATTAGTCTATTTTCTCGGCTCCCAGTCAAATGAATATGTTGTAAGCATAGTTAAAGTATAACCACGTACATATAACTTACATTATTACAAACTCTTCTCCACTCTTACAGCACAAGACAAGTTTTCCCAGGTAGAATAGTAAACTGTGTTATAGAGATTTAATTTCCCCTAAAGCAGACAAGAACAAGCTTTTCTTTACACGAATTAGTGAGCGTTTCATAGATTCCATAGGTTTGGGCCGGCTTTCCAAACAAGCTGGCAAGAACAGACCATAGATAAAAGTGTTGCTTTTTAAGCGAGTAGCACTTTGTACTACGAGATGTAAAGCGATATGATCCCATTTGAGAAACAGCAAAGCGGAGGATCAGTATTATTCAGTTTACAAATTTGTCAGACGTGATAAGCCATTGCTTTCTTCGTCTATGATGTCTTGATGCAAAGAGTCACACAACAAAGTCGTAGATGAGTGTCATCGAAAGATAGTTTCAGAAGTTCCTCCAGAGAATTCTGTTGACCTTAATTTATATGCCGTATATTGGCAAAGGTAACAATAGCATATTCTACATATTTATAGCTGTTCTTTAAAAAGGTAAAATAAAGAATCAGCTTCTAACATCCAAGAAGAATAGTTTGCTGTCAATGAGAGCTTCCCTTCAAGGTTTAAAGGATTTTTCGATTAATCTAGTGGAAATGTATATGTTCTTGAAGAATGAAATGTATAATCTATTTGTGATGGAAATATTCTTTATTAAAGTGTGGGCGTTTCAAAAGATAATACTGGGGAGAAATATTTTTGTTTGTTCCATCCCAATTTAAAGTTGTGATATACCAGTTCACTGTTCAAGGATGTGACGCCATTAATTATTATTGAGATTCTGGTCAAATAGTGCTTGTTTAATTGGAAGACCAACAGAACATCAAGCACCAATATGACCGTCCGTGGAACACAAAATTCGTTAGGTGGAGATAAAGAAGCAAGGATATTGTCCATTCTGTTTTTTCCCCATTGATTAGGGTAATCCTTTGTGGAAATGCGCAGACGAGATGAAGAAAGATAAATACCGGTGTCAAGAATGTCTTGGGCGATAAATCGACTGATTAGGTTGTGGAAAAATCACAGCAGGCATTGATACGTAGATAACCACCAGCCACACAAAGAAACAGCGATAATAGTGGATGTTAGCAATCTCAATGAGGCACTTGAACGCTGTGTATGACGATTTGACCTATATGTGTAATCACTGCACACACAGGAAGAAGTATTGGCAGAACACAATCCAGTTGTGATAATTTGCAGGAAGGCCCGCCTTCTCCCATACTCGAGAACTTCACCATTCATTTTCCCAGAAGTTATTGGATAATGTTTACTTCCAGTTATTCGTATCATTAAGTGTTTAAACTGTGTATAAGCCAATTCACTCCTACAGCTCAGTGAAGGATGGCATAAATGTATTACTTTATACAGTTATTAGAACCGGCCTCTGGGTGGTGACATTGACTTCTAATCCGGAGGACACGAGTTCAAATCTCGATTGGGCTGAGTTGTCTGGATTAGTTGGTCTACAGAGGCTGCATTTTCTCACGAATTACTTGCGCCTGGTCCGCCCGGCCCAGCGATGGCTTCACCAGAGAAGCTACGTCGTAACCTGCAGGGGTTGATGCCTCGTAGTTTTTTTAAACATGCTCTTTTGCGATTTGCAGTAGTTCTATTATTTGTGTTTACGCTAAACTTTCATTTTCCCTTGAACTTCTGTTTTCCTGCTATTTCCGACAAACAGCCATTCAATGTTTTAAACTTCAATGTGAAATTTGAGGTCAAATACACGATTTCATGTTCGCCGAATAAATACAATTTGCAAATTTTACATCGCGCATGCGTGTGTCTCCACGAATAGGTTAAAAAAAACGTGGTGTATTAAAATTATTTAAACATTTTAAATTTCATTTCATTTTACAGGGTGGAAGGTACTGTTTCGGCCATACGTTAACCAGGGATTCTCCATGATGAGTGTAACAAATGTGTCCCATACTACTATTGCCAATAAAGAACCGTTTCGCCGAAAAAAAATATTTTGTGTCAGACATTTGGAGTCATCTAGCTTCTTGACGGATGGATATAACTAGTTTATTACCTCACTAACTGCCGTGCAAACATTGTGTGAGCAGCACTGTAATGCCATTTTATCTTAATTCAAATCAATTTAGCCACAATTTAACGACAAATGTCATGCAAATTTTAATTTCTACGCGAAATATGGCAACGTCGTGGGTCACTCCAAGTGTGCTTGTCGCGTTCTCACAAGTTCGTTTGCCTGCGGGGTGAGGGGAGGTATCCCTTGGCGTTTGACGTGAAGGTGGGCGGAAGGAAAGGGAAGGGTTAAAGTACAATTGCGGTACGAAAGAATTCACTTTGCGATCATGAATCCGTTCACATTAAGGAAATGCTTGGACGTGGTACTACTAATTTTTGGGGGACATTCCCTTAATGAAAAAATAAATATGATGCAAAAATAAAAAAATAAAATAAAAAACAATAAGATCACGTAAATAAAGCCGGTGGCGGTGGTGGCGGCGGTGGGGGTGGTGTTGTCGTTGTCGTCTAGTATTAGAAAAATCTGTATCCACTTGTGCCAACATTGTTTTATCCCAAAAATGCGTGATTTCGATTGTTTCATTTTTTCTGTTTTCTTAGTTATGGACAACTGAATCTCCATCATTACTTGAACGAATGCATGATTTCAGTTACATTAGCACCTTTCCGCCAAACATTTAAATTCGTGTCCATCTCCCAAAACAGTGACCCGCTTAAGCGGTACGGTAGTCGTATTAGGCAAGTGTTTTGTTTACATCAAAGCACATGTCAGTCAGATGTTTTGTTTACTTCGAAGCACATGTCAGTCAGATGTTTTGTTTACATCGAAGCACATGCCAGTCAGATGTTTCGTTTACATCGAAGCACATGCCAGTCAGATGTTTCGTTTACATCGAAGCACATGCCAGTCAGATGTTTCTTTTACATCGAAGCACATGTCAGTCAGATGTTTTGTTTACATCGAAGCACATGCGAGTCAGATGTTTTGTTTACAACTGAGACAGTGTCGGCCGCGAGGCATACGCCAGGAAGATGTTTTGTTACAACTGAGACAGTCTCGGCCGCGAGGCACACGCCAGTCAGATGTTTTGTTAATAACTGAGGCAGTGCTGGTCTGGAAGCACAGGCTGATTGGGTGCAACACAGGTGGCTGACGTGTCCGTGGACAGCACAACGTTGCCATTTACGTTAGCTAAAAATGGAATTTTTACAAAACGATTAAACCTATCGAAACGAAACTTAGCATTTTATATTTGTTACACCTGCATCTATCAGCCAGGTTATTCTAGCCGAAGCAGTACCTTCCATCCTGTAGAGTATATGATGCCTCTAATGCCGAATATTCAGCTTCCATGCTCGCGAGTTCGTTCTGGATTTATAACGCTAATGTTGTTTGCTTTGCATTGCGATTATTTTCTTACGACCAAGTGCAAGAAAAATGTTGGAATGATATTCTCTTTGGACTTACAAACACATTAAGCCCCTCCCCCTTAGAAGACAGGTATGAGCTGGCAAGTCGACCTTTGAGACCACCTGACATAACTAATAGATAAGGCATCCTGGCTTCTCCCCGCGAGTAGAAGCATGTGACTCGGCAAACATTTGGAAGCGGCTGTACCGACACCATGCAGACACCTTTTTGAATAAATAAATCTGAATCTGAAAAAAATCTGAATGTATTATGAGAGATATTATTTCCCTTCTTAATAATAGTAATTTATTTTCTTGTATTATAATATTATCATTATTATTATTATTATTATTATTATTATTATTATTATTATTATTATTATTATTATTATTATTATTATTATTATTATTATTATTATTATTATTATTATTATTATTATTATTATTATTATTATTATTATTATTATTATTTATTATTATTTTATTATTACTACTAATTTATCTTTCACACAATGCTTAAGGTTTTATAAATGTGTTCCAAGTAGAAACCACACACAACTTGCTTTCCTGTGTTCTGTAACTGCAAACCAGAAAATACATGTAATTATAAATTATGCTTCAGACTTATTTGTATGATTCTAAGAACACCAGTGGCGTATATTGTGGACTATCAAAGCTATCACCGAAGCCCATATCTAAAGAAAACTGGAAATTAATAAGTAATATTATTAATAATTGCAATACTAGCCAGTTTCCCTCATGAAGAATTAGTGCGTAGAATGGAATGTCTCGTTCTCTACCACTGAACAGAGGGGAGAGTGGGCTTTGGATACTTACTGGCGCAGCCTTCACTGCGATACGGGGAGAGATAGGTGAGGTGGCAGAATGCAGGAATAAGCACGACAAGGCTTCGAAATCTCCTGTCGCTATACTCATACGACTGTATTCGAAATGTGCCGTGTGAACACGAATTCTGCATAGCAATAGCACGTGGAGTTGAAAGCAAGAAAGAACGTGTTTCTAACTGTGCGATTGGTATTAATATTATTTATTTTCATATTGTCCACAGCATAAGACAGTTGCTAGTGTTAATGCTTCGAAATGGATGAACAATGTGTGTAAAACAGTAGTCAAATGACCATACTCGCAGTTGAAATACGAGGATAAATTAGTGATAGTAAAACAGGGAAGACTTACTCCATCTCTTCCGCACTTGCAGTTTGAGCAGAAGCAAAAGAAATAGAATCCTTACAGAAGATAAATTAATATTTTATAAGTATGCGGGCTGACTGGTTCATGCGAATTAAATAAGCTTTACTGCTGATCATGCTTGTCGTTTGCAACTGAGAAAACGCCCTGTAATACGACGGGTTTTGCAAATTTAGTTTAACACCAGCTTTGGATAAACATAAGAGATCAACAACGCAAATAAAATCTTTTATATTTAAAAAACTATCAGCACTCAACGGATAGGCCATTCATTGAACTATCGGAAAATAAATTGTTGACCGTTTGCATAATGGGAATGTTAAAGACAATAGAAATGTATTGAATAGATTGATTGGTGCATTTCTTATACTTCCCCAATATGTGAATTTTATTAGGGAAACCAGACAATTCTTTGGTTCTCTTAATGGTTTACCCGCTTTTTTCTCAAATTGCACTTCACGTACATTTCAAATTACAAGTTGCACTTCACCTGTACATCGTAATTTATTATCTTTCCATGTAGTGTAGTACAAATTCCCTATAATGTGTACTGTATTCATAATACATTTTATCTGTCTTTGATCTATCTACGTAGTAAGCTAATGCTAATAAAACTGTATGTTTAAGCTAGATGAAGCTAAACATTGGAATGAAGGAAAAATGAAATTTAAAAAAATAAATACAAGAGAGGTAGGACTGGAACTTAAAAATTCAATGCCACAGATCAAACATTGCCCACACACGGCTTGTGTGTTTAAAAACACCAACAGTAAGTTTGTTGGCATAAATAAAAAATAAATACAAGCTTATAAGCACAAAAATATAGCACGGGCCTACTAGGCCCCGCGGGCTAGGCTGTGTTAACCGAACGGAAGGTTAATCAACAACCCCTTATAGTCCGGATCTGGTAGGCCCAAGTCACAATCCAGCATATGCCACAGCTTCAGATTCATAATCAGCACTAAAACACTTTGACTACTTGGAACACAAGGATCAACTCGTAAGAGGCTGCCACTGCAGCAGCGAAGTGGCATCCGGCAGATCTTTAGCTATTTAAGTTGTCTTTCCATAGTTCAGCAGTAACCGAGCGTGATGGCTCAGGCAGTTTTGTGTATGGTCCACTTTCGGGAGATCGCAGGTTCAACCCCCACGGCAGGTCAACCTGACCCATAGGTTATTTTCGGGGGTTTCCCCGGGTTGCCAGTCGAACGCTGGGTAGGTTCATTACGTACTAAAGATGAAAGAATTCCTTCGTAACCAAGATGTCAGCGTGACGCCAACGCGCACTATATATACATTACGCCATTGAGAGGGGGTTTTCTGTATTGTCTTGTGCACCTGGAACCTGCCCTTGTTGACCTCTGACCGGGTGAAAAGTTCAGTCAGCTGCAGTGTATGGCTTATGCGTAGCCAACCTCCCGTCCATTGAAACAATTGTTTTATCTCTGTTCATTACATCCCCCGGATTTCCCGTCCCTCCATTTCGCTTTGTTTCTCATTTCCCTTCACCCTTCATCTGGCTGGTTTCTTTCAGGGTAGTAAGTGTCGGCGGGGGTCTCGGCGTTTGCATGGCAGGGAAAAAGGATGCTCTCCGGTCACCGTCCTTCAGCGGGGCGGTCTCCGAACCGCCCTTTGGGATCTCTAACACCGTGGATGGGTGGGCCACCGCGAGCGAGTTTCAGACCAGAAATGGCAAGGACCGTGCCCTCTGATGTGCCGTAGTTCCTTGGGTCGGCCGCGCTCCGTTTCCTCTCGCCTTATCCTTCCTTCCGGGGGTGCCCCACAACAAAGATATTAAAGGTCGACGTGACGAATCCCCTCTGCGACGTTCTGTCCTATCCTATCAGCAGAAAAGTCAGTACCTGATAGAGAACATCACATGACACATTATGGATGTACAAAATTTGAAACCCCTCTCGGCCATACTTTGGGATACTGCTAAGCAATACTCATCAGCGAGTTGGCCATCGATGTCCACATCCCTCCATAAGGTCAGTGGAAGGTTCCATCCATATCCGAGGATGAAAGCAACCGTAGTGCGAACATTGTCCATCGAGCGAAAAGTAGGAAAATGATTAGTGCTGGATCCTGCAATTCCTATGGAATATAACATTCAGCAGGCAATAGTGGTGAGCAACGTGGAGATCATTTACCGACCATGCATTCCTCGCCTCAGATATATTGAATGGGAGGCACAGGTTTTCTTTTCGGGTTTCGTGGATGCTATTACAAATTTACAGCCACTGTCTAAAACAACTTGGAGTGCCCATCAAACAACTTAATATTTGTGTCCAAATTTAAAGCGTTCTCTAACAATATTAAATAATAATTTATACTGGAAAATTTAAGTATTAAAGCACATACAATCATTTTACTACCCTTGCATTTTTATAAGACATGATGATAATGATGATGATGATGGTGATGATGTGCCATTTAGATGTAATTTTCTAATTTTTATATGTAATTCATTCTTCTTTGTTTTAATTATTCTGTTTTATTCATTTTATGCATTATGGATCTTAAAGGTTACCTGTATTGTCTGGCAAATGTTTTAAATTAATCATATATGCCATTTGAAATTTCAGAAAATCAGCAAGGAATATTTCTGAAATGGTTAATCCACAAAAAAATGTATTTGACATTAATTGTGTACTTTTAATGAGATCTGCATTTGTAGTGAAATGTTTTGTCTGTCTCTCACAGTTTACCAAATATTAAAAAAAAATCATTCAGAACGAAGATGATTTTTCGGGCTATTTCCTGAAAACTCAAGCTACACATTTTATTTGGCATGCAAATGCCTTAAACATTCGGTTTGAATCAAAAGCGCTAAAGCCACACAAAGGGCTGCAAAGAAAGTTATTACATTCCTTCTAATATGTACTTCATAGAAGCGTTACAAACGAAAAAGTCGAATGGCATTTTCTTCTTTGATCAGCCGATTTAAAACAATGGTTTCTGCTCCAAATTGGATGCGTAATTCTACAAGAATGTGCGAATATAATAGTTTGTTACTTGTAAGATACGTAGAGTAACTTATTTCTGACATAGCTTCGGTAGTAATTATGGGACATCACACAGGGTTTCGAAATAATTAATAATTTAAAAGAATTGAAGGAATACTCCGAGCAGCTCTCTCGGGCGTGAAGTAACTCAACAACGTTGCGTTGAGGTTGGTCAGGTAATTGAACAGGTTTGTGGATGTAAACGGGTCGGTTGCTTGCAGGGCCTTGTAATGTTTTGGGAGCTAACGATTGTGCTTGGCCTACACTCGCATAGTAAACAAGGAAGGAGACGGCATGTTATTTATTTAGGTTCACGAGACGTATGGTAGCAGTAGTGTTGGTTTGTGCACTGACCTAGTGAAAGTGACACCCACACAATCTGCTGTGTCGCCAGCTTGTTTTCTACGAAAATAAAATATATCCGTAGGAAATGGTCAGAGACAAAAACGTAAGATACAAAATGTGTTCCAAATACCGACATCTATCACTGGTTTACATTAATGTAATGACTTCTCTTCCACCCTTCGATATATATCGAAAATGTTTTATTTAAGGTGTAGTTAGAGGGAGGGGATTTTATTGGAAATATTCGTGTTTTAATCTTGAAAGATGCTGAATTAGGTTACTTTTCGAATTACACTGTTCACAGACACACGGATAGACACAAGCGCGCGCGCGCGGGCCTTTTTTTAAAAGTGCTCTTTTGGCGGGGATTGAATGGATCTCAAAACGTGTAATCCCATTGAAATCTCGTTACTAACTTTTTGGGTGTAATGCAATACTACCTCTACTTACTTAATATAGTTAAGCAATGGAGAAAGTAAAAATAAAATATTAGACGCAATTTAAATTACTGAATTTTGGATATATGGTAGACATAAATTTAGTAAGTTCTTTTGTTATAAATATATTATATAGGTATTGCATGGTATGTTAATAAGATGTTGGTGCTCATGTTAGGATTGCAGACATTGTATTAAAACTGACAAGCTTTATTTGTTAAATAAAGCTAAACTGAACTGCTTTAATTTTAATAGCTCACAAACTAATGAAAATTAAACTCCTGCAAACCGCTGCTGGTTACGCCTTAGCGGGGAAATACGCATATAACTTTACAAATGTATAAAGTGGAAGTTTCGCCCGTTACTTCCCTTAATTCAGTTGGTCGCTTTGAGACCCTCGGTGTGTTGGGAATCTCCCTCTAACATCGTGTGTTGTCGAACTTTGCGACACAGGACTAATAGAATAGAAGCTCCTTTAATAGTGCCTAAGAACAAAACAGGGGGATGGGTTAGAACTCGTGTCCCCACCATTGACAATTCTGCCTTAGTTTATGTACCCTGCAAAAGTTCTATTTTATTAAGCAAACTTTTCTAATATATATGGCACCGAGTTTCTCCCACCTCTTGTGCGTTTTATTTACACTCTGTAATCGTGTTGTTCTCTGGTGTTTGCATGAAAGTAGAACCTTTGATAAAAAATATAGTTTTGTGTTTTCATCTAAGAAATCGTTATTTTTACGTAGGTTACACGACGTCCAGTAGCCGAGCAGTAAACGTATACCTACTCTGTTATTGCCACAATAAAATTAAACTTCCTTTTGCTTTACCGAAATAGGAATTGTTTAAGGCTTTCACTCTGCATAGCAACCTAAATCAGATGCCACTGGATATACGATTAATTACAGGGAATTGTTATCACAATCAATGATCATAGCTTGATATTTACTTATATAATGTTACAAACTATTATATTAAATATATCTCTAGATTTCTCGTATTATCTGATATTTAACTATCTATTTTAAATATAAAAAGTAATTTCAAATTGTCCGTTAGCATATAGGAGGTTTGTACACTTATATTTAGACCCAAGATGAAGACTTTTTGTTAAAGCATACTGCAGTTATTTCATTTTGCGCCTGCTCATGTATTTTGTTGTTCCCTTAATTTGGACAATCGACGATTAGTCTTGAAAATCAAATCGACGTGTTATGAGCCATTTAAGGATTATTGTGTTTTAAAATATATCATAGGCAAGATACCTTTTTATAGCCCAACCTCCCATAATTAATTTGTTTCCTTGTGGGCGTTTTCTCCCCTGCTAGATAAGTGGGGCAATTCCAGCCAACGACCTAGGATAATCGGATAGGGGATTAGTTACAGAGTGAAGTGGTTAGTCGTACTGCTTTAGGAAGTAAAATACTGAAAGGAGGTCTGTAATTCACGTGGTATGACTGAAGACTTGATAATACCATTAGCATAATGTAGGAGGGATTGCTGGGGCTTCTTGCGCGCGCAGTGTGTATTAACCTTTTCAGGACTACATTGATACAAGCAGGAAGAAGTGGCAGTAGTGCGTGTGTGTGTGGTGACATATGAAGTGCTGTGTAACGACACTGCTTGCTAACATATAATTTCGTGAATGTTCCACCCTCGAAAGTTGAATGATTTCCCTGAGGAGCAACTTAAAGAAGAGAACATTTTATGTGCACTAGTGCCCGAGGACTTTTCCGCTTGCCTTTGCAAGATGCAGTTGAACAAACTAAAATAGGCCCTAGATATTTCCAATTCTGCTGTGCACATCACTAAATTACGCAGCGAATGTGATAATTTGAGTGAACGGCACTGCATTGCCATGTTAGATACACGTATATCTTACAATGAGGCCTTTTCCTACGTTGAAGATCGTATCGGCAGTTTCTGAGTGAAATTATATTGAAAATGACACACATGTTACGTTTTCCTAAAAGGCTTTGATTTAGCATAAATATAAATTACTAACTCATTTTAGCTTTCTCTTCCACTCGTTCAATGTGGTAATGACCAAATAGGTTACCGAAGACAGAAAATAGTTGTGTAAAAGTTGAATACTTGAATTACCTGTTCTACATTGTCAAATCACTGTTAATATCAGTACTTGCTTCCAGACAGCAGATAACATAAAGCTTTAGAAAACAATACAACGTACGTAACACAGTCCCAATATGCCGCAGCCAAAATTATGAGAGAGAATATTAATTCTGAAAGTTTGTAATATACATTCAGCTGCATGTGGAAAGTCCTTCACAGTAAAATGTTTCTTTCCGTATTAGTTACTGTATTGTTTATATCTTTCAACATATTTTAATTGCCACGTTACGTTGTAGATATACTGGTAACAAATCCATCCCGGGATTCATTGCTTAACACGAGGAGTATAAAGAAATTGCTAAAAGTTGAAATCTTCAGGTGATATCAAAGAAAGAGATCTCAATATGAAGCTAAGGATCAATTCGTTGCTGAGATATGCAGGTGCATAAAGCTACCTAAGCCCTAATATTCGCTATTAAAACCGAAACATATTTAGGTGAAGAATACTTATCAATATTTTCAGCACAAATAAACTACACGTTTAATTCATCAATTTGTATTTCCATCGGATTTCCCCGCGAATTTCTTAATTTTTACGAACATTTTCAACCAGAGGAATTTGTTGCCAGTGCTGAGAGCTCGTATGTTAAATACATACTTTTATCTTGCCCGGGAGAACTTCCAAACTTCCCAAACTGTAGAAACGTTATTTCTGAGAAATCCATAACAAATTGTACGACTCTTGCGACATCTTGCATCAACACGTCTTTCTAGGTGAAGAAGAAAACAGTTTACTCTTATCATTAGTGGCAGTCTTGTATACAGGCTGATTGATGACCAGTTGCTGTAGGGGCAGCCATAAGTGAACTTTAATAATCTTGCATTTTTATCCGCCTTTTTTCAATATTTTGCTACATGCTGCTCTATCACAATTATATGTGTTTTAAATTGCATGCATGTATCTTTAAAATTTAAACAAAAATTTGGTTTTTATGATACTACTTGAGGAGTTTCACATGATGCAGACGTCCTAATTTTGAATAATTAACAAAAATATTAAAGGTTCATTTTACAGCCCGGATTCCAGTTGAACAGCAGTTTCAATATCACGTATAACCAAGTTATTATTAATTGTAGTACATATTACTACATTATTTATGGATACGTAACGCTGAAGTTTTATAATAGAAAACTCACCAGCGTAGAAGGCAGCGCGCGGAGCACGCATACACGCGATCCACGCTGGCCCATAAAACAGACGTTCTTTATTACCATACTTACTTACTAATACAGAAAACTGGCATATAGAAATTCTTTGATTTAGAAAAAATGTACACCTTTAAATATAATAGTTGTAACTATTTATCCTCAGTGGTTGTCATATATTGAGCAATTTAAAAGTGCAACAAAAACCACATGCCAGTTTTTTAAGCTCATTGAATCTTGAGTTTCTGTTGATAATTTGAGTAAGATTGGTTACAAAATACATAGTGTGGAACATCCTCAATCCCAAAAAGTGTACACAAAATCGGTCGTGTAAAAGGCATTGGAAGTAAATAAGATCATTAGTTCTTGTGCTCATGGGCATTTAAATGGTCACGTGGTGATCTTTAAAAGTCTCTGAGGAAAAACGCCAAATATGTAATTGAAGCTGAAGGTTTAAGCTAATTTTGGAACCAAAAACTAATTTTTTTTTAAATTTCGTTCAAATATTAACTATTACCTATATTCCTTTAAACAGGAATCAGAAGTATTTTACTTGCTACAGTTTCAAGGAGTGCAAATGTTATTTTAAGACATCTTTTATTTATAGATTCGTAGCTAATTGTACTTAAGGTGCCTAGAAAACGTTTGCAATGCAGTGCCTGTTGTTGGCAACAGACACCGAGTAACCTTCCTTACGGAAGTGGGCGACGGAGCAAGGCCAGGACCTTGCATATCCCCTATTGCTACTCAGTTATGCTGCATATTTGAGAACATTATGCACGCTAGCAGTGTGTCACAACCTCCCCAGGAAAACATTAATCGTGGTAACCGTGATATGCGGCTTGTGAAAGTTACAAATGTTACGGAACATGCATTTAAGTGACAAACACAGCACGATGAAGAACGAAGCGACAGCAATCGTGATGAAACTGTTTGGACAGTGTTTGGAAGGGCAGTTATTAGCCAGAACCCGCAGTGAACCACAGACATCTGCCACACTCTGGGAGACACCAGTAAAGGTTGGTTCTGCCGGTTCTAATAAGAAATACAACTCCAGTTATCCAAACTCATCACCAATTATCCGGATCATGAACACAAGTGTTTAGGATTGGGATCTCATCCACTTCGGATATAAAGTAGAGCATGTATTCAATTTTGATGTTTTTATTTGTTTTACTGGTTCACAAAAAAGATGGAAACAGTTGCAGGTGAAAGACTTGAAATCTCCGTTTACAAGTACTTGCTGCGATTTTAACTTCTCAATTATCCACATGTCCTCACATCTAGACCATGTCAGTTTCCATTATTAATGCGGTTAACTGGAGTTCTTCTATGATTAAAGAAAACTGATAAGTTTTGTCTAGAACAATATTGTTTTATGGTTTCTTTCCAATAGACTCCAAGCTTCGGCGAGAAGCTGCAACAATGAGTCAGTAATGATCTGAAATTTCTGGACCTGTTTGAGGTTTCTAACAGAGCACTTTAACATCGGTCTTTAAAGCATTAAACTGTTAAATGCGGTTTTAAACAGGAAAGGGTACACTTGAACTTAGGTACACTTGAACCCTATAAACAATTCGTAGACAAAGAAAATTATTAGCTGATACGGATATTAAAACCTAAAATCAACGTAAATCTGAGTTGCTGCATTCGCATGACTTTCTCTACTCTTTACAGATTATTTTTACAAAAGCGTATTCCTCTATCTGCTTCATGTTAACCAAGATAAACATCTGAAGAAACTATCTTACTGCTAATTTTCATGCAGTCGTCTCCTTAGCGCCGTGGTAACGCTGCTGCTTACCACGTGGAATACTTGGGTTCGATTCCCGGTACCGGTGTGGGGATTTTCTACTGGGAGACCTGGTCCGGGATGCACTCAGTCTCGTTAGATCCCTAAGGGGCCAGTTGAGGAGCTACATCATTGAGAAGTAGCGGCCCCTGTTTGCGAACAAAGCATAACCGGCCGGGAGCGACCGGGGGTGTTGACCACGTCCCACCATTAGTACTACACTCCGCTCATAACACCTGTCGTGGGCAGAGGTGGGGGACGCAGTGGCCAGGCGGTAGATCTTGGCCCGGAAAGGGCTGTTTCGCCGCGGGTTGGCTATTTATCTTAGAGCTAAGGATTTAATTTTGGAAAACAAAAATCATTGCAAATGGCACTCTTAGTATTAATCCTAATAACCTTTTATTATATGTGGTACTCCTATTTGATGTTTTGGTATAATGACACGGCAGTTGCATAAAATAGGCGTTTCACGTGATCGTTAATAAATTTGAAGCTTCGGATTCGGTGTTAGACAAACATTATAGATCAGTTTTAACAAAAAAATAAACTAGATAAAATAGGTGCCAAATTTATAGTGATCGGCTCCAAAACCGTGAAAAATACTAGCTCGATAAATTAACGTAAACTCAATCGGTTTGGGGTTCAGAAAAGCTTATGCTATTCCGTGAAACGCCTTACCATGACCTGAAAATTGGAAGTGGTGTATGGTAAATGCTAGAATAATGTTAAGGCCCAATTTGTTTACTAAAACTATGAGAGAGGTGCTACCTATGGTAATTGTTATTTATCTATACCAACAAACTTACTGTTACTGTTGCTGTGGCTGTGGCATTGGGTTTTTCAGTTGCAATTCTACCCCCCGAGATGCTACCTGTTTGTGAGGCAAGGATTTCAGCGCGTCTTTGCCAGCACCATTTAGTCAGCGACTCTCCGCAGTGGAGAGAGCACGCGAATGGGTTACCATGCTTTACTGATCCTGTGTGAATAATAAGACCATTTCTATAAATGTTTATCTCGATTAATATTAAGTAATAAGAGTAGTTTGTTGAGGAATGATGGGAGAAAGTCATGTGTAGGTTACATAAAATTTTCAATAAAAATCGTACACAATATCTGATTAACTAATTACTATGTTTTGACAGAGAATTAAATGTATATTGGCATGTTGCCAAAACTGGACCTAATGATGTAATGAGTATTGGAAGTCGAATAGCGGATTCGAGAATCTTATAAACTCCGTAAATTACTAGGCTTTAAACAATACTAGTTGATTTACACTTCAAATGCAGAAATAGCCTCGTTCCCCTTTATTCCAAATTCATTTTCCCTTTCAGTTCATATTTGCTTAGCACCAAGTAGCTCAATAACAGATAAACTTTAATTTGTCTCCCCATGTTTAGTGCATACTTTCATTATCAAACGGGAAATGAAATCGCCATCAAAATGAGGGTATAATAGCCAGCACAAAGAATTTAATTTTCATAAAAGGCATGTCTGAACGACATAGCCCCGTACGCTCAGACTGTACACGAACAAAGAACATCAGTGTTAAAAGCCACTTCGGTGGTACCTTTGAGCTTCTCCACAGTTTCAACTATATGGTAAACAACTTCCTGCCAGCGTGACAAAAAAATTTGGTGTGTACAACCCTGTAGGCAGACAGTATGTCACGTAAGTGTCGATGTGGGTGGCCTACTAACAGGTACCAAGGACATGGGTTCAAACCCGGCCCAGACCATGGCTTTTAAGGTGCCCTATATCAATAGATTAACTGGCATGTAAAAGAACTCCTGCGAGACGAAATTCCGGCACATTGGAAACGCTGGTATGATTCCAACAACTGAACAGCGTCGTTAACAAAATATCCATTTTTTACACCACAATATGCACTTATGTACTTGCAGAACGAATATTCTAACATGTTGACTATTTGTGTCATATTACACATAGTTTTATGAGAAGCATAGCATGCCATTTACTTGAACTGTATATCCACTAACAGTAAACTCAGAAATTGAACATGGAGTGATAGGTGGTAAAAGGAAGCACTTTAAAGCATAAGTCCCGAGTTTTATTAAAAAAAGAAATCACAGTTCACTGAATTCACAGTTAAATAAATGCTCTCTAGCTGGGATTTGTCCAGGTTTTAAGAGAGAACGTTAAAAAGTTCTGATGCCGGGTATTTAATAGTTCCCAAAAGTGTACGGTTTTTATCACAAGAGGGCAGAAGATTGTGCAAAAAGCCGCAAGTTTAGTGCACATAGATTCCACTCTTGCTCTCTCGCGTGCACACAGCAGCAGGCATCTGCTGATGCACGTATATATATGACGGCTGCACGGTACCGGTTATGTCATTCACTCTCCGTGTTCAACTAGTCTGTATCGTATGTGACTGCACGCGGTTCCACAATCTAGGCATTACTACTATTGCGTTCTACCATTATTGGTATTACTGTAAGAATAATGTTATTTTACTTTTATTACCAATTGTTGTTGTTATTATTATCATCATATTATTATTATTATTATTATTATTATTATTATTATTATTATTATTATTATTATTATTATTATTATTATTATTATTATCCGAAAACTGACAAATCATATATTAATGCATCAATCTACTCGCGCTTCATTAAAGAAAGAAAAGTAAAATATACAAGCCATGCAATTTATTTTTTTTTTTTTTTTTATTTTATTTATTTACTAAGCTATATACATGTGAATATGACCGGTGTTCAGCCCTGGCTCATTGCCAGTCATATTCTTATTCTACAATAATTCCTTAATTCTAATTTATTCTATCACTTATATCTTATTGTTCAACTCTATTTACTGTCCAGATCCATTTATTTTTCACCTTATGTAAAAATCTTCCTACCCTCTTACTGTCTTTATGAAGCATTTCAACTATAGATCTATTTCTATTCATATTCGACCATTTCTTATTAATATATTCTCTTCTCCAACCTTCAGTCCCAATACATTTAAATATTATATGTTCTATGTCTTCATTTCCACCACATATAGGACATTGGTTTTGAGGAATGCCCTTCCTTAGACCCTTTAATCTCCATACTCCTGCTTTCATCCATGCAATGCCTTCTCGCTCCTCTTTATCTGTCACGTCTATATACTTCTCCCTACCCCAAGAGTTTTTCATTTGTACATAAAAAATTAAGGATCTCTTTTCAGCTATCTCACTAAATATGTTTTGTATTTCTATATCGTCAAATCTTTTTCTTGCCAGTTTCCAAAAATTGTGTATATTATTTTCTCTATTCCTCCATACTTCCCCTAAACCACTACTTTCCAAGTTATTTCTGAGACAGTCTGCCCAACCCTTATTCTTTAGGCTTTTTTCTTGATATAGTAGGCACTGTTTCAACAGGTTCCTTTCTTCCAAATTCAATATTCTAAACCAGTATTTCAGTGCCCTCTCCATAATCTTCCCCTTACTTGTTACCCTTCCCAGTTCTATTTGTGCTACCTGCCTAACAGTTGCATTTGGTAATCCAAGCAATTCTTTGCAGAAAGTTCTATGCACCTCATCTATGACTTCCCAACCTCCTCCTAATCCCCATACTTCTGTCCCATATAACATCTTTGCTTCAACTACCATATTGTATACATTTTCTAACCATTTAACATTTATATTAGGTACTTTGTATTTGCAGTTTCTGGTTGCTGATAAAGCCCCTTTTCCTTTTGCTAATGCAAATTTCTTTTGTTTTTCCCAATTACCACTACTGTCTAACTTCACTCCTAGATAAATGCATTCTCTCACTACCCTATACTCTTATGCCATGCAATTAGAAGTGAATGTATGTCTACTTCAGGTTTTGCATTCCACACTCCTGTTTAGATATCTTTCAATTCTTGTGTGCAATTTAATTTCAAACACGATACCTTCTACTCTCTAGTTTAGGTATCTTTATAGCTGAAACTATTAGACTAGTGATGCCCAGTTTATGTGAAAAAGAGTAGAGCAGATTTGCCTCCACGTACTGTTCGCCGAGCTATGACGCATTCATGGGACTCAAAAGCAAACCTCTCTAATACCTCTGGTTACCTGAATGACTGAAGGGGAAATGCTTAATGCACAAAACGAAGGAGGTGGGGTAGAGCGATAAGGTGGCGTCATTAGCTCACAAGAGAAAAGGTAGGTTACAACTGGTTTAGAACATCTGCGCACCTACTTGTTAGGAAGTGATGGTGCAGTGAGAATGAAGGAGGTAATGAAAAGCACTTGATTGTAGTTACTGGAGAGCAAGTGAAAGGCATTTAAAGAAACAGTAGCAGATTTTCTTGACCCAGTGCTCTGCTTCTCCCTCTACCGGTTTCTGGCTGCGTGAACCTGCGTGTTTCCTTATGTAGTAGTGCGTTTATTTTAAAAAATTAATGAAGAACAGCTTTAAAACACCATCATTACCTATTTTATAATGCTCATGCTTACTCTGTTTACAGGCGAAACGCTTGTTTCCGCTAATACTAATGTACTAGGTAGTTTTGTACCTTCTAACGACACGTAATTCTTAACCTGATTGTGTGTCTGACTTCCCTTACGTCTTATTAACAAATCAGATTAGCTTTATTATGCCAGTTGCATACTAGGATGCATAAGCAACATAAATTACAGTAATAAATCACTGAGTAATATCATAAAAATCAACAATGCTATGTAGTGCCGCAACAATGCAGCTCTGGCCCTGCTTTTAAATGTAATATGTGGCAATTTTTTCAACCTAAAGAGACGATGATTAAATAAATTAGTAGAGATAATATGAAAACGTTTGTGTGTTTTGCTATACTTACACTTTTATATGTAAATAGATCGGTATTATTTTTGTCACAAGTTGTGTAAATTGTGTCATAAGCTGTAAAGTGACTTACATTTTTATGACATATAAGAGGCAAGCTAGAACGAACATTGAAGGCAGTGTAAGTGTATTGGATTTAACAAAAATGGTTTAGAATGTCACTACAACTTCTAGTTTTGTACTGTTATAAAATAATAATGGGAACGCCTCCCAACCTGCTTCTGGCTAAGGGTAAGCAAGATTGGTAGCGTGTACTTCGTCCAAACAAAAGTTTATGCTATGAGGTGACAACATCAGTGCAAAGAGGACTAGTAAAATTCTATCCCTTTCATCTTCTGAAAGCTTTACAATCTGATTTCACAGTTTCATGTATCCGGTGCATATCATGGCAACAGTCGCAAGTATTCAGTTATACAACTACAAGGAGATGTGCGTAACACTTCAGCTTACAACGATTGTAAAAGTGTTGATTTATCAGTCATCTGATATGCCTTAATTTTATTTGTGGGTCTTTAGTGGCACAATTGCCAACGGTGGATACAAAAACGCATTGGCTCGCAGTAAAAAATAGTAGTAACAGCTGAAAGCAATCCGCAATACAGAAGCAACGCATTAGAGATGGCAGCGTAAAGTCTAGAGTACTCAGTGAGATGTACTCTGGTTTGAGAGGAAACAGACCATATCCAACATTCTCATGTAAACTATTGTGTTTCAGGAGTTGGGGTCTCAGCCGCTTCCCGTCATCAGCGTTACCGAGGACGTAGATGGCAATATGGCCTCTGGACAGGAAGGAGGGCGTCCTCGAGCAGGTAAACACAATAAAATGTTACTTCATTGAGAGAATTTAAAACTTTATTTATCTACGATATTTATTATTTATTTATTTATTTATTTATTTATTTATTTATTTATTTATTTATTTATTTATTTATTTATTTTTATTTATTTATTTTTATTTATTTATTTATTTATTTATTTATTTATTTATTTATTTATTTATTTATTTATTTATTTATTTATTTATTTATTTATTTATTTATTTATTTATTTATTTATTTATTTATTTATTTATTTATTTATTTATTTATTTATTTATTTATTTATTTATTTATTTATTTATTTATTTATTTATTTATTTATTTATTTATTTATTTATTTATTTATTTATTTATTTATTTATTTATTTATTTATTTATTTATTTATTATTTATTTATTTATTATTTCCTCGCTTATTTTTTGTGTGTGGAGGAGAAAACTGTATTTTACGCACTAACCCCAGCCAAGCTGAGACTCGCAGTCTGGTGGCCCTAACCACTAAAAAACCCCTCAACTTTGTCAGCGTTCTATTTGTTAGGTTTCTCCTGCATTGGTTTGCCGGGTCTCGCATAGCACCCCGGTTAGTGAGCCAATTATTAAGCGTGTTACTCTGAACAAGCTTTGTAGATGAACCTTCCAGGATGGCGACATGACCTCTGACATCTAATTCTCTTGGTTACACTCGCCAGTTTCTCCTTTCAGAGAAAGCTAAGGATATTGTCTGCAGAACGGGGTTGTAACATGGTGCCCTTTGGGGCCAGTGCCTCCTTTCATGCATTGTTTTCCTTTCTCCTTTCTGCTACTTAAAATGCTTTCTTTGTTTGCCGGGCAAATTAGTGAAAGAAGCTGCTGAGTTTTCACTTTAGCACGCTGTTCGCTTTAAAGTTAATGTCTGTGATGTACTGAATAGAATAGTTGAAAGATAGTGAAATTAAGTTTTAGTCTTAAATAGCCTTAAATGAAATGAATATAGCTTTATATGGAGTTGTATATGCTTTTTCTCATGTGACGGTATTAGTTAATTGCATCTATATTATGTATTTTATGAATAAATGGCTGCTCAAATGAGACCGGTTTCCAAAGAGCTGAGTTAACCGACATTTGTTTTTGCAGGTCAGTGGAAAGTCTATAACTCGTAACTGCCCCAGCAGGTCGCTTCAACAGAAATTCGAACTCGTGCCTTCGCGGTTATTAGACAGACACATGATACCTACCTATATAAACACGGAAGTTTTCATTGCTTATCAGAGAACTTGGTGGCTCCTTTAAACAAAACACGTCACTTTCGGGGCCCTAAACTTACATGCAGAAATGTTACACTTTAAGGCATGTCCAATAGGAAACAGAAGAGTGCAGGATAATGGACATGCCTTCCTTGCATTTGCGAACTTCTACCTCAAGTTTTAGATTTCGGTTGAGCTGTGACGCAATGGTTGTAAGTCTTGGAAGACCCTTTTGCGGAAAGTTTGTTCTCACCTTGATGGTCTGTTATATTTAGGTTCTGCCATAGTTTCATTGAAACTATAGTAATATTGGAATTGAAAAATAGTTTGCATTACCAACCTTGATAAGACGAAGAGATCAAGGCGATGTTCACCATGTACTTATTATTTTCGTACATTTCAACAAATGATGTACTATATGAGTTTTATCCTATAAACACTCCACTTTAACGTATACAATAATTATCACATGTAGGTAACTGGTAATGCCAGTTTTCTTAAGGCTCATAGGCTCTCGCACCTAAACCATAAGCTGAGTATCCTTTAGCAGTAGGTCCAGCCGCAGCTGTGGTTAACTAAGTTGATAAAAGAGCGTGTATTAATCAGATTCATGTCTTTTGTGTCATACAGCCTTACAGTCTTAATCGATAATCGGCAGTCCGTAACGCCTAAAGACCGCGTTATCACATCCTTGGTGGTCGCAGCAAAGGAATTTTCCCCTTAGCATTTCAACAATTTACGCCATCTTACGACTCTCTTTGTTGTAATAGAAACAGTTGTTTCAAACAGAAGATATCTTTCAGAAGGTAGCAGATATGATACTTGAGTAATTACAGTTCCTCGTGCTTAGATTCAGAAATAATATAATTCGGAATGCTAAGTAAGTGGGCAACTCGCTCCATTTAGCTAATTTATCAGCGTCTATCAAATGTATCCGCCCGCAAACTTAACTGGTGTTCTCTATCCTCATATCCACCCACGCTTACCTTGAGAGAAAGATGCTATAGTTGACCTCTGTAGTAGCCGCAAGTAGATTCATCAAAGACGGAGACATTGGAGACGGCATACATTATCAACGATAGTAGGTATCACTTTCTAGTAATTTTCCTTTTGTCCAACTTATTCAAGACTAAATTCGTACAACAGTGTTTTGTTGTAATGGGTCTGGTCTCATTTTCAGTTTGTTTGGCTTCTGACATCTTGTGCGTTGTGACAAAATGCTGGTCCCTCCTCCAGTTGTCTGTGGTATGAAATAATCGGCGAGATGTTTTTCTACCCTGGCTCCTAAAAATACATCTAGCATGCACATGTCACTTCAAGAATCTGTCACTCGCATTCTGTTTTGGAGCTCATGTTCCTGTTTGTTGAACGTCAAGCATTTTGTGTACACTCCATTAAATCCAACATCACTCCGATGAAATGTTTCCTTTCCTTAGTGTGAATACTCCTGCGCACTGACATGATGATGCTTGACTGTGCTGTGAATTCACCAAGGCAGGCGTTGTTCCTGCAGAAGTCAATATAGACAATCCCGCAAAACGCAAGTGATGAAGAAGTTGCCGACTCTCCACGGGGAATTTGAATTGTAGAAACAGCATAACTAACTCTGAATGTTTCAAGGTAGTCTTCGCTGTTATTTCATTTGATATATTATGCATTATGAAATAACAGGCTGGTTAAGACGACGTTCCATGTCGAATGGAGATTAAATTGATTTCATTTACTCCCTCCCCCCTGCGTGTCCTGTGGAAAATAGCTGTACAACTATATACAATGTTTTTATGATAAATTATCCCCTTTACCTCTCATAATTGTAAGCTCGCACAGCCCTGCCATATTTGAGGAAAAATTGTATGATATTCACGGAAATGGAAATGAAATTTCGGCGAATATTGTACTTCTGATATCCTTAATCTCCACTTTTCCGGTCTTCCAAGTTATGTAAGTGTTGTATAGCCTGTAAGTATCTATCGGAGGTGAAGCAGTCATTGGAATGGAGTAATTTTTATATGCCCAGTATTTACAGCAGATGAACCTTTAGGCCTTTGAGCCTTCTCTTTGGTCCCGTAATTATTTAATAATTTATTTATTCATATTTAATACTAATAGCCGTATTCAACACAAAGCTTTCTCATAATGCAGAAACCCCTAACGTCAATACTCGACGAAAATAGGACAAAGCTGAGAAATGTTGAGATTTTCCACTTTCTGTGCACAAAAATAAACATATTGAAATTGGCATTATATTCCGCAGCTGTTAAATATACATAATCTTCTCTGTTGTTATTTATAAATGTCGGTTAAATTTCTGTTACGCCGTGCTTTCAGAGTATATAGCACACTGACAATGAACTCGATTACAACGTACAGAGGAAATGCAACAAAGCTTTCTTACATAAGGATAAGTAAAATATTTTTACATTAGTATCGATACATATCGTATCGTTAAAGCATATCCGATTGTCTTATTTTATACATCTTCTGTTTTCTCAGTTGCTAAACTGTAATCAACTATGTATATTGTTTGAAATTAAATATATGTGCCTTTTCTTTAATTTTCACTTGCACTTGGAGTAACCACTTTTTTGTACTCCATGGCATTCCCAACAAAAGGTCAAAGTTTCTTGGCAAATGTCTTCTTTTATAACCCTAGTGTGTTAGTATTCTAGTAGGTATGTAGGCCGCTTAAATAAGTTTTAGAGTTTTAGTAATGAAGTTAAATTACAAGGTGATTAATAGCCTATATCAATCGGAAGGAAGTGTGCTTTTCAACATGAAAAAACTGTTAAATCCGTTGAGTGACTTTCGAGATTAGCGTGCGCATGCGCACACGCGTGCACACACATACAGTGAGATTTAATTATTTTTTAAATTATTTTGTTCTTTAACGACGCTGTCAATTGCCAGGATCACATCAGCGTCGCCGGTGTGCCGGAATTTTGTCCCGCAGGAGTTCTTTTACATACCAGTAAATCTACTGCCATGAAGCTGTCGTTTTTAAGCACACTTAAAAACCATCGGTCTGGACCGGATTTCAACCCGCGACCTTGGGATCAGTAGGCCAGCGTCTAACCAACTGAGCCACCCAGACCGACGACACAGGGGGGGGGGGGCGGTGGGAGGGAAGGGAAAGTTTATCTCTTTGTAGTATTAGTGCAATGAACAAAACGTTAAGGAAGCAATTAACGAAATATGTAATTTTTAAATTTATTTTCTGCCCCATAGGTATACGTAAAAACAACCCAGAATACTATTTGGAAAACCTTGCATCCTAGTGCATTTGAATATGGTACTCTTAACACAATTTCCTCTGTTTACAGAGAAGGTACTGTTAAGCGTTCAATTATTTTAAGTATATTTTGCAGATCTATAAACTTTACTTTACACTGGATGAACGTAATTATTGTATAGTGTGATCGTTTCGAAATTGAAGCGCTGTAAAATGAGAACTGTCCCTGTTTCTGCAACTTGTAAATCCATTTTAGAAGTTTTTGCAACGGCATTTTTACTGCAAAAGAACAAAATCTTCATAGTAAGAATTAAGCATGAACAAAAATCTGTATATAGCTCAACTGCGACCTAAATGTGTATTATTCACCAAATATGAAAGCACGTATATACAAGATCGAGAAATAATCGTAGTCCTTCCTTCACAAACCTTCCTCTTGCAGCCGCTCTGCATGGGCAATGCATTTCTGCCAAATTTTAACTGCCATATGTTTAATGGCCTCCTCCAAAAATATTCTTGCATATTTAATTTTGAACGTAGACTTATCTGGTGCTTCTCTTTTTATTTGAGCCAATATGAGTTCAATAGGGTTATACGGAAGAAGCCACACTACTTCCTGGCCCATTTCTGCAGCAAGTTGACATCTCCTATATTGCTGCTGTGTTGCCTACAATGCAAAGCAATTCGGCTACTGTGTGTGTTGCTTTGAAGCGATGAGAATGTCACTAATTAATGTATACACACATTGCGTTTGATAAAGATTTAAAAATATCTGCAACAGAAAGCTATAATACATGTGTTTCAACAACATAGTGCATAGTAAAAATGCCAACATTTATATGGTACATTTAGTGCCATTAAGGTGAGCCAATTAGACTGAGCTCGGATGAATCGGGACAAAAATGAAAACTTTCAAATATTTGTTCCATTTCATGGCTGTGCAGAATCTCTTAACAACAAATCACAGTGCATCTGTTTTGGATAAAGTACAGAACGTCCCTTATAAGTAAGGATGAATCGGGACAGCTTTCGAATAAACACATTTTTGAAAATATTTATTATTGAACAATCCCACGCGTAACACACTGACATTCGCAATAAACCAATAAACCAAAATCTCACAGGGATGAGGGGACTGCAATATGAATTTTGAACACGTCATTCGATAGAGAAAACAAAGGATTAAAATGATAACAATTCTGATCTGTTGCACTTACATTACTTTTCTACTCTTGCACTAACCATTCTTACAAACTCTTATTCCTATATCTTCTTGGTGTTAGTTGAGATAAACATTTGCAGGAATTATCTTATTGCTTATTTCATTGTAGGCGCAAGGGGAATATTAGAATACAGTAGGCTTTGAGCGATAGTCAAATATTTCGAACTTTCAAATTCCTTCCTCTTTGCACGGTTAGCATATAAAAAATGAATAACGATGTTCCATGTGACAAGTATAAGTTCCCCAAAACTTACACAAATAACAAGGAATATCTCCGAAATGGGTCACTCTAAAACTGTATTTAGACATAAATTGTATGTTTTAGCAAAATCTACATTTTTGTATAGCAAGATTTGATCATCTCTTACGGTTTACCAGTTATACAAAGGTCATGGAGAGTAAATAGGACTACATGGACTATAGCCAGAAAATTCAAGATATACATTTCATTTGTCATCAAAATATCTCACATATAGGCCATTTTAATCAAAATCGTTGGAGCCATTTTCAAGAAAATCAAAATTTTTTAAAAATGTTCCATGTAAAGGGTGGTCTAGGGTCGAACAATTTTCTTCAAAATGTTCGTGTCGCACCCTTGAAATACATTAAACTTTAATACCAACTTTGGTTTTAACCGATTTTTCTTTTTTGAGTTATGCTGTCCATAGACTGACACACACACACACACGCGCGCGGACCTTTTTCTAAAAATGCCATTTTTGGATTCAGGGGGCTTCGAAACATATATTTCCGGTGAAATCTCGACATCGAATTTTTGGGTGGAATACAATACTTCCTCTACTTCCTGTACTGTACTCTTCCACGACAGGTGCTAAAGAAATTATTGCCTAACAGAATTTCTCAAAAAGTTATTGATGTTGTGCATGATGTTGATGTGAGTGCAACACATCAGATGTTTATATTCCACTCTTCACTTTGTTCCTCAGTATTTCCCTTACAGAACCGGAAACAGAATCTAAGTTGGATGTTGTTTCTTGAAATGGCTAGGCCTACTGTTCCTAAGGAGGTAATACCGTAAGTAGCCCGGAAGAGTACGGAGACAAAAACAAATATCTTCCAGTTCACTATTAAATTTTGGGCTGTAATAATGGATGGACGATCACTAGTGTCTAAGGAATTAACAGCCTCTTAGTAGAGTGCAGCATCAGCCCACGTTCCCCATCTTGTTAATATTGGTTCAGGAGGAAGTGGAACTGATGGACCTAAGGGCTTAAATAACTGAGCTCTCGATGGGGTTTCTAAAAAATGTTTTCTGCTACAGCCACTAACCTATATCACCCCCCAGCGCAACCTCCCAAGGCTTGCCGCCCGGCCGCTGCGTCCCACACCTCTGCCCACTACAGGTGTCATGATTAGGGTGCAGTACTGGAGGGTGGGACGCCCCGAGTCCTCCTGGCACGTTAAGCGGCCTTCACGACCTGGGATCGCTACTTCTCCATCAAGTAGCTCCTCAATTGTTCCCTCCGGTACCTAACGAGGCTGAGTGCACCCTGTGCTAGACCTCCCAGAGGAGAAAAAATCCCCATGCCGGTACCGGGGTTCGAACCCGGGTTCTCCGCGCCAGAGGCAGGCGCGCTCACTAACCTATGCACTGAAATAAATTGTACCTACACGTATTTGTTCACAAATGCATGCGAGGCACACGGAAAATACTATTCAGTGTGCGTCCAGTGTAGCTGGTTCCACCTGTGACGAATAAAAACATCCTATCGTTTTTAATCCCATTTGACAATAGTAAATCATTTGAAAGAATCAATTGCAGATTGAATTATTGTTACATTGTTTGTGACCTCCAAATTTATTACTAGGGAGCGAATTTTCATACAGGGAACGAAAAGTTACGGAGAATGAACTATACGAAGTGGGAGGAGTCAGTCTGTCGTATGATCACAGCACAGAGGAGGCTAGATACAGTCCATGCACAAACGTTGTAGACAACGTACTTACGTAACTTACATTCAGTGCTGTCACCATTTGCAGTAAAATGTTCACTCCCAAATTCTTGTACAAGTTGAGCAGTTCGTGAATATGTCAATTTTCGTGCTGGAGGCATTTTACCTTATGGAACTAGTGAGCACATTTGAAGGATAATATGCACAGTAGACAATGAGCCCAGTTGTGTTTTGTGCTGTCACTGTACCCCCGCAATGACGTCATCCATGCCCATGTGGTAGGTAACTTGCGATCGCCTCATTTTGCAATAGCTGTATAAAAGTTCGAACATTATTTATCACGTTAGGAAACTATGATACCGTTTTTATGGGCACCAACTATTACATTTGCAATATATCTACCTTCAGAATTTGTTTCATCTATGGAATTCCAAATACATCCATTTTCCAGTTTATTCTTGATACAATATTGTCGTACAAACGGCTGATAATGGTTTTACGTAATGTGCTTTCGTCAGCTACATGATATCGGGTATATTTATGAAGAAAGTTCCTCAAATAAGGATTAATAAGTTTCGAAAGCAATGTATCTCATGCTAAAAATGTTCCACATAAGTCGTAGGAAAATTGATCTAGTTTGTTCCCTGAACACTAGATCGCTTTTGCTTTGGCCCTTTTTTTTTCTCTTGTTTACAAGCGACTCAGTTCGGAGTTGCAACATTTCTAATCTTCCATGGAAAACAACACGGTTTTGTACCACAAAACATTAAAATTATAGAAATATGGTGTTGTTACCAGAAAAGCCAAAATGTGCATTTATATGCAATATCAAATTGGGTTTAGTAAGCTTATAAACTGATGATTCGTGCATATTACAAAAATTGTGATTATCACAGGGGAAAAGATATGTAAATGCAGGAACTTCCGGGCCCTAGTAATAACATGTCAACACAGCACTCACCGCTTTTCAATCACTCAGTGGACCACGTCAACGTAACGTCCAAGTTCAGACCTGCACAGTGAAGAGTACAAACAACGAATTTAGTAAAATGCAAGGGTATTATGATTACTTACCGAGGCCTTCGTAGTTTCCCTCTCCAATGGCAGCGGTACTCGTGCTATTGTCTGGATATAGTTATAACTAGGCTTTGGTCGCGGTTGTAAACGACGTTAAGTTGAGAGAGAGCTACTTTACTGTACCCGTTTCTACTTCATGTTTGTTGACAGAAGAGGTAGCAGGGAAGGGGAGAGTGACACGCCGCTACAGTATCCTGTTTGTAAAGCGACGCAGCTGTACCACCCCTAACCAAACTACCCCGTTAGGTAGGGAGAGTAGAAAACCTCCCTGCAAGCATAACTTAAATGCCGGTAACATGCAATAGGGGCCGAAGCCTGGATATAACCAGTGACATGTAAGGGAAGTATTGATCATTTCTGACGGCTCAGATCGTTATTCAACTGTTGCTTGTTTCACACCATGTGGCATGCACTAGAAACTACACATGGCCAGATTATTGGTGTATGGCAAGGTGGTAACACTGTTCGACAAGTTTCAGAAATGTAATCAAATGTTAATGCCACCCAGGAAAGGCGGTTTATTGTGTAGGTGTTAGAAGAAAACCTTTCATTCGAAAGTAGACACTGTATTATAATATAATGTAATAGACAAACATGTTTAAAATTATTTCGATGGGAATTTTAATTCCAGTACAAATATAGGGAGAATTTGGATAAGGAATAAACATTTTGTATTTTTCAATGTAATTTTACATTATGTGTACTGCAAAGCTTTACACGTTTTTGTGATTTTAAGGACAAGTTAAAGCTTTTCTCATAACACAGAACGTTTAACTCAATAAATGTTGCTTGTTTCAAGTAACATTTAGAACCTTTTCCATAATAGGCATTAAGAATTTGGGAATACATCTAAAGAAAATTAATACGCAACCAGGTGTATCTTACCCTGCCCTCCCCCCTCATCACCACCTTTGCTTGTCCTCATTACAGTGCCACGCCTCTTGTCCGGTATTGCAATTAGCATTGGTCACTAGTTATCCTCGCCTCTTGCGAGGCGATAAGAAACTAAGAAATGGTACCAAACAGTGCATATTACTAAATGCATTTTGTGTAAAATTGTGTAAAATTTCCTTACCGAGATATGTTGCAGGTCGCGCCTGACTTAATTAGCAAGGAACACTATACACTACTGTGTATTTGCATGCTTTGAATCCTTTTGGACGGCTGAGGAACAAAATGAATTACAAGACTGCTTTGGATGTTATTTGTTTCCCTGAGATGGCACAAATAATTATAAAATGGACCAATGTGAAATGGAATTACGTGCGGCAAAAGTTTCAATGCAGTGGTCATTCCCATACTCAAGATGTCGATCATTTTCAACTGGAAGATTTCCAGAGTTTATTGCTTTCAAATCAAACGATAAAAATATTTCATTTACGTCTGCAACTAACGGCAATTGCAGAGAAATACTGTCTCATTATACCCTAAGAAATCTTCCAATCTTCTGCTACGTTTCCGATTCGCCAATCGGAAATCTGCATAAATTGTGGAGGGGGGGGGGGGGAGGGTAAAAAGCACAATAGGAAGGGCATGCACGTTTTGAAGACCGTGATTGAAATATAAACACAGTACATTTTTTATAATGGGCATACGTTGCTGATTTTGAAAATACCTAGTTTTTGTGAATCTTTATATATCATTCCTAGGGAGAAGAAAACGTCAAGAAAACATTTTATTTCATAATTATTTACACAAGAAGTTTCTTTATTTTTTCATGTTTAAAATGATATAATTGTTGAATTTGCCATATATCAAAATAATGCTTAATGATGCCTTGATTAAATAAAAAGCTTAGAATCCCGAAAAACCAACAAACCTCAGTTCTGGAGTAACATCAATATAACCTGTCTATCAGACGCCACGTCACTAGTAGTGTGACAATTTTACCACGTCACCAGCTAAGGGTTGAAATATTTTCATGACAAATGAAATAGAGCTTTTTGGGAATGCTCTCAGGAGGAGTCATTCTGAATTACTTGCATAACTGGTACACCGTAAGAGATAGACAAAGTCTTACTAAACAAAAAATTGTAGATCTTGTTAAGACAAACAATTTATGTCAAATACTTCCTCATTTTTGTGGATTGAAGCATTTTGCAGATATTCCTCGTTATTTGACGTTTCTGAAATTTACTTTGTTCAGTCTTTTGAGACAGTGGAAGGGGGAGATAGGACATCGCGTGGCCGGCGTGTGTGTAGGAACCAAAACAAAAACAAACCAGACAGAGTTGCAAGGTTTATGCTGTCATTCTGACATGGAGTAGTGGCGCACAACGGAGATTGCACAAAACTCTTAAACCTGTATCAATATGTGGCGGCCGTGGGAACCAGGTAATGCATGTACCACCTATAAAACCTGGCCTATAGGACGTGGAAAACCAGTATATAAGCAGACGGCACACATTATTCAAAATGTGTACATTTACTTTAAAGGAGAGAACGGCGAATGTGACTCGCCGATTGCACATACTGTGGCTGCAACTGCGTTCCCATAAGTACAGTAATAACCATTAAACTAGACATTCAGAACTATACAACTCCAACGGACGAAATGCGATGAAAACAAAACCGTTCGTGAATTTTATAAGATTTATGGCTTCTCCGTCGTCTTCGGAGGATGAGGAAGAAAAAGAAACAGAAACTATACGATACTAAGATCGAGTAAATGCAAATGTACATCTCTATATCAATGTAAATAATGTTTTGCTGTTCTGCTTGTATTTCCTTCTTTCGTTCCTTTTGTGGGGATGGTATGTAGTACCAGCTGTGTTGATATATATTTATATACTTACAAGAAAGGAATAAAAGTAATGTAGTTCAAGTAAATATGATCATGTACTCCAGTTTTTTATATTAAATGTATTTATTGTCCCAGCGTAAGAAAAAGTCGTTGAAGCCATCACAATTAAGTACATAAATAAACAAATAAAGAATGAACACGTAAACAATGTAACGGAAGTCTGAAAGGGACTCAAATGTTGCAACAGTCCATTTTGCCATCGCAGTGTGCCAACACGCGTAAGTGACCTGCCGACCCGAGCAACCTGCCCCTCCCACTGTCTCGAAAGACTGAACAAAGTATAGCTTACGTTATTCGTTTTCATAAATCTTGACCACGCAAAGAGAACGGCATTTCAAAGGCATCACACAGTGACCAGCTCTTAAAACATTTGACTATCACACAGCATACTGTAATCCCATACCTACAAAATTATTAGCAATAAGATAATTTCTGCAAACGTGAAGCAGATAGAGAAATAAGCGTTTGTAAGAATAGTTTATACTACTGTAAGAGTAAAGAAAGTCATGTGAGTGCAACACATCAGACTTCTTTTCTATCTATTTCATGTTAATCGGTATAACGCTTAGCATAAGTTGTTTACGTACAGCTATGAAAAAAATGATTGAGAGCATTAGGAGAGCACGTTGAGTAGCAGCGCGGTTTACACAAGTCTATGCTTTCAACATTCAGCTGAGTGCATTGATAGGCTCTGTTCCATATGTTATCGCCTGTCGAACACTGCCTGTTTGTGTGTCCGACAGACGATAACATATGGAACAGAGACTATCAATGCACTCAGCTGCCTTTTGGAAATACGGACTTGTGTAAACCGCGCTGCAGCACGACGTGGAACTTGAAAATATTCTGCTCTCCTAATGAGCTGTCATTTTTCCATGGTTGTACACATTTAGTTATAGCTATAAGAACATTTTTGGGGGCTTAGGTACATCGAAACATGTGTTTGCGGTGAAATCTCGACATCGAATTTTTGGGTGCGATACAATACTTTCTCTTCTTGCTATAAGTACGTAGTAGAAAAGAATAGGGGTTATTCATGTGCAAGAGCGTTATTTTATTGCCTTTTTATACAGGTCATCCTGTATAATCAAGCCCAAGGTCGCGGTTTCAAATCTGGCCCTGACCGATGGTTTCTAAATGTACTTAGATTTACTGGCATATAAAAACTCTTGCGGGACGAAATTCCGGCACACCGGTGGCACTGATTATGAGTCTAGCAGATGATAGCGTCGCTGACAAAGAAATTATTTATTTTTGCATAATTGAAACATCTTTTGAAGTGTTAAGCCACCATTCCTTTTTCTGCTGAGGTTGCACTGAGTGCAATATCATGGACATTTGACTGTCATTCTAGCCTCCTGTATTCTTACGTGTATCTACCGGAAAACGTGTATTGAAACCATTTCAGTCAATATTTTCATGTTTTAGTATGAAGTACACAAAACAAGCTCTTTTAAGAATACTTTGGAGAACAATGATGAAAATAAATCATCATGGATAGAGATAGGGAGGTGACTGACATCCGATTTTTCACTTTTTTATCAGGTGCTACTATGTGCTGCTCTCTAATATTAGGTTGCTGCAATACATGCAATAACTTCGGTTGAAAGTTTCCTGGAAGAAACACTTCATTTTTGTGGGCATACCGCAGATAATGAGTTTCGTCTTTTAATGAAATTCTGTTGGCACCGCCAAAGGTTCCGCTTGTTCTATTACACATCATAAAACGTTTTTACAGCGAACGAAGGTGCAACGTTCCAAATTAGTGGGTGATTAAGAAATTCTCAGAACCTAAAATCTTCCGTTACATCCATCTCGTGCTGTGTAGCAAGAAACTTCGAACTTTGTCATTATGAGACAATATTAACATAAAAATGTGTGTTTATTGTAGGACCACTTCAGGACACATGTTATTGTACATTCGAAAGAAATGTGTTGTAATGCGAAATATCAGGTGCTGCACGTACAGGGGGGGATATAGCCTAGAAGTAGAGGAATCGCCTAGGGAAGGGGATGCGAGTTCCGGCGATATAGAGGAAACAGCTTATTGGGATACCCCAAGAGTAAACTGTGACATTTTGCTCCATTATGGCGCAGTCTGTTTATGTTTGGTTCAATTCCATCCACTAGATTGCATTAGTGCCGCCAACTGTTCGTGACATATAACCATGGTAAAGCTACGGCCATAGCTGATGTTAGTGCATCCGTTATGTTGCCACAGAAGCCCTTATTTTTGAACCCGTTACAGAGAAGCCAACCGATAGATTTTAAAACAACATTCTGTTTGGACGCCGTATTAATTGGTGAATTAATCTGTGGACACCATTGTATTGTCTTGAATTGTTTTAGAGCTTTATACGCAGTTATAGTTACTGTTATTTTTGTGTTCGCAACACACTAGTGCATTAAATATATATTGCGATATTTAGCGCTCCGAAGTGATTTTATCCAGAACAGTAATTGCAGAACAAGATTTGCTGAGGGTGACTACGTTCATGCGTTGTGTGGTAATGATATCGTTTGAAAGCATGTTACCTTAATCTTGTGATATTTGAGGCTAGAAATAATGCTTTTATTATGTACGTTGGCAGAACTGCTTTTTAGGGTAATGTCGTCTGCAGTTTAGTGAAATGTCGGCCATATTGAATTCTTCGGAACTGCCGATAAGCTGTTTCTCCTATAATGAGAACTCCATGTAGTTATGCCCATGCCTTGAACCTTTTATTATATTCTCAAGGTAGGGTAGGCCTTGGTACGGTAGGCTTGAGTGGTAGGTTTATTCACAAGTCGTAAAAATAGTCGTTATGACCACGACCGGCGTAGCGACGTTCCTTAGCGGGTGTCGTGGTGGTATATCCCTGGTGTCCTCAATTCGATCATGTGTAACAGAATCAATGGCGTAACCAGAGAGAGAGAAGGGAGAGAGAGATTGCCAATCTGAAATCATCGTTAACTTGTAGACCCGGTTGATGTTTGCTGTCGAATCATAGCGAAAGCAAAAAAAGCAGTTTGTTAGTTATATTGATCCAAAGGAAAGCAAAGGTTGCAGCGTTGTTTGACTAATAACGCGTGTCCATTTTGCTGTGTGATGTCTATAGGAGTTTTCACGTTATGAAGGCACAATGGCTCTTATGGAGAATCAGCGCGGCGTTGCCACGTATGTTGCGCCTCTGTGATTACCGCCTTTTTGCTCACAACCCGGTTTATTACTATTAGTTTTATTATTATTATTATTATTATTATTATTATTATTATTATTATTATTATTATTATTATTATTATTATTATTATTATTATTATTATTATTATTATTATTATCATCATCATCATCATCATCATCATCATTATCATCATTATCATCATTATCATCATCATCATATCATTATCATGATCATCATCATTATCATGATCATCATCATCATAATCATCATCATCAAACACCGAAGAATTGTTTTTCGCTCGCCACTTTTAATAATTTCGGCAGATTTTCCCGCACATCTGGGAACAACCCTTACCTATATGTCATTAACCCCCCAGGCCGGAAGGAAATACCGTTAGGTTGTGTTTGTTTCCCCGTATGACTTCCCGTTTCTGGCAAAACCCCTGTTATGAATGCTTGCAAAGATGCATGTAGGTACCTACATGGTTTATAGAACTTCCATGCAGTATATATTTAATTTATAATTCCACAAATGCTATTTATTGCAAGGACAGTTTCAAATTATTATATATTTTTCAGTTAATTTCTAGTAATATGCCTCAATTTATTGCACTCTCTTAATAACTGTTAGCACTTTACATTTGACCTAAATATAATACATATGTTACCTTAATCAGACATGGGTTCAACACCCAAAGAGAATTGTTTTTCGCTCGCCACTTTTAATAATTTCGCCTTTTCTTCTGCGATCCATTGCGCACTGATCACTTAACTGCAATGCACACGATTACCAGAGAACTTGCAAAACTCGCTCACACCTCAAATTCCCGAAACCTATTGAAAACCTCCACTGAAGTACAATCCCTTATCGGCCCTTCAACTGCCACACATCTGCAAGACAGGAGAACCGGGTGTTGTTGGCCGTGTGCTTGGCTCGCTAAAAACATTTGCCTTTAAATAGTGATTTATGGATGGCTTGTTACTGGAGATGTTCTATATTTATATAAAAAATAATTTCGTTATTTCCTTGACAACTTTGTCGCTGGAAGCTTTTACGTAGACTTACAGAACGAGAATTAGTCAGCGATGACATTTTCCACTGTATAAACGAAGAATTCTAACACTTTGTTTTAAACTTTGTTTTTAAAAAAACTATGTTTAGACATATTGATATAATCTAAATACCAACGTGGCCTATAAAAGCAAGCGAATAATCCAGATTTTTTTCATTGCAATAATTTCGGTTTAAAGCCATGTTTAAACGTGCGGAGCGAGAAAGATGTTAAAAAATCTGCTTTCAAAAAAATTTTACATTTTATTATTTAAAAAAATGAACAATTGCATTAAAGGTTTATCGTGCATACCACAGTATTCTTCGACACATTTTACACCGAAGTGCATGTTCATACTTTATCTTAGTCTCATTTGAAAACACGCAAATTTGGCAACTGCGCACCTGATTCTTCCATAAGAATAACATGGTCCATAAGAGCCCTTTGTGCCTTCATGACGTGAAAATAGCTTTAGAATGTGCGTCGTAGTCTTAGCATATTGAAATTATTTTAAAATAACCTGTATTTCCTTTGATTTTATGTTAGCGTTACTCTTATGCATTCTGTTCTCCACAATAAAGGGAACAAAAGAAGAAAAATTATCTGTGACCCTCTAAAACACCCTTTAACCTTTAAGGGTCGGCGGTTAAAATTTCTACACCGTTGCGTTGTATGACAGTTTCCCGAAAGAAGTTTATTTTGGAGAACGAAAGGGGGGGGGGGCATCTCAACTGTTACGCCGCTTTTGAGGAAATGCTACATGACTAATGTTTCCTCAGAATAATTTTTATGGCAAGTTTTATTTAGAAAATTGTAACAGTAATTGTCGGTGTTACACTAATTTGCCCGTTGTTGATCATCAATGTGATTTGTAATTGAAGCCGTGATATTTAGATGTTATCTTATTTTTTCCCTAAATTTTAATCGGAAAATATTGACGTAATTTCGTATTTCAGGGTCTCTAGATGCCAATGTGTGATCTGCTGAACCCCCCATAAAAACTGCTAAATAGGACTGTAAGAACTTATAAAGGCTATAAAAGCATTTTCAAAATCCGTGCAATCCTTTTTAATTTCTCTATTTATAGTAAGTAGGAAGGTATAGTACTCCAACCAAAATTTGGACACAGTAATTTCACAGGAAATACATATTTTGAGGTGCCCAGTTTCTAAAAATTTACTTTAGATATAGATGGTGGGTGGGTGTGTGGTTGTGTATGTGTGTGTGTGTGTGTGTGAGAGAGAGAGAGAGAGAGAGAGAGAGAGAGAGAGAGAGAGACAGAGACAGAGAGAGAGAGAGAGCGCACAGCATAATTAAAAGATGAAGCCGGGTAAGTACCAAACTTTGTATTTAAGCTCGACACGACAATTTTCAAGACAATTCCCCCACCCCCAGCTACCCTTTGCATGGAACATTTTGATTTTCTCAAAAATAGCTCTTAATGATGTTTAAGATACTTTCGTGACAAATAAAATGTATGTATTGAATTTTCTGGGAATAGCCTTTGAACTCTTCATTCTGAATGACTGTTGCATAGCTTCTAAATGAGTGATGTCCAAGCTTGTCAGTATCCCGTGACGGACACAAAAAGGTGATCCCATGGCAGTTTCTAAGTCATAAGCTCTGGGAATGTCCTCAGAAAATCTCTTCATTCTGGATGATTTCTGCATAAATGGTAAAGAGTAACAGACAGACAAAACCTTACTAAATAAAAAAGTGGATCTCTTCAAAACATACAATTTATAACAAATACTTCTTTTTTTCCTTTGAGTGAATCATTTTCGAGATACACATTATTTGTTTAAATTTGTCAATACATAAACCTTTCTCAAATAGGAATATATTATTCGGGTTTTTAACTCTCGGCCTTACAAAGAGGACGGAATTTCAAAGGCATCGCATAGAAACCAGCTCTTAAAACATTTCACTATCACTTAAAGCCTACTGTATTCCCATATTTCCATGTACCTGCAAGAAAATCAGCAGTAAGATAATTTCTGAAAATGCTTATGTCGATTAAAATGTATTAGATAGAGAATAAAGCATTTGCAAGAATACTGTGTATAAGAGTAAGAGTGAGTATAGCTCTACATATATTAGCGAACACAGTTGCTCCAAATTGAACTATATTAAAATTTTGTATCGCAATAGGTTCGCGGCGATCACTTTGTGTAAGTTCGACATTGTCGCCAAATACTGATACACTTCTTAAACGTAAGCAGTACCAAAGAAGTTAGTAAAGAACAGATGTTTATCGCATAAGATTTGAAAGTGCTTTCGTAAATTGAACGCAGCGTAATGTAACCAACACGCCACTGCAACACAGTTGAATGTTAAGAGTATCACAGTCCACATAGAGTGGAAGGAGGTAAATCCAAATCCCCTCTTTCGCAAATTTTGGTTCGACAAGAAAGCGCCTGGCCTGTGATGCAACTTCCATGTCACAACATCCCTCCCATTGCTCAACCCCTTCCCCTAGTCAACCCCAAATTTGTAGAGTGTAGTCCAGGCATGGGTAAGAGGGGTGACAGCAGTGCAATCGAGTATTTCTCCTCTCCACTTACTGACACAATTTAAGGGATAGACCAGTTCTCTGAAGTAAACACAATAGCGGGAGGCGTGGTCTGGCAACTAACCGCTGTGAGGCAGTGGACGGGCTTAAAACTACGATGTAGGTTCACAACGTATCGGTTCTCCCCATTTATAGTATAGTCACTGTGTCGTATGGAAAAAATGAAATATAATAAAGAAATACAGATAAAATGTAATACCCTAAAAAGGTTTCAATCTTTTGTTATTTCTTTGTAATGCATAGTATTAAACAGTATGTGTATGGTAGAGACGATCACACGCCACTGCCGTCTCGCTTACTGCGCCTTCCCTTGCTTCACTTTGTGCGTGGCGGGTAGTATCTGTATTGCATCATGAATTTGTGACGTTTTGCGACATCTGCCGTAAGAAATAAGACAATATCCTTGAGGACAAAACATATAAAGCGCATCCCACCCTTAAAAGACAGTACACGTTAAATGGAGCGCAGTGTTGCAACATGTACTAGTTGCGAATCTTTCTCCGCGAGCGACTCGAGGTGGCCTGAGTCCTGTACTTAGTCCTTCAATAGCTGCTTGACGAGACGGGCACTTTTAACTTTGGTATCCCTGCATGCCTTTGTTACTGTATGACCTAAATTTACAAATGACTCGTCTGTATAAACAATTGATTCCCCTTGGTCCCTAAACCTCTCTATGTATTTTAGATATTTATGTCGCCATCTGATGATATCGATATCGTCTCTTTCTATTAATATGCACTTGTAACCCCTTCTTTCAGATTCGAACCCCAAATCATGTAAGAACCGACTAAGAGTGGCCCTTGAGAAATTTGGTAGGGTCTCACCACTGTTGACCCGTGACAAAATTATATTCAGCGTGGGTGGAATATTTGCAAACTGTAAAGAATGAACAATTCGCCGCACTCCACTTTGCACTATTTCATCATATTGTGCTAACCTAGCGTTTTTTTTAATTTCCCACCCTTTTTGCTTTCTTTTTCGATGGCGTTCTTAGAGGTCCTTTCATTACTTCCTTTTTAATTCTATACACTACTGCTTCTGAACACCCGATAGCCTTAGCTGTTTCTTTTACTGCCTTACACGCATTTTACTTGAAAAATAATCTAATACATTCATAATTTTTGGACGTTCCTTACTTCTTAATTTACCAACATATCGTCTCTTACTAGCTTCCCCCTCCATAACTACAAATATGTACGAAAATATTAAACAAATAACGCAATAACAGCTCATAGATTCCACATAGTTACACACACGACTTCTTTCGAACTAATGCTAGTGCTGCTCCTTATACCTACTATCTTCTGTGTCAGGCCTGGCGCGAGAATAAGCTGAATAGATGAATACCTTTTGTTTGCCTTACTGGATAAAAGAAAGAGGTTACGGCCTTTTGGTTTATTTTAAAAACTTTCTCCAACCCTCCTCAACATTTGTTCTCGCTGGTTCCCTGATGTAAACTCAATAACAAAAAAGTTTCATACTGCGTAACTTTTGCAGTGCACAGATATAGAATTTTCCGAAAACACTTAATTTAAAAAATTATAACACTTAACTGAGCAAACATAGAAAATTCAAAGTTGGCAGGTGGTAGCACTATAGTTTACTCTAGCTAAGAAAAAATATAGACATATTCTAGCAGTTAGTTTGTTAGTCCGTAATGAGCATAGAAACAGCAAATATCGGACTTGCATTGAAAAAACGTTTTTTTGAAGAAATATGGGCCTATAGAAATGTATAATAACTCCAAAATGGATATAACCTGATAGAGAAAAAAAAATCTGCGCAGGATAATGTGTTCAAACCTGAAATTTATAACAACTGAATGTTTATACCATGCTATTAGGAACCTGGCAACAGCGCGAGGGTAGAAAAGGACGAGGCTAATGACAACTTGTATGCACTAGATAGAGACAGATGTATCCCACTTAACTCCATAGTGTCATCTAAGAGTAGGACAAGGTATAGGTAGATCTCTTTAAAACACACAATTTGTCATATATATTTGGATTAACCAATTCTGAGACTTTCCTGTTATTGATTTGCATTTTAAAATACTTAAATTTCTCAAATGAGAAGTCGTTAGTTTCTCTCTCTCTCGGCCATACAAAGAGGACGGCATTCCAGCGTCATCACGTAGCAATACGCTCTTAAAAGATTTGTCTATTGCTTAAGGCCACTTTATCCCTCTATTCACATCGTAGCTAGAAGGAAATATGTAACAAAATCTTTTCTACAAATATTTATCTTGATTAACATGAAATAGATAGAGACCTAAGCATTTTTAAGAATACATACTTTGTTTTAAAATTGGTAAAGGAAGTCATGTGAATGGTGCCCTATAAGATATTTTCCTGAAATTCTTTTATAACTGTCATTTGTTCGTGAAACCCATTTTTCCCACTGTCTGGATATGTTGCGCTGCGTAGCGACTGTTAACGACTAGCCACATCCTAAAACAGAAGAACGTCGTACACTATTTTCACTTGAAACTGTTATTGTCACTACGAAAATCTGCTAGAAAAGAAACTCTCGCTTTTGGAGATAGAGATTGGTTTTACTTATCAGTTCAGAGTATAATTATTTTATTAAAAGTTATTGATGAGTTCGCCAACTCTACTAAAATGCTTAAAAACTAAAAAAGGGTTATACACTAAAATTATAAAGAGAGCAAATTTGTTTGTATACAGCTTAATGTGGAAAACCATCAACCGGTTTTTATAATACTTTTATAATTGAAGTCCCCTGTTCTTACCGAGGAATATATGGCATAAGACAGTTTCTAATTTCAACTTCTAAAGGACTAAAAGAATTTACAAAGCTCGTATAACTATTAGCCTCATCAGATCTCTGCATATGACAGCAGTCGATAGGAGCGCACCATATCGTGTCCTTGTGCCTAAGAGAGATAGAGATAGAGATAGTAGCATGCAGCGCAGCATAAGAATAGCGTTCGTTTCCTGTGCATGTTACCAAGAGCTATTGCGTGAAACTAGATTAAAACCTAAGTATTCTGGAGGGATGGTCAGGGACTCGGCAAACGTCCTCACCACCGTCACTTGTCGCACTGATTTCGACCTCTTTGTCACTGTTCATTCAAATGTATCATCTCTACCTAGATCTTGAATAAAATCGCTTTTTTGGTAGTTCTTCTGGTGTTGAACACGTTCGTTTCTTGTTACCTTGACAAGTAGTTCAATCTTCACAATTTTAAATTGTGTATTATTTCTAAAAGTAAATTTGTGCTTTACTTACAAAAGCTCAATAGCATTGTACTAGCAATGATAGGGAGGTACTCGTATTATTTGGCACCTCCTTTCATTAGCAAGTTGATCCAGCTCATATGCACAAATACACGTATAATATAATTGCACATAAATACCGAACGGCTCATTGTTACACTTTTTTCGCACATGCTTGCACGATGATTCTCTTTATATCTAACATAAGTTTTACGCTTGTAATAATCTATTAATATCCGAGCATTAATCTAGTAATTACTAAACGAAATGAAGTTGGAACGCATGTGATTCGCCACAGTCGTGGAGCCATTGAAGGTCGTAAGTAGGTGGTTTGACGCCTATGTCTACAAACATGTTGAGGTCATAAAAGAATATGCTTGCGAATTTAGCTTCAACTTTTCGTTGGGAAGGCCATGGAGTACAAAATAGTTGTTACTCCAAACAAAATGCATGTAAAAATAAGATTGAAATCGTGAATATTCCGTTCTAAGCAATATAAATCTGTAAACATAAATTAATTACAATTTAGCAACTGAGAATAGAGAATTCGCAAAATCAAATGACAAGAAGTAGTAATTAGCCACACCGTTGTGTGGAAGTAGCGTATCGCCTTCATTTACGAGGTCCCGAGTTCGAATCCCCCTTAGGATGGATAAGGTTTTTGTCGGGGCTTCCCTTATCCTGAGAACACGAATGTCGAGTAACCAAGCTCTAGGAACCCCGGACTATTGATTATAATTTTAACGCTTTCGTTCATTCATCGTCCGATATCGCCTGCCCGGTTAAAGAGCCTTAAACTTCCAAGAAACAGAAAAGAAAAAGAAGTTATCGTCCAACTTACCATCAGAAATTAGTCAACCGGTATTTTATGATTAGCTATCGAGATCATTTTTCTCAATGGTAGATATCTATCACCACAAATTTAACAACTTTCCTTTGAAGAAAAAAAGGGACTGTAGTAAATTATGGGAAGTAAACAAACATCCACCATATAAAACAGCATATAATCGTACCACCCAACAGAACCATAAATTGCTTCAGGGGGAACAAAACACTGCTACACAAATATTGTATTATATTTAGATACCAGCTATGGCTCCCTTTGGATGAAAACAAAAACCCGAAGAAAGCAAATAGAAAATATACCACCACTTCATGTCAATAGTATATGGTATACTTAATCAGAAGAAAAGGCGTAAATGTTCTCAAAAATCCTTCACGAACAATTCAAACCTAAAGCTTCTAAAGCTTCAGAAGACTTGCAGTTTAATGAAAATATAATCAAAGACATTTCTAAACCATTGCAGCCACTCCCCACTCTACATACTTCACACCAAATCAAGTCGGCTATGCAATAAACAGAATTTCAACAAATAGGTCCCCTGGTTATAATGATTTACCTTACCTTTGCTTAAAGCTCTTCCAAGAAAGACTGCTACTCTCAACAGAAATATACCAAGCGGCCCATTTCACTTCACTATTTTTGTTTTTATGGTTAATATTACTATATTATTATTACTATTATCATTATCATTAGTATACCCATTGCTATTTTGTTAGTTCTATAATTATTATTATTGTTATTTTTTGTAGTTATTGCCATTATCATAATCACTGTTATTGGTATCATTAGATATTATTAGTTTTATTTTAATTATTTGTAGTAATAGCTATCATTTTCATTATTATATTTTGTTATTGTTATATGGTTTATTATCATGCCATTATTTTCATCGTTATTATCACCATCACAGGCTAGTGTTATGGTGACGTCATTCATAGAATAGGTATTCAAAATACGCCTGCTACACAACAATCGCGCCGTTAGGTTCAACTCTTTCAACGCACGAAGGTTGTCTACTTAGACCTATGCCGGATGAAGTGCCTCACCTGGTATAATGCAGTCATTCGAGTAACCTACTCCCACAAAACGTGGAATTAGGCAATAATAATAATAATAATAATAATAATAATAATAATAATAATAATAATGATAATAATAATGATAATAATAATGATAATAATAATGATAATGATAATGATAATAATGATAATAATAATAATAATAATAATAATAATAATAATAATAATAATACCCAAACCATATCTTCAGATCTCTGCAGCCCCTCATTCCGCATACACAATTTGGCTTCAGACCCAACCATTCTTTCCCTGAACAGCTGCATCGTGTGGTGTACATAATACTGGATTCTTTTAAAGAAAGGTCTCTCTGTTAGGTTTATTCATGGATACTGAAAAAGCATTTGACAAAGTGTGCCAGGTAGGACTCCTACAAAACATCAAACCTCTAGTGAGTGACCCTTTACCCAGTAGCGAAATTATCTCTCAAGAGCAACTGTTTCTGAAAAATAGAACAGTTCACTATTATCTTTGAAAGCAATGCTACTGGCCGGAGTTCCACAAGGAGGTGTACTTGCTCCATTTCTGTACCTAATTAATACGCCTCCGATTTCCCAAAGAGTGATAGTCTAATTATATCACAGTATGCAGACGATATAGCTGTTCTTAGTAAAGGTAAAAGTAACACAGCAAGCAGTGGCCTTCAAGAATAAAAGTTCAAAGAAGAGCAATGGTGCCAAAGGTGGAATTGAAGGTGAATCCAAAAAGTCCATACACATAATCAAGCTAAATAATAGGCGGCGCCGTGGCCGAGCGGTTAGCGCGCTCGCCTACCACCTAAGCGGCCCGGGTTCGATCCCAGGGACCCGCATGTGGTATTCGTGGTGGACGAAGCGGCGTCAGGGCGGGTTTTCTCCGGGTACTCCGGTTTCCCCCGCCATCTCATTCCACTGGTGCTCCATCTTCATGTATCATCAGTGTCACCGCCTGCGGTGCCGTAGTAGTAAAAGCGGGCGTTAAACACTACAAACAACAACAAGCTAAATAATAAAGGTATCTCTCAAGATGAGACTGTAAAATATCCAGGAGTACATAATCGCTGTTACCCTTAATCGATTTGTTTATTAATTGATTTGTTTTAATATTTATATGAGCATTAGACACAAAACTGGCACGGAAAGCACATATCTCTAGTATCGAAACTAAGGCACGACTTCGACTCAAATATCTCATCAAAGGCTGTTCACCTCTATCTACCACTACATCGCAAAAAGCTCGTATACTTAGTGTCTTTGTATGTGTTGTATTCACATGACCTCTACTCGCACAAAATATTCTTAATAACGCTTATTCTTCTATCTACTTCATAGTAATCGAGATGAACATGTGCAGAAACTACCTTATTGCATATTTTCTTGTAGATACCAAGAGATGGGAATGCAATATACTTCAAGCAAATCAAACCTTTTAATCATAGATTTATTGAAAACATAGTGTTCATTTCGAGCAACCATTTTAATTTCTCTAGCTCCTACTGATAAAAGCTAAAGAAATTATTGCATTCCATCCAGAAAGTTTATATCAAAACTTCGCTGAAAATGAATATATAGGATCTTCTGGAGAAGAAAGAAAGAAAGAAAAAAGATGTGTGTGAATGTGCGCAAAGAATAACTCGAAAGAAAAAATGGATAGGTGTCAAACTTCGTAAAAAAAATGTTCAGTAGCTTCCAAGGATGTTGCATGAAGATTTTAAATAAAATCCTCCCACCTGAAACAAATACTATTTACACGAAATAAAGAACACGTTTTTCTCAAAGCAAAAAAAAAAAAAAAAAAAAAAAAAAAAAGAAAAATCTTTTGGTTTTTAACATGTGTGCATGAATAACCAATAAAATTCCCTTTGTTTAGGATGAATTTTACAGAATTTTGCATTAAGTAAACCACAAGAGAGAGACAAAAACTTACCTAACAAAAATTGACAGATCTCATTGAAACATATAATTACCAGCGGACCCGACAGACAATTATTTTTAGAATGCCTGATGGCACCACGCCTACAGTTATCACAGCTTGATCTATCAATAGTGTGTGATTGTATCTGTATACTATAACCCTAAATTTGTCGAGTAAAAACTTAAAACTGTTTTAAATAACACAGATTTGTAGGTTAAGGTGACTATGATAGAATGCAGTGTATATATAATTGGAATTCATGAATAATCATGTAAAATACTCAACTCTGTATGCACCTTACACATTTGCACAATGTATATGTTTTAATTCCACTTTAACACATTACTTCAATAAATGTTAATATATTACGTTTGTAGGTTAAACTCATTACGTACTACAAAGGCTCTAGCACAATTTTCACAATCAATATTTTTAATTACACTTTAAAATCTTACTTCAATAAATAATCATGTATGAAATGTGTAGTTTAAGTTGATTGTGATAGAATGGAATTCATGAAATTTGTTAGTTACACTTTTAATTACTTGTTCTCAATAAGCGCCCACATTTAATGTAATATTAACTCTCACCTGTGACAAGCTTCCTAGAATCCAAGGAAATATCTGAAATACCGAAATTTCTAAATTCTAAAATGCTATTACAGCTCTGCTTGGCGGACCCAATTGCGAGCCTAAACCATCCAAAGATCATATGTTCTGTGAACACATAAATTAATTAGTTAAAAGAACATGTTCGATCTGGTCATATTGTGAATCTAAACCATTTTCGAATCACCTTTATCACACACGCAAAAGTTTATGAAAATCGGACTAGCCATTCAGGAATCTTACAGTCACATACACACGGACAGAAGAAATGTGAAAACATTTTTATGGCATTAATATTATCTTGTTGCTATTGGTTTGAATTTTACGACACAATATCTTTACATTTTTATTTGCTAAGGTATTGTTCTTTTTCTTTCTTGTGACGTTATAGAAAAAAAAAAAAAACATGGAATTTGAAAGTCAGTATATAGTGACGTGTGTTTTAAATATGACTAGCTGCTTTAGCCTCCTACATCCCCTTTGTACCTCAAGGATATGTGCAATTTAATTTTTTTTTTAAATCTCGTTTACTTTCTGGCACTTATGTTGTTTTTTGTAGTGTTTAACACCTACTTTTACTACTACGGCACCGCAGGCGGTAACACTGATGATAAATGGAATGAAGATGGAGCACCGGTGGAATGAGATGGCGGGGGGAAACCGGAGAACCCGGAGGAACCCGCCCCAGCGCCTCTTCGTCCACCACGAATCCCATATGCGGTTGCCTGGGATCGAACCCGGCCGCTTTGGTGAGAAGCGAATGGTCTAACCACTCGGCTACAGCGCGGTCCCGCCTACATTAGTGTCATATACTTGTGCTGATTGGCTGATTGTAGATTGTCTTATAATTAAATTATATGACTTGTCATGTGCGCTCAGGGTTTTCCCCAGTGACAGTGCTGAAGAAGTGGATGAATTAGTAATTAGGTAATCTGCAACACATGCATGCAGACGTTTTAAAAATTCTTTTACTATTTTTACAAGTAATTTTGCAGTTTTATCTGAAAAAATAAGTGTAAATTAAATTTGTTATGAAATAAAATCTTAACTTTGAATATATGTCCCGGTGTAGTAACCTAGATCCCGGGATAAAATATTCAGATTTTACTTTTTTCAAGTGACTAATCACTCCAAATTTTTCTCAAGGACATGCAAAGACCATGGGATTTCAGAGCCACCGCATAGTACTTTTTAAAAGATGAGACTCACTTTAGCCTTCTTTATTTATTTAATACATACAATGAAATGTTTAGTGAAAGTTGATCTTGAATAACAAGAAGGAGGTAGAACAATAAGCTTTTGTAGGTGTAGTTCGCTGAACAGTGATTAGAGAGAATCAGTTGAATAAAGCACCTCAGATTTTATAGTAATAACTTTAAGATATTGTAATGGATAGGGAACGAACCTTCATACAGGGAACAGCAGGTTTGGGAGTATGGACTATAGGAAGTGGGAGGGGTCAGTCTGTCACATGTTCAGAGCACAGATGATAGTTACAGTCCACGTATGAATCTTGTAGGTAACTGTAGGTAACTTTGTTGCATAATTTACATTCAATACTGTCACCATTTGCAGTAAAACATTCACTCCCAAATTCTTGTACAAGTTCAGCAATACGTGAATATTTCATTTTTGTGCTGGGGGCATTTTACTGTGTGGAACTAGTTAACACATTCGAGAGACACTATGCTCTGTAGGCAATAAGCTCAGTTGTGTTTTGTGCTGTCTCTGTACTCGCGCAATGACGTTACGCTCTGCCAATGTGGCAGGTAATTTGCAATCGCCTCATTTCACGAACCTAGTAATGGGCATAATCCTTCTGATATGAAGCTTTCAAAAATTACACATGCAAGAATATTTCAATCATTAACATAGCATATGTATTTATTTAAAATGATGAAAACACTTTACTACCGTAGTAGGGTATCTATCATAAAACTGTAAACAGCCCTCTATCTCAAAATAGGGCATGAAGTATGGTAGAATTAAGCAATTACTGTGGTACAGTGCTTGAGCTCATCAGCATACTCGTAGCATAGCAATTGTCTTTATTGAATGCAACCAACAGAGTTAAACCTACAGGTTATGCAACATGAAACACTATTGCAATGCAATGATCTCAACAAGAACATAGTAATACATTTATTGAAAACACCATACTTTTCAAACTTCACTTAGCCTACAACAAAAATATCATTTGACATGTTGAAGCTTTATGAAAAAATGCGAAATTGAATGCAGTTCTCAAGTGCGCATGATACAGCTTTAAATAAAGCCCCTCATTTCTGTCATATTTTAAATATTGCATTCCTTTTAAATGAAGGATTCATGCATTGAGCTTTTTAGTTTCTCACGTGTAGATTGATTTTCTATTGTGACGTTTCAGGAACGTGGAGCATATCTCACAGTCGGCATGGGCATGTCGGACAGAGTTCCTCTGGTGCATCTGCAAGTGTCACTGCCAGCTCTTCAAGCACATCATCATCAGGGAGGCAGAGGCGCAAGTCTGGCGATGATATTCTGCATCAGCAGACAACTACTACACAACACCAAGCATCTTCTCCTTCTCGAAAGCCAGCAGGTGCCCTTTTTGATGCTTTCCGACCACGCTCAAAGTCGGACGCATCGCGTACAAAGAAGCCTTCCAGCACAGGAAGCACGATTATCTCACAGATGAAGAGTGCTATGCAGGTATCTTCTTTTATGCCCATCATGCAGAGCATGCAACTTCTGAAGCTATATATTAATAAAAGCATTTTATTTTCCATAATTCTTTACACTATCTGTTTTATTCCAAATTTATGAAAATTATTGTGTTTCTTTTGCAATCTTAACAATGCAACATGAAGTTAAATAATACAAGTACAACACCAGTAAACTACTAATAAAAATGAGAAGTACAGGAGTCAAATGACATTAATTATAATCTCCCACCTCATCCTATAGTGGTTTAATTATCTCGTTTAATTACAGGTGCACGTTTATGTAATATGAAAGTTTAACTATAAAATATAAACTATTATAAATATACATTGTTGACCGGTAATAATGTAACTCTCCAACAACTGTTTGAACACTTGCACCAAATGGGATGTTAGGGTTACAAAAATCAAACACACAAATTATAAATTGACTTATTACAAATAATTAAATGGGTCAATAAATGTCAGAAATAAAATATGTAAAAGCACAAGTGCAATATGATTGAGTGAATAATTTAGTCAGTAGCTAAGAATAATTGATTTTACAATGGTAGTACAGTGATGTCAAGCCAAGCACAATGTTGTGACCTTGGCAGCACTTACAGCCATGAAGTGCTATGTGAATGACTGTGGTTAGCGGCGGCATTAGGCAAAACTTAGTAAAGCATGTGTGTACCATGTTCCAAGGGAAAATGAACTTCACTCTTTTTTACTTTCTCTACTAGTAAGTAGAGGAAGTATTGTATTCCACCCAACAATTTCATGTCGAGATTTCACCGGAATTAAATGGTTTGAAGCCCCCTGAATACAAAAAAAAAGCATTTTTTAGAAAAAGCTCTGTGTGTCTGTCAGTCTGTAGACAGCACAATTCAAAAACGAAAGGTCGGTTAAAAACCAAAGTTGGTATTTAAGTTTAATGTCTTTCAAGGATGCGACACGAACATTTTGAAGAAAATTGCTGCACTCTAAACCACCTTTTACATAGAAAATTTTGATTTTCTTGAAAATAGCTCTTAACGATTTTGATTAAAATTACATATACTTAAGATATTTTTAAGTCAAATGAAATGTATATTTTGAATTTTCTGGCCATAGCCTATGTACCCCTATTTGCTCTGGGTGACTTTTGAATAACTCGTAAACCGTAAAAGATAGACAAAATCTTACTATACAACAATGTAGATCTCGCTAAAACACACAAATTATGTCTGAATATATATTATAGAGTGAACCATTTCCGAGATATTCCTTGCTGTTTGTGTCAGTTTGAAAAACAAAAAAAAAAAAAACAAAAAAAAAAAAAACCATTTTTAGAAAAAGGTCGCGCGTGTGTGTGTGTGTGTCTGTCGGTCAGTCTGTGTGTCTGTCAGTCTGTAGACAGCATAATTCAAAAACGAAAGGTCGCTTAAAACCAAAGTTGGTACTTAAGTTTAATGTCTTTCAAGGATGCGACACGAAAAGTTTCAAGAAAACAGCCCCACCCTAAACTACCCTTTACATGGACATTTTTTCGAATCATTAATTACAGAGGCACTTCAAGGTAGATGTCAATGTGTAATACTAAACATAAACGTAATTTCTACAGCAAATTTGCGGAATTCTGAGTATGTTTGTGGATCAAGGGCTTGATAAAGCTCACAATATTAGCACTATATGCCTTTTTTAGATCTGAATCACAGCATAGATCAGTAAGTTCTAGTTGAAATTAAACTAGAACGTTCTCGGGATCAATAGAATAGGGCAAGGAAAAGATATTCAGTTTAGATTTGAGAGTTTCCAAATCTGAAAATCTTGCAACATACTCCTCTAAGAGTGCACCCAATACAGCTCAATAATTACTAATTTCTATACTTATGTTAAGGGACTGAAAATGTGGAAGTAGCTTCGCTTTGTCCATGGTGTGCACCCTGTGCAGCCCTGATTACCACTGTTCCAAGCAGAGCAAGCAAGTGCTGCCGTTAAGCTCTGAAGTGCATGCTTGCGCTCAAGCACACCGTTTGACATTCCTGCACTAGTAGAATGTGCCTTCTGATATGATGTTGATTACACTGGAATAGGAGATGGAATACTGTTCCCGGTGACTCTAGAGCAAAATGTTACAGTTGACTATAATATTTCCTGCATCTAATACCAATTCTATAAGAATATAATTTGGTGTGAAATACTTGCTAGAGATATGATCAAAAGTGAAGTGGAAAAACAAATTTCTTGTTACTTATCTATTTAAGTTGCTTAACCAGAGGTTATTCCACTTTTCTACCACTTCTTTCCTTAGAAAAAATGTTAATGTCTTTGTACATAAACATTTAAATTCAAGATTGATTTGGCAGAAAGTTTTCTAACCTGGTCAATTCCATCATTTTGTACTATTCCAGCATAGCCCAAAACATATGATAAACACATATGTTTGGCATTTTGAAAAATGTTCTTTTTTTTTATCGTTCCATTTATATCCCGCCTTTAACTTCAGAGGTCATATCGGCGGCCTTGCCTATTGGCAAATGGTGTTACTCGTTTAACAGTGGGTTTTTATACGTTGAATTCACACACACACACACACACACACACACACACACACACACACACACACACACACACACACACACACACACACACACACACATACACACACACTCACACACGCGCGCAAACACACACAAGCACGCACACACACACACACATACACACACACTCACACACGCGCGCAAACACACACAAGCACGCACGCGCGCATACACACACACACGCACACACACACACTTTCATTCATACTTCCAGACTCAGGGAAGGATGAGGAGTAATCTTGGCTGGAGAAAACTTCCTACCCCCTGCCGTTAATCCAACCCGGGGCCCCTAGCACAGCAGGCAGGTACGCTACCAACTGCGCCACAGGACCAGCCAATGATCTTGTAAATATATTTTCCAGAGGATTGTTGTTATACATGGCTGGAAGGGAGAGGTTTAAATCACTGTGAACACATGCATTGTCCGCCTCCGTAGCGCAGTTGGTAGCGCGCTTGTCTCTGGCGCGGAGGACCTGGGTTCGATCCCCGGTACCAGCATGGGGATTTTTCCCCCGCTGGGAGGTCTGGCACGGGGTGCACTCAGCCTCGTTAGGTCCCGGGGGGGGGGGGCAATTGAGGAGCTACTTAATGGTCGCGAAGGCCGCATAACTGGCTGGGAGGGCTCGGGGCGCTGACCACGTCCCACCCTCCAGTACTGCACCCGACCAATGACGCCTATAGTGGGAAGAGGTGGGGGAAGCAGCGGCTGGGCGGCAAGCCTTGGTCCTTCATGGATTGTTGCGCTAGGGTTTTAGTTTGGTTTAGAATACATGCATTAGGTTGATTTTCAATCCAGCATCTCATAGTGTGATCTGAGGCAAACATTTCTGATTGAAAAATGGAGTAGATGAAATCCTTTGCTAAACATTTCTGTGTTAGGATCTCTGCAGTTGTAAACCAGAAAAGTGCATTCTACATAAAATGTATTACTAAAGATGATAAAGCTTCTATGTGACTTTACGACGGGTTCTCTATTACCTAGAGTTTTAATTTTCATCTTTTACGACATATGTGAAACAATTCACGGAGTATAGAATTACAGGAAAAACTGATTGGGATGAATTAGTTATTGAAGAAATATGTTACTCAATTGCAATTGCAGTTCAGTTTTCAAAAGAGCAATCAGTAAAACTGCAGTCACAATTATCTCATGAAATGCCAGTCCTGGGCAAATTCGTAATTTTTTTTTTAATAAAATTCCTTGATGTCTTTGTTGACACATTTTCTTATGGTTCATTGTCAACTAAATGCAAACTCCAAGGTCGTGAAGTTGTCGTAGCACCTCAATATTTAAATCTCAACTGAGAGCCACAATAGGTCACAACATAAAGAAGTTCATATCAAAAGAGGTGGAATCAGGATTGAAAAATTCAATGCCATCAGCTGGGATTTGAATCACAAAACTACCGCTTCACGCGCGGCTACTCTAACCACTAAGCTGCCATGGCTATGGCATTGAATTTTTCAGTCCTGATTCCACCTCTTATACATTGCACACACATGGCTTGTGTGTTTCAAAACACCAGTAGTAAGTTTGTTGGCATTAAAAAATTGAAAAGCTCTAAAAAGGAGAGAGGACAATATGCTGGCAGCTGTTAGCTATGTAGATGTTAAATGTATATAGTTAGTTTTGATATTTCACTTGAAATATAGGAAGTGATATAAACAGTGAAACTTTGATTTTGTAGAAGTATTTGAGTCAATGTATGGACACTTTGTTTCATTTAACTTGCTTTTCATCTGGACATGGGTGTCACGAAGGGGGGGGGGGGCCGCGGTCCCCCCCCCCCCCCGGAAGTTGGTCAGCTTAGTAAGCAATCAATTACTGACTATTAAACCACTATTTTATAAGATCAATTTTTATTTAGCACAAATTAATATGGTTATATGCATCAAATATTATAAATTTTGACAATAAAATAATGAATTAATATTATCTGATTGCAAATTTCAAACATGTGCCCCCCCCCCCCCCCTTGGAAAAATGTGTACCGACGCTCATGAATCTGGATGTGTTTCAAAGACCATCATCTTCATTATCATTGGTTTCTCAACTGGCATTTGAAGATGAATCTGTTGTGGTTGTGACTGTGCTGCTATCTGAATTGCTCGATGTAAACTTCAGGATGTCATCTGTTTGTGATATTTCAAAATACATGGCTAGGTGAACATTCTTCTTTATGTATATTTTTTTCCCCAAATTATCAATTCAGCTGTAGTTTTTACTTGTTTTAATAATGTTATATCCTGTTTCACGGTGTGTTAAGTTGACCAGATATGATGGGCTATGGCTGATTTTCAACTTAAGATTTATATTCCTGATGTTTTCCTTCAGTCTTGTTTCCAGGTTCCCTTTACTTTAGAAACAAGGCTGAAGGAACACATCAGGAGCATAAGACTTAAATTGACATATGCACACACACACACACTATAAAAAACTTCGTATATTTGAATGCCTACCTCTTCTATAAATTACTTCTCTCAGCTGTTTGGGCATTGAGTGGACAAATTTTCTAGTTGTTTTAGCACCAATATTATGTCGTTCTGTCACAAGTAGCTGTTTTAGTTGAGATTTATGGGATATATGGTGTTTGATGTTTTCAACCCCATTGAGTACCTGTGGAGAGAGCTGGAGATTGTGTGGATGTTTTGAGTGTGTGTGGAATATTATACAGCAACCACAAATGGACAAGCTCTGCATTACATCCAGCTGGAAGTAGTAATGGTCACCTAAATTCAGCTTCTCTGCACTCTTCTTCAAATTACCTCTCAATACGTCAATGTAGCTGTATCAGTTCATATTTCCCTCAATGAATACTAGTTCTCCTGCACCGGAAGTAGCCATGCATCCCCAGACCATAACATCACCATCTCAATGTTTAACTTTTGCCTGTAAATTTTGAATATCCAATGCTGCATTCAGCATACTCCACACTGGCCATGATTATGAAATATATTATATTTACTTTCGTCCGCAAATAAAACTCTTTCCAAGAATGCAATGTCCTTTCCCACATATTCCTGTGCAAACAGTAACCTGCTCTTTTGTTTTTTTTTTATGATATCTGTACCCTGGAATGGAATCCAGTACAATTGAGGAGTCATCTTATTGTCTTGGGTGTTATTACTTCCCATGCTATGCAGCAATTTCAGAAGAGGCAATTTGCAGATTTTTCCTTACCATTTTCATCACCTGCCTTTGTTCCCCAGAATTTATTTTCTGTGAGCGGCCCACTCTCTCTTTGTTTATTAGCATATGGGTTTCTTCAAAATGTTTAATGACATTCTGCACTGTCAAATAGCTTCTTCCTACAATGCAAGATATTTCAGAATACAATTGAGGAGCGTTTTTTAAAAAACTCGATAGATGCACAAAATCCGTTTCTGAGAAAAATGGTTTTTTCTATTTATTGGCAATACTAATTGGTTAGCACAGCAACTATATTAATCATTAAATTCTCCTTCGTGAAACTGTCTCATTGAATGTGAAAAGAAACAAACAGCATAGTTTAACTAGTGCAAATTTGAGGTTTGAAAATGCAGAGCGTTTTCAAAAACCAATAGATGCTGATTAACTTTTCTGCGTGAGTGAGAAATTAACACATGAAGTTTTGTTATTTTTTCATTTCTTGTTATTTTTACTTTTATTTGTGTATTTATTATTTTTTATTTATTTTCACTTTTCATAATACATAATGTACTATACAACCAACATATTAATGTTCATAAGGATTATTTTATTAGGTATAAACTTAGAAACTAAGTACTGCTACATTCACAATAACAATATATTTTGTTATTTATTTATGCCAACAAACTTACTGTTGGTGTTTTTAAACACACAAGCTGTGTGTGGGCAATGTTTGAGAGGTAGAACTGGAACTTAAAAATTAAATGCCACAGCTGGGATTGAATTTTTAAGTTCCAGTTCTACCTCTCAAATATATTTTGTTTTATTTATATAACAAACATATTGAATACATACAAAGAAATTTCATACAATGTGAATAAGTAAGCTTTAACCTTTATTAGTTTCTTCTAGTACATTTTTATAAACTTCTTTCGCAGTTTCTGGAATTTAAAAAAAATTAGCTAGATTTTGAACATCCTTTTTCTTTTCTTTGCTCACTATTAATTTTGGGAACATTTTGAGATCAAAGCAGGAATTCGCTGCAGGACTTGCTGCATGGTTTCATCACATCCACCTCCACAGGCAAAGCAGAATATGTATTTTGAACTTCTACACATACCTTATGGTCTTCCTTTGATTGCTTGGAATATGCTGATTCACTGGGTATTCATTTTAAAAGGAAGCTTTTGACTTCAGTGTTTGTGTTGCACTTTCTTTCAAGTCCTTAATGTTCCAGTCTCTGAACAACACTTTCACAGAGCCGTGATTTTGTAATATCTGATGTTACTCATCAGGGCTCGAGATATTATCTTTTTCTCTTAACTCTTTTTCAGTTCTGCCGAAAACTGTATCAGGAGGCATATAACCGTGCCCACGTATTGGGTAGATATGTGATATGTGGGAAAATGATTAATTCTTCTCCAGGAAAGCAATAAGCATGGACATCATCACACTATTCTTGTTCTGACCAGAGCAAAAGTCTGAAAATAAACAAATAGTAGAAGGAGCATTGCTGGACATCCTTTCTTCCAGTTCCAACAAGAAGTGGTGCGAAGCTGAGGCGACCTGTTGCAGCCTTTAGCAGATTCAGTTTCCAACCATGTATACAAGGAAATGTCATCTTGTTCTGGGTTTTAGATGGAATCATTATGCACAGATTATACAGCCACACCTGCCTTGCATAGAATACCTCGCTAACAGAAAGTTTAGCCAGTGATTGATTCTGCTCCATATCAAAGCAAATAGTGATTGCCTCAACGTTTTCCTCTTTCAATAGCTGATAAAACCGTTTTGAACACATCTTGTGTAGTATGCACATGGTTCTTAGTTCATTTTTCTTTTCCACATCTGCCTCTGACTTAATCTTCATCAGTCCCATTTTGCAGGTTGAGCATGTGTCAGTGTGTGATGTACAGAATGAAAGATTAAAGAAGTTGTAAAATATGTATTTATAGTTTGATAATGGGCAGACTGGTAGATTTCTTAGCCTTCTTTGCAAATGTTGGTCCACATTTTTCTGATATTAAGTTCCTTGATTTTGCTCTTCCATAGTGGCTTTCTCTACATCTGTACTTCTTAATGTCTTGCTTTATAGCAGCAGTAATGCCCTTCTGTAACATTCCTGTTCTGTCACCTCCTCTGGTTTCCTTTGGCACATTCCAGGTAAGTGAAATTTTCTAGCCAGGAGAGATAATCTATCTTTTCACACCCCTGTGATTCCTTAGAAGCTTGCAGCGCATACTGGCAATACTCGGCCATCATTTATTCTCACACTGTATTTAATGCTAGCAGTCTGCTTTCTATTTGCAGCTTCTTTATTCACCACTCTGCGATTAGGAATTGTAATGCTCATATATTTCATAAGAAATTTATCTTGATCTATTTTGTTGAGCACGGAAAGGTGTTGGTTGTTGTTGTTGTGTTTAACGCCCGCTTTTACTACTACGGCACCGCAGGCGGTGACACTGATGATACATGAAGATGGAGCACCGGTGGAATGAAATGGCGGGGGAAACCGGAGTACCCGGAGAAAACCCGCCCTGACGCCGCTTCGTCCACCACGAATACCACATGCGGGTCCCTGGGATCGAACCCGGGCCGCCTAGGTGGTAGGCGAGCGCGCTAACCGCTCGGCCACGGCGCCGCCGAAAGGTGTTGGTGGAATGCACTTATATCATTATAAGTCAAATCAGCTGCATTACAGTGCTTATGACCCTTACTTTTAGGATTTCATGGAGTGCACTCAAGACCATGTGAACATGTAATTGCTGGAGTATGAGCTTTCCTTGACTTGCATTTTGATTTCCTTTCCTAGTTTTTGCAATTCCTACCTCCCGTGCATTCTATGACTGGTACAGTTTCACAATCTGAGCTCCTGTTCATTGTGCATAGTACAGTGCAGTGTCTCAAGTAAGAATAAAAATGCCATGTAAGTATAACAAAGCTTGCAGAAATGAATGTGAAATCCAAGCGCACAACCTGAGTTTGCAGTTATTACCAACAATGCAGCAGTGTACAAAGCTTGCAGAAATGATAGAGAATTCCAAGAATTGCAACATTGAGATGGTAGTCAATGCCAACATACATTTCATAGAATTCAGGTTGCTACACGCTGGATCATAAAATCATAAAATTGCATTTATGGACTTTTGCTTTAACTGAGCAAGTGCATGTATCGAGTTTTGAAAAAACTGTTAATATTCCCTACCTTCTACACAGGACATGAATCGAATTTTGCAAAATCTGATTTCACAGAATGATGCAGAAGGTGAAAATTATGCTGATAGATACTATATATAACTCAATTTCATAAAATTTTGCATCTATCGAGTTTTTGAAAAAACGCTCCTCAATTCTTTTTGTTCATGTAGTGAAATAAGCACCTCCGTTAGATCAAAAAAATGTTTTCTTTCCTTTGCAATCCAATTTGACCTTCTATAGCTCAGCAGTCACCTTATACAAAATGACTAGCATGCAGCACTGCAGCAATAGGTGACAGACATGTCGTGGGTTATGAGATAACAATTTTTCTATGTTTACCATCGCTGTAGGAATAATTATCTCCCACATAAAATGCATCCCTTGAGAAAAAACATTTGTTTATATTTTATAGAACACTGAAAATGTAATGCCATTATACTCGTATAAGTATGCTAATAGAATGTTTTAAGTTCAAGTGAGTGACAAATGTTTGCATTTTCAAATGTTGTTGTTGTTAGCTAATGCTGGATTTCTGACAATGAAGTCATTAATCCTCTTGCTCTCCAACATTTTTCACTGATGGATGGGGCACTAGAAGTGGCCGGGCATATTTGAAGGTGGTCTCAATCCATTTCCTCTTGCAGATCACATAGAGGACAGAGTGGTGAAGAATATATCCCAATTCTGTTTAAATGTTTTGCCAGACAATCATGTCCTGTAATCAACCTGAAGGTTGCAACTGCTGTTTTTCGAGGATACTCAGGAATTACTGTTTGAATGTTTGGTAGTTCCCATCTTTTATTCTTTGATTTTTCATAGAAATATTTTTCAATAATTTTTTTGAATTCAGAGTTGACTAATCTTTTAGCTGCATAAAATGGTAAATTAACTATTGATTGCACATTGCCGGTACCCTTTTTTGCAAGAAAATCAGCTTTCTCATTACCACTCAGTCCACAGTGAGCTGGTATCCATTGGAAGACTAGGTGTTTTTGAAGTGCTGTTAGATGGCTAAGCATTTTCCAACATTCTATAATTGTTTGGTTTTTTGGTGACAACTTGGAAGTAATTGCTATAATTGCTGCCCTGGAATCTGAGAGAATAACTGCTTGCTGAAAATGTGAAATTCTGTACAAAAGATTTTGTAGGGCCATTCGAATTGCTTCAATTTCTCCATCAAAGTTTGTAGTTCCATAACTTAAAGATTTGTAATAGGAAAAGAGGTGACATGTGACTCCAGCACCTGCTCCATCTTGGTTTGATATAAATGATCCATCAGTATAAATATGGAGCCATTCGTGTTCTGGAAATCTAGTATGGATTGTCTCTAATGCCAATAATTTTAGAACACTAGTTGGAGTATCACTTTTCTTAACTTCTTCTGTCAGGTGTAAATAATATGTGATGTCTAATGTTTGTGTTGGATTGACTTTAGATATGAAGTTTTCCTTTGAATTAGGAAGGTATACATTCTTCTTGATGTCTTGAATTTTGGAAAGAAAGCTCTCCTGAGTCTTTAGTGTATGTGTAAAATTTCTCTTGTGCCATGTATTGAATGGGAGTCTGATCAACTTTTCGTGTTGAATAAGAGCCGCTTTTTCTATTTCATATTCAATGGGGCATTGGTTGGTTAGTATTTCCATAGGTGCTATTGGTGTGGTTTTGATAGCACCTGTAATTAATCTCAGACTTCGGTTTTGAAAGATTTGAATCTTTTTTGTGTTTGGTGTTACAAGAACTTCGCTGCAGTAAGTAAATAATGGCTTTATATATACATTGTATGTTGTGTTAAGAGTTGCTCTGGAACATCCCCACTTCATTCCTGTTAGACGTTTTAACAGTGAAAGGTGCCTCTCTGCTCTTTGTATTACATTTTCTATTTGTTTGGTCCATGTAAGTTTAGTATCAAATGTAACTCCTAAATACTTTGCTTCCTTTGTTTCTGGTAATTGTTGACCCTCAAAATTTAATTTTATTTTTAGTGGCTTTTTTCTTAATGAAAAGATTTGGTAGTTTGATTTTGTTGTATTGACAGTCATTAAATTTTCTTTGGTCCACCTTTGTAATTTGGTTAAGGATTGTTGCATGGTTTTTTCTAGTTCTGTACTTTTACTTTTTGGTTTTGAAGTCCACATTACTAAGTCATCAGCAAATAGTGCACACTTCACACCTGATTCTTGTATTTGTTGTGGCAGATCGTTAATAAATATATTAAAAAGTGTTGTGCTTAGCACTGCGCCTTGTGTTAAGCCACGGTGTACTTGTTTGTATTTAGATATGTTTCTTCCATATCTGGTTGCAATAAAGCATTGTGTTAGGAAATGACATAGCCATGAAAACTTTGGACCTTGTATCCCTATTCTTTTTAATTTCTTTAGTAGTTTTGTTCTGCATATAGAATCATATGCACTTTGGAAGTCAATAAAAACTGATAAATTATCTTCTTTTCTATTGAAGGAGTCTTTGATTTCTTGACTGAGAAGTAAGACTTGTTCATTTGTAGAGTGGAACTCTCTGAATCCAGCTTGACATGGGGAAATTAAATTTTTTGATTCTAGAAACCAATTTAACCTGTTTGACACCATTCTTTCCATCACTTTTGCTATTATGCTAGTAAGAGCTATTGGTCTATAATTTTTTATTTCTGACGCTGTTTTGTCTTTCTTCAAGAGTGGGACAATTATTGCCTTTCGCCATTCAGCAGGTACAGTGGTTTTCCAGGATAGATTGTAGAGTTTTAGTAGTTGTTGTTTTGCTGTTTTTCCAAGTTTTTTATGAATTCTGGATGTATGTGATCAGGTCCAGGAGACTTTTTGTTTTTTAGATTATTTATTGCAATGTTCAGTTCTTGCATATTAAAATTTTGAAAAAAGATATTGCACTGAGTGTTAGGATTACATTCTCTTTCTTGTTTCAAATCTTTCTTAAATTCTTTACGTTCCTTTTTATTATTTCTTGTTACTTTATGTGAATTAGCATAATATTTATTGAATGTTTCGGCTATGGCTGCATCATTAGTTAATATTTTATTGTTGTGTATGATAGGTGTGCTGTTGTTTTCTTTCCTACCCTTGACATTTTTTATGAACTTATGAGCTTTGTTACCATCTGTCCTATAATCCATTTTTTCTAAGAAATTATTAAAGTAATTCTTTTTAGCAGTATCAATTTCTTTTTTTAGTGAGACACATTTCTTCCACCATATTTGTGTATCCGATATGTTTTTTGTTTGTTCAGCTGTATTTCTAACTATATCCCTTTGCTTTTTCAGTTCTTCTAATTGGGGGTTCCAAAAGGGTTTGAAATTTTTTATTCTTCCCCGAGGAATATGTTTTTTTGCGGTTTCTAGGATGACTTTACAGAAATTTTTGTTCAAATGATCTGGTTGGTCATGTAGCTGTGAGTTTGTTTGTTCTTTAAATTTATGTTCCAGTTCAGTTTTATATTTGATCCAATCTGCTTTTTTGAAGTTCCAATACAGATTTGTATGACATTGACTGTTATTTGTATTATCTAGTTTTATATCAGCAATTACTGCTCTGTGACCAGAACTTGGATCTTCTATAACTTGTTTTTTAATTTTTGAAACAATATCTGTTGTAGCTAACAAGAGGTCTGGGTTACTGCCTGCTCCAGAGTAATGTATGAAGGTTGTGGGATCTTCTTTACTATAAATCAGTTCAAAAGTTGTGGTATTCAAAAATTCTTCCACTATCTTCCCTGTAGAATCCACTTTTTCATAACCCCATCTTTTGGAATGAGCATTGAAATCCCCAGTTACGATTGTTTTATTTAATTGGTCAATAAGAGAGAGATCTGGTTCATTCCTGGGAGGATTGTAAATACTGTATAAATGTAGAAGTGTTTTGTTATCCCAAAAATTTAGCTTTATTAATTCACTTTTATCTGTGTTATCCATTTCTTTAACAATTTCAAAGGAGGATTTAATATCTTTTTTGACTTCAACTAATATTCCACTACTTATCTGTCTATTTTTTGGTAGTAGGTGTAGTAGAAAACCAGTAAAATTGAAGTATTTAAGTTGGTCATTTGTTAGATTTGCTTCCTGTATGAAAAATATATCGATATTATAGTCAAATACAATTTTATTCAGTTCTACTCTTTTTGTTTGTGTGAGACCATCCGCATTCCATTGTAGAAGTCTGATGTTAGATCTTCTATTAATATAATGTTTTGGCTCTCGAGAAGTAGTCCCCGCCCGGAGATCTGAATGGGGGACTATTGTAACTCCGGAACATTTTACCCCTCGAGTCATATTGCATAAATATTGAAGAGACGGCAATAAATGTAACCGCTTTTTAGAGAGCACCATATTTTTATGTTTTGGCGGTCACATCACTCTCTCACAACCCCCAGAATGTCTGGAGGACCACACCTGTCGTTGGTTTACGGGTCTCACCGACCTGAACGGGAGAATTATCAAAATAAATTCACCGACCATATCCTCTGATTACCAATCAGAGCACGTATACATGCCATGACAGGTCAGCATGTTAGGGGTTAAGGTTTTATAGAGAAATTAGAGAAATGGAGAGGTTGGAAAAATAAAGACTCCCTAGCCTTCGGGAACCCTAATAGCATCGGGGTCGGAAGAGAACAAGAGTTGACCAAGGTAAGGTCAGATAGAAAAGTTACAGTGAGGAGCAAAACACCAGTAAGTGGAAGTAATGTTCTGCTCAGCTTGGGTACCTTGTGGTCGCTATTAACATATCCCCTAGACGGAGACCCCTGAGCACGTTTATGTAAATATGTAAATATCTGTAAATATCTGACTTCCAAAAAATAAAGTTTGTGATCTAAATGAACTTTTGGCATTCTTTGGAGGAAGTTGCTAGATAATTAATTAGATATTCTATTGCACATGTCTATTTTGCTGATTAGCAAGCCTTCTATTAAAACAGGTTTTTCGAGTCCTTGCTTCTTCACTCTGCAGAGTGTGGGTTAAGCCAAGCTTAACTGAGTTGCCTTGCACAGTGCAAGGAACCTCTGCACCTTGGATTGCACCTGGTGTGATTTTAAGGTCTCAGAGACCCTGCTGTAAGGTCAATTCGGCATTTCAGAACAACTGAACAACTTGGTTCTGTAACATCTCTGCTTACAAAGGGAAGTTTCAAGTACCTTACAGTAAGGTATTTTTATAACTCAGTTGTAAAACACCAATCAAGCAGCAGAATGCACAAGGAAAAGCTTTGGTTAGCTTTGGTTATGTTCCAGCACTCCAAAATCACATTTCTCTAAAGCTACCCACATAATAGGGAGACATCGTCAGGGTGAGAAATTTCATTTTTCTAACATTTTCAGATTAGAACCTAGGTTTACATATATTACAGTTGGCGAGAAATAACCTGGTACTTGACAGCTAGCTGATTCACTTATCTGCAAACGAGGCTAGTCCTATCTCGTCCAGTCCTGTTACAAACACATCACGCAATGATTAGTCGATGCCCATGCCTGGTCTAAACAAATTTACTAAAAGAATTTATATGTATGATTCATAGGTGACCAAAACATTGTAGTAAAGTTAGAAGGCAATACTTTAAAAGGAATTTTTATAGATGACTGCTGCATATAGTGTGCAAACACTTATCCACACACTCAGAGCTACAGAAATTGTGTACAATAAAAAGTAAAGCAAAGCATAAGAAGTAACCTCTTTGAAGAGAAAACAGGTTAACAATATTGAACATTTCCATTAATGCTAGATATTTTTGGATGAGCTCAGGTAGACAGTGAAGAAATTCATTAAATTTACATAAATAAATGTACCAAGTTTTGACTAAGTAGGTAAATTGCAGAAAACATTACAAAGCATTTTCTGGTTTAAATATAAACTCTAGGGCAACATAGCTATTGTACAGATATTATTAATAAGGTATAGCTAATAAAAGCAAGGGATATGTATTATCAAAGCACAAAGTGTCTAGCTTCCTTGAAACAACCTTTAATCACAGACACTCTCAGTATCATCTATCATATAAACACTTCAGCGTGTGTGTCACTGACTTAAAACAAACGCATTAGCTTTGTTGAACCAATCTCTGACAAAGAGTCTCATCTCAAACAGTCCATTCTCTTCTGGCATATACGCAGAAAAATCTTACCAAACTCAAGAAAATAGATCTTGCTTTCAAAAGTAATCTCATATTTGCTAGCCTAAGAACACTTCTTTTTAAAAGAATTAGAAGTTTCTTGCAAAGTTTATTTTATGATTTGTTCTTTTTTGCAGCATTCTCTTAATATGTCGTCTCCGTCCAGTAAATCATCTTCCAGTGACACAGCATCACATCACAACCATGTGGAGCCATCACAAGGACGACCTAGGGCGGGATCAGAAAGCAGCAGTCGAGGACCTGTTTCTAAGGTCATGGACATGTTTCGCCACCGTTCACACAGTGCTGTATCTGCTGAGGACAAACGGAAAGCTGTGAGTATTTGAGTCTTTCTTCCAGCTTTTCTTGAGGTTTCATTTCTAAACAAGGTTCAGAAAAGAATGTATTTGCATTCATTAAATGACCGTGTCAAATGAATTTAGGGATTTCCACTCACAGGGAGATTAAAGGTAAACTGCAAGAACACACACACTAATTTGATTAAAGTGATTGTACAAATGTATTTGTACTATTGATTAATACAGCAAGAGGTCCACAATCAAGTTATACTCTATAAACTGTCCTTAAAGTTGCAGAATGAAAATCATACATAAGATTGCTTAAAGATTCGCTAACTCGTATGGCATCCTGCCAAGTAAAATGTTATGTCTAATCAAATGTAACAGATATACATACCTATAAAACGGCAGGGGAGAGGAAACTGAAGCTATTGATAGTCGAGCAATAAAAATATAACAATTATAATGAACGTTTATAACAAAACTTCACTTATCTCATGGTATAATCCTAAATTCTGCAGGACTAGTTTCCAATTCCATTGATTACATCCGCAGCTTATTGAATGTTTGTTTTATTATCACAGTTACTGCTGCTAGTTGATGGATCCTTTATTACTGTATTGTCAACTATTGGAAGTAGAACAAATTTATTGACAGAATCAGTTTGTGGTATTTCAAAATTCATTACATGATCTTTATTCTTCAAAATAAATATTTTTTCTCATACCATAAATTTTATGTGTCCATTTAAATGCTTTAATAATGTATCCTCTGGGTTTATTACAAGATTAAATCAAAAATGATCTGCCACAGCTGATCTATCAATCTTTTTATATTTAATATTTCTAAAATGTTCTTTTATTTTGGTTTGCAAATGACATTGGTCTTACCAATGTTAAGCCCAGTCACAATCCAAACAGCTAAATTGATAAATGCAGATTTTTTACTATTTGAAATTTTATCTTTCTTAGAATAACTTAGCAAATTGTTTATATTACCTATATTTATTTTAAGGGACTAACATTATGCCATAGTTCTTTAAACATTCTTGTAAATCTTTTATTAGCCAAAGGATAAGTAAATTTTTTAAAAATATTATCATCTTTTATTTAAATTAGTAATCAGAAAAACATACTTCCAGGCTAAGAGGCCATGGTCCACTGGGCTGCTTCTTTCCACTCCCAGATGTTTCATTTGCAGCTGCAGCATTATAAAACTCTCTTTGGTCTCTCTTTTGCTACTGAATTGCCCACGGAAAGAGCTGGCTTATATATGCTAGTAAGTACCTCCCTCCCGTAACCTGATTGGTCCACGTGTTTGTTACAGGTGGGGACGTGGTTTTCTATGATTGGTCCACAAGGTTTGGCTGTGAATCTGTTTGGTAGAGCAGGTTACCAAGTTTTATTAACTTCGATAGCTTCTTCTGTCTTGTTAAAGGGTTCTTTGTGCTTGTATATTTCGACTGCTTCATGGTATAGGCATGCATGGTAATGGGATGTTGTAGCAAGGACGTCTGTTTCCTTGTAGCAGATGATGTGTTCCCCGGGTGTTTCCAAGGCATGTTGGGCAACTGCCAAATTTCTCTGGTTGTCCAAGGCGGTGCCAATATCTACGGTGTTCTTTTATCCTAGTATTGATACTGCATTGGGTGGTGCCCACATAGACTAACTTGCCGGAGCAAGGTATTTGGTATACTCCAGCCGATGTGAGTGGGACCCTAAGATCTTTAGGTGAATGAAGAAAACAGTGAATCTTTTTGGCCAGGATGAAAACTGTTTCAACATTATGGGCCTTTATTAATTTAGAAATGCAGTCTGTAGTATGTTTCAAATAAGAGCCTTACACTCCAAAAAGAAATCCCAAACATAAAGGGGAGAACCATCTACTGACAAGAGAGGCACAGTATACCTCTCTTATTTGAAACATACTACAGACCGTATAGTTTTCATCCCAACCAAAAAGATTCACAGTTTTCTTCGTTCAGCTAAAGATCTTGGGGACCCACTCACGTGGGCTGGAGTGTACCAAATACCTTGCTCTGGCAGGTTAGTCTACGTAGGCACCACCCAATGCAGTATCAATACTAGGATAAAGGAACACCGTAGATATTGGCGCCTTGGACAACCAGAGAAATTGGCAGTTGCCCAACATGCCTTGGAAGCACCCGGGGAACACATCATCTGCTACAAGGAAACAGACGTGCTTGCTACAACATTCCATTACCATGCATGCCTAAACCATGAAGCAATCAAAATTTACCAGCATAAAGAAGAAGCTCTCAAACTTAATAAAGCTTGGTACCTTGCTCTACTAAACAGATCCACAGCCAAACCCCGTGGATCAATCACAGAAAACCCCTCCCCTATCTCTAACAAACACATGGACCAATCAGGTTACGGGAGGGAGGTACCTACTAGCATAATATATAAGCCAGCTCTTTCTGCGGGCAATTCAGTAGCAACAGAGAGACCAAGGAGAGTTTTACAATGCCACTGATGATGCTTGCAGCTGCAAGCGAAACATCTGGTAGTGGAAAGAAGAAGCTCAATGGACCATGGCCTCTTAGCCCGGAAGTATATTTTACTATGACTCCAGCCATGAATACTTTCGTGTATTAATCTTTTATGTTCTTGACAATAGATACACTTTTAATCTTTTGATACTTAAATTTCTCAAGCTTTCTGTATTAAACAGGGTTCATAATGCACTTACATTCTCTATAAAATTCTTCTTTAATAAAGGGTATATTTATCAACCTACAAATTAAGCTATTAAAAATAGCACATTTATGTGAAAAAGGGTTAAAATTTTTATTTTTTTATGTAATCATCAATATGGGTTGGTTTTGTATAAATGCCAAAATTCAATTTCCGTTATTTTTATTGTCTTTAAATCCAGGAAAGGGAGGCAAATATTATTTTCAATTTCTAATGTGAACTTTATAGCTGTATCTTCTGAATTTTGAAGTTTTAAAGCATCATATATACGTTTACCAAGAACAAAAGCAAAAATATCATCTACGTATCTACACCAAGTTTTAAAAATTAAGGGAGATGCTTTGTGACTTGTATTTCAAAAAAGTTTATGAAAAGATTGGCAAGAAATGATGAAAGTGGATTACCCATTGCTAAGTCAATTACAATTGTTATATGCACCTATATCTGTTGTACATTATATTACAGTTAGCTTTCTCTACAGTTGCATTGCTGTATATGAAATGATTTTATTATGTTATACGGAGTCTAGTAATAGCAATGTTGTTTATTTATGCAGCATCAGTATAAACTTAAATATACACACCTGAAGCTATTAACAGTGAAGTAAATTGATCCACAAATAACAAAGTAATTACAGACTTACACAGCACAACCAATTAAATCTTTTTTTTTTTTAATTAACGTCCTCCAACATTGTGTCATATCAGACGAATCGGACGATTCGAACTCGCGACCTCTTGAACGTGAGGCAGACACGCTAACCATCACGCTACCGAGGCGGGCACAGCCAGTAAAGACATAGTTTATCATTTTTCTAACTCTAGTTTGCTTTACATCTTGCAGTTAACATTTGTTTATTAAATTACATTTTTTTCAAAATGTGTGTATAAAATAAAATGTTTATAAATAAAGGTTTTTTCCCCTCTGACTTTCAAACTCTGTTGTTTAAAAATGTTGCATTATTTAGTTACATATGGTTTGTCTGCTTTTATGTATGTTCAGTTTCCAAACTGAGCAAGTCATTGTTATAAATGGGGCATAAGTATGTTATATAAGTATTTTAGGCTGTAGAGTGTCAGTTCAGTACCCCATAATGCAGATGAAAAGTGCTTGCAGTCCAAGCCATACTTGTGATAGCAAAGATGACCTTAGAGCCAGCAGGCTCATGTGACGTATATTTTACATTTGAATGACAGAAGAGGAAGTATGGAGTAGTAAATATATTTTTGTTAATATTATTTTAAGTTTTGTTTCTAAGTAGTTTTTTGTACAGAAAAACAGAATTATTGGCATCCTTAAAGCTTATCTTTATTGGAATGACCAACATAATGTTAAATTACAAATGTTCTGAATTATAGTCTGGAAGCTTTAAGTGCTCCTTAATCAAATGATAAAGTTTCTTTTTGCTAGACAAGGCACATATAAACAAAAATGTATATATGATGTCATTAACAGGTTGACTGCCAGTGTGCAGTCTGATCAGTGTTTCACACACGGCCACAAAATGACGAAAAACAACAAAATACATGGAAAGCAGCATTTTAATTCAAAAAGCATTTATTGCTCAACTACTGAAGGTCCTGCTTCACTTTCTACTTAAACTTCTAGAATATATACTTAAACTACATGCAACACTCTACGCTATGTTTCAAACTAAATACCCACCACAAATGCTGTATGAGTTCTGGTTTATTCAATAAGTCATGTAAAAGTATTCTGTGCTTTCCCAATTCTTTATTATGAATTCATCTTTATTTTGTTTGTTTTTAATCAAATTCTCAATATGTGGAGTTATTCTCTGCACATAACTTGGTTGAAGATAGGTTTAAGATGTGAGTTGTTCAATAGATACGTGTAGTGAGATTTGACACGTCTACTGAGATTTAAAGTATTTTCAATAGAGCATAAAAAGGTTGATAAAGACACATTACACATGCACTAATTCATGCAGCAGGTGGTGAAATATAGGAAATCTTTATTGAGGAGAAAGATAAGTAAGAACCATTAAGAATTGTATGATGAAAACATACAATGAATTAGTTGTAGATAATGATTTGAAATGGAATAAACACGCAGAAAGGATTAGCAACAGAATTAAAGAGGGTATATATGTGCTAAAATAGGTAGTACAAATCATGAATGAATATAGTGCTCTAAAATTATATTTTGCTTTTATACACTTGCATCTAAATTAAGATATCATTTTATGGGGAGCAGTGGGGAAGACACAAAGGTTATATTTAGGTTACAGAAAGGAGGAATAAGAATAATTGTAGAAATTCCAAGAAGAAATACATGCAAAAGTGGTTTTAAAAACTCAAGAGTCCTCATAGTACCCTTTTTATGTATAAGGTAGATTATAGTAAGAATAGACAATGTAGAAAAAAAATACTCACAAGAATAATACAAGAATAAAACTGAACTATTTTAGGAGCAGGCTAAGAAGCTCATTGGGTACCAGATATATTGAAAGCAATCCAAAATATTTATACAATTTTTTACCTCACCAGTTTTAAGGAAATAAATGCAGAGCAGGGACGTAGCATCAATGGATGTAATTTTCCTCAAAAAATTTTAATGTCATTAAAAATAAAATTTACCTAAATATTATGATTTGACTTCACATCATTCTGCAATAACTTTATTTCGAAACAAAGCTTGAAACAATGGTATCCGTCGTCAGCTGGAGGAAACTGGTATTCTGCGCTTTCTTCACGGATGTAATTTGTTATTGTACATCTCATGTTAAGAATTGCACTAACATTATTGCATTTATAGTCATGAATAGAGAGTAATTCACAGTTTGTTTTGTATCTTGTATGTGTACTCTTCAGTTGTGGACATTTGAGCATGATTTGAACACTTGGTTACTACTATTAAAGCAAATTTTCATTAATATTTTCACGGATTCTGGGACGAAGGTATGCACACAGGCAAGTTACATCCATGATGTCACAACATGAATCAGAGCTGCAGTATAAACAAAACTTTGTTTCCATGGTGTCATAGCAATGAAAATAGAAATAAATTGTTGTTTGACAAACTCAAGGTAAGAAGCTTCCAAACATTAAAATTTCTCTAAAAAACAATATGTAATTAAAGCAGATCTTCTACTCAGTACTGCAACGAACATTAGAAAATGTATAAGTTATTTCAACATGAAAGTTTATGAAAGTGAATCATGACTGTGTCGTAATACTTTAAACAAATGTTTTGTTGATCTTTTTTCAAAAGAAAAGTGACTTTGGAATTCCAGTGGTTATGAAGATTTAATTAAAATTATAAGGCAACCAAAAAGACACAATTATTCTTGTAATCGCATAATATGCGAGAAACAACTAAAAATGTTCGGGACAACTCCAAGAATAGAATTTCATTGAATAGTCGGTATAAGCTCTCAGTTGAACAGCATAACAATGAAGCAAAAAAGAATGGACCTTTACTTTCTCATTTTGCACAGGCTGTATGTTTTCTAGGAAAATAGGCACTTGCTTTTCATGGTCACAATAAAATAAAGGATCTTCAAACAGAGGCAATTATATTGAATATTTAAATGATTTAGCAATATATGGCATCTCTCTGAAAGAGCACTTGGAGAAGTCAACTGCTCATTGTGCAACTTCACATGATATTCAGAATGACTTAATTTCAAGTGGCGGTGCCGTCATGACTTGTGGAATTAAGAAAGAAATTTCTGATGCCTTCTTTGTTTAATTAATATTACGCCTGTTGCAAAATTTAATGGCGGGTGGCTTAACACAAAATCTAATCATAGGGTTGCCAAGCCTTGCAATGTTGTGTAGTTCAAATCACTGTGAAATCATGCTGTAAAGTTGGTGATATTTACGTCATTTGCACCCACAAAATTTATTTGCACAACAGGAAATAATGGGTGATCCAAAAGACTCCAAATCGGCTGCACTTCATTTTGCCTGTACACATCCTTGGCACTTGTCGCCAACTACCACTGCCATAGAACAGCACGGATGAAACCTTACACATATTTAAAACTGCTTTTACCAATGTTATTTAACAAGATGCTGAGACAGAAATCGCAGATCACCTGGAAATCTTATTGCAAATTGCACTTTCACTTGGTGGAGTAGAAAACAAATGCTGAGCCATAACACTGTGTTACTAAGTACAGGACAAAATAATAAAGCACACTGGTAATAACTCAATCACACATTATGTCAACTCATTACTGCACTTTCAGGACAGAGAAGAATAAGGCAACCGGCTGACCTTGTGTATAGCAGCTGCATTATTGTGTTTCCGTGTGTGCAGTGGAAAAACACTATGCAGTGGTTTGGATGTTTTTGGGTCTCTCTGCACAATAGTAATGATCAGCCAACAGCTGCCATTAAATTTCGCAACAGCCATAGATGAAACTCCTGCCATTAATAGTGAATAACAACTCTACCATTTGTTACATACATGTTGACGGAAATGTTGAAGAGACATTTATTTGTTTTACAGTTTTTAAGTCCTGAGAGAAAAGTAGATTCTCTTTTGAATCATGCTCTCAGTATTATCAAATATTTCTTTCAGACAATGATAAAAGATGAAAACTCCAAAGGGCAATTCTGTTTAGGCTACGTTATATTTTAACTAATTTTACAGTATTCATTGGATTACATACTTGAGTCCGATAGTCAAGCTACACCACTGCATATTAAGTTACAAGCTTAATTTCATTCTCTGTTTTGCAACAGTAGGGATTCAAATGAACATCTATTATTTTCAGTTATTTCTTTCTCTGCCCTTTAAGTAGAGCAGAGAAAGCATTTTGAGCTAAATATTATTACATATTAATATTTTATGTTTTCTATTGCTAAAATTTTGTGCCAAGATGTTTCAACATACAGTAATACCTTATTTATAACTTTTCAAAGAGAGATGGCTAAAATAATTGTAAATGAGAAAATGTAGGAGTGAATTTTTGTATGAAACTGAAACTGTTTTATTAGACTACTAGCTGAAACACACAGCATTGTGTGTGGTTTAATAATTTATCTGCTACAACTTGTAGAATTAAGTTGCACTTGCCCAATAGCCTTTTAATTCTTTGGAGACATTTAAAAAATATTACTTAATCTGCTGAAACAAAGAGTTAAACTCTTAGGATACTGTAAAGAACAAAAAATAAACAAAATAAATGAAAACACAGGGAAGACATTATGCAAATGCACTGTTAACAATCATAAATGCTACAGGAAGAAAAGGAAGTAGAGAAAGCCATGTAAATGTAATACGTTACATTTCTATTTCAATCATATAGAAAATTGTATAAATTGGTTGTAAAAGAGGGAAGTATGATTGTATTTCATGAAAGAAAAGTGAGAGAATACAGTGTGAATGTAATATGTTGCATTTCTATTTCAAACATGTAGTAGATTGTATAAATTGTTTGCAGAACAGAGTGGAGAAGGACATGCAAATGTGTTATGTTAAAGAAAAGTAGGTAGAGAAAAACCACGTGAATGTAATATGTTGCATAATGAAATGGATAGCATAAAAGTCATGAAGAAACACTTAGACATGCCAATTTTCAGGTGAATGACCAACTGGTATTGTAGTTATCTTGTTTTTTTTTTGTGTTTTTTTGGTAGCGTCTAATGCCCACGTTTAGTACATATGGCATTGCAGGCGGTGACGCTGATGATACATGGAATGAAGATGGAGCACCAGTGGAATGAGATGGCAGGGGAAACCGGAGAACCCGGAGGAAATCTGCCCCAGCGACTTTTTGTTCACTACGAATCCCACATGCAGCTGCCTGGGATTGAACCCGGGTCACTTTGCTGAGAAACGAATGGTCTAACCACTCGGCTATGGCACAGCCATTTTCTATTTCATACATACCAACATATATATATATATAGACACACACACACTGGGTCAAGTTGCATAAAATTATACTAGCCTTCACACATGTTCAAAGTAACACCAAAATTCTTTACCGTTATACAGGCGTGATTATTGGTAGAACTGAACTCACCACTGCTTTACTGTTGCAGAGTGCTCCATAACTTCATCATGCCATTTTGATCCTTTCCAAGTTGTAGCAGTAATTCTTTCTTGATTGACATGAGTACAAGGGAAGATAGTGTCTTGACTCACAGTATTTGGGTGTAGGTTCTTATCCTCTTGAGTGCTGAGAAGTAGTGGCGTATGCTGGGATTGTGACTTGGGCTGTCACTAGGCCTACCAGATCTGGACTATAAGGGGTTATTGATTAACCATCCGTTAGCCGCGTGCTCTGGTAGAACACCATTGATTGTGCGGGCCTAATAGGCCCGCACTATATTTTTGTGCTTGTATGCTTGTACTTATTTTTAAACTTCATTTTTCCTTCATTCCTATGTTTAGCTTTATTTAGCTTAAATATACATGGCTTTTATTAGCATTTTCTTACTAGATAAGTCAAAGATAGATAAGATATAGTATGAATATAGTATACATTATAATTTGTACTACACTTCATGGAAAGATAAATTGCGATCTTCAGGTATACAACTTGTAATTTGAAATGTACGTGAAGTGGAATGTGAGAAAAAAGTGGGTAAACCATTAGGAGAAACAAAGAATTGTCTGGCTTCCTTAATCAAATTCAGAGTTTGGAAAGTATAAGAACTGCATCAATCAATATATTTAATACATTTCTATTTTCTTTAATTTTTTCACTATGCAAACGGCCAACAATTTTTTTCTGATAGTTCAATGAATGGTCTGTCTATGTTGAAAGCTTTTAAAGCTGTAAAAAATTTTATATGCGTTGCTGATCTCTTATGTTTATCCAAAGCTGGGATTAAATATGCTAAATTTTCGAAACTCATATTCTAGGACATTTTCTTGGTTGCAAACAAGCATGACCAACAAAAAAGTTTAATTCACATGAGTCAGTCAGCCCACATACTTATCATAATCGTTTATATTAAAATATCCTTTATAAGTATTCTTATTTCATTTGCTTCTGCTCACACTGCAAGTGCAGAAGAGCTGCAGCAGACCTTCCCTGTTTTACTATCACTAACAATCACACAATTAAGAATACATTCTTTCTTACTTTTAACTCCATGTGCTATTGCTGTACAGCCAGTCGTGTTCGTACGGCAGATTAGTATAGCAACACTGGCTTCTGAAGCCTTGGCATGCTTATTCCTGCATTCTGCCACCTCACCTCTCTCTTCCTGCATCATAGCAAGGGCTGCAGCAGCAAGCACACTCCCCTCTCTGTTCACTGGTAGAGAACAGGATATATTCCATCCTACGTGCTAATTCTTCATGAGGGAAACTGGCTGGTATTGCAATTATTAATATTACTTATTAATTTCTAGTTTACTTTAGATATGGGCTTCTGTGATAGCTTTGATAGCCCATAATATATGCCACTGCTGAGAAGCTTCTTTCAAAACTTGCAGTTGACACAGGTATTGGGACAAGTAAGCTATTGGGAGAGTGTTTGTAAATATCTTCCTTAACAAAATGAAGCAGTAACTCTTGCAGCATTATACACTTTTGCTGTAAACCATGGCTGTCACAAAATACTAATAGTTCATTTTTAAGGCTCTCCTTGTCAAAAATTCAGGGACACGACTCAATGGTGATGAAAATACAGTAGCAGGAAAGCTTTTGGACAAAGATTAAGGAACTGTAACATCTTGCAATTTAAGAAATGACATTTTCTTTAAATCACACTTCCAATTTGTTGTCCGAGCATCAATGATATTAAAATGCAACTGATGGAAATGAGATTCTGAATCTTCAGTCACAAAGCATATTCTCTTGATTTTAGGATATACATCTCCAATGTCATTAGCAGTTGTCTTAAAATGTTGTACATAAGCTGTATCACTTCTTAATTTGTTCAGCAATTCTATCATTTTCTTTACATGACTAAGCACAGTAATTGATATCTTTAGCTTTTGTTTGGAGAATATCAAACAGAATGCTAGTTTCAAGGACCACTTCACTGAAGATAGAAAACATGAAGTTGAATTCAAATTTCTTCAGTAAACGAATATATACCCTAATTTTCCTAATTGTGTTATCATCCCACTTCCATGATTTTTCTTCTAACATTCCAGTAAATATTGCCAGAAGACTTTCTCCATGCAGTCTCCAAAGTATAACACACTTTCATTTCCACTCATCGTTTAAAAAGTATGATAGATTTGCTAAACAAACATTGATAGATGACAGTAATAGTAAGTAACTAGTGTGCTATGTATGTATAGAGCAACTATTTTCAGGTCAAGGTAGGAACTCCTACTTGCCATGCATTAGGCTGCATCAAACCAAGCTTTCTTTTCTAACAACTGTGCACGTGATTCTTGAAGCAGGAGAGGAGGAAATGTTGTTTTCCCCCTCTGCGCAATCCAATGATGCTAGTAATGTTTTCATGCCTTTCATAAGTGCACATTGTTTAACACCTGTTAAAACTTTGTTTTCACACAGCTGTGAAGTAGTGTACAATAAGAGCTTTGAATTTTGAGGTAAAGTTATTTGGCAGTCTCCTTCAAAGCCAAAAAAACTGAGGATGTTGTTTCACATTTCCCTCCTCTGAGAAACCACCACTACCTCATAGTCAATTTTAGGCATTTCCTCTGGTTTCCCAATTGCCTGTATTGGTATTATTATTTTTTGTAGTAAATTGCCGGAATAACTGTGAGAATCAACTATCAGACTTTTTAGTTGTCTTATTGCAAAACAGTCTTCTTTAGCATGAACTTCGATTTGAGCTTTTTTGTTCTTTTAAACTGGACTACAAATTGATAATTTATAAATTGGTGTGTTTATCCATAAGTATATGTTTTTTTCATATACTTTCTTGTGTAAGCAATATAGAAAAGTAATTTTTAAGTTACGAAATATGTTATATTGAATTGGAATGTGAGAACATAAGCCTGACAATAATGCTTTGAGGGTATTGTCCTCATACTACTGGATATAACCACAATGTTGGTAACTGTAGGTTCAACATCTTATTTAATAACAGAGTTTTCTTATCTTTATGGCAAAATCATTTTAATTTTCTATTTAATTAGGTTAAAATGAATGATGTACACAAATATTTAGTGCTTTTTGACTCAGTTTAAGGACAAGTATACCTATTAAATTATTGATGTATCGGAGACATATTATTTCAGTCATCTGACATTTGTTTTCCCTTTTATCTAGTTCCATTTAATGTGAGTTCTAGTAGCTTATTGTTTAGCCATTATTTCATGGTTGATAGACCGCAAGTGATATAGAACTACTGATTTGTTTGCTTGTAAGATATAAATCTCTAGGTAGTTATTTCATCTGTTAAACTCACTTCTTTAGCATAGAAGGAATATTTGGTTTGGAAGCCTAATGAGAATTGTGCATTAAGTTTGAGTTCCATTGCAATACTGCATGCATTTGTATCTCAGGTTTTCTGGAACATATTTCAGAAACCATGTGCTTGTTTCTTAGAACCAGTAGCAGCTGCTAGCACAAGAGCACACAATCACTAATGTTTGATACCGTGCAAATTTATTGATTATCTTTATGTCCAAACTTTGAGCCAGAAAATGCAAATTTCACCTATAAACAAAGTTAAGAGTGCTAGTTAGCACACATGTTGTTCTTAAACTGGTAACAAGTTCTGTTGCATTATATTATAGGGCTACTTGGTCAATGTGTCATTCATTGCTCAAGGCAGCTCCAGCAGTGGGACTGATCTTCGAACCTGGAACTGTTAGGTACTTGGGCACATCTTTGTGACTTGTCTGCCTGTATCCTGTGGTTCCTTTACCCCATTCCTTTATCCTGGGGTGGTAGCTACAATAGATCTATGTAGGTCATAATATGCAGTGTGTCCCCACTTGGTTGTATAACCTATATCTATAGTACCACATGTGTTCTGCATGTAATACACAAGTGATTTTTCAGTTCTCTCCACAAAGATAACCCCCGATTCAAGATCAATGTTTATTGAGTCTTCCATCAGTTGCAGCATACAGATTATTGCAGCCTCCAAGGTTCACTTGACACACTATACTGGCCGGCTTTTCATAGAAATAGCCTCTCATGGTCCAAGCACATCTTATAATTGTGGGCTCCTTGCCATGACTTAGGAACAGTTGTTTCAAACAAAGAGCTTAAACTAGTTTGTTGCTCAATCTTTGTGGAAGCTTCAGTGCTTAATCCTGAATAGGGTGAAGTAAATGAAAGTGAGAAAATGTTTGTAAGAACTTACCTGTCAGTACTTGGAATATGATTTAAGTGCTGTATTGTCCTGAAAATAAGCTACCGCTACCCCTACATTTCAAGGAAGAAATTAAAAAAGATATTTTGTGCAAACATGAGCAGCACACTGATTGAGACGAGCGCCAATATTTTACTTGTACTTGTAAGATATATGTACCATAAACATTTGTTCTAATGTATGATACAACACATTGGAACCTAACTTACTGGTACCATATTTTGGCATAATGCACATTTTTTCGTGAACTGACAGAAGAAGAGAAATCATATGCTACTGCAAGTACAGACCATGAATAAAATGAGGGAAGTGTTTGAAGATAGAGTGATTAGTGCTGGTATATGGCCCTCTCGCTCCCCTGATTAGCAGTGTGATTTTTACTTGTGGGGTAACCTGAAAGACAAAGTTTACGAGAGAAATCCTCACACATTGGAAGAACTAAAACAAAATATTAGAAATGAAGTCAGAGGCATTACAGTATCTCAACTTAATCATGTGAATCAGAATGTGTTTTCCCAATATAATGCCTGTATAGCGGAGGAGGGACGACATTTCCAGCATTTTCTATGGTGTGAGATTTTTATGCGTGTTTTGCGTGCGGCTTGTCGGTGGCGGCGGGCTCGGCCACGGCGGCTTCGGGCTCGTGCGGGTGGGGGGCCGTGCAGCGGTGAGGAGCCGGTTCGAAAGCCCTGTATTTACATAGTAAATAAATTTAAATCAGTGTGATATAGTAACTGTGATTTCAAAATTGTGTTTGTCTGCAAATTTGCAACTTTGGAATTGTTGTTTCACTGTATCCACAGCAAAAGGAGTTGCAAAAGTTTGAAAATCATTGTTCATTGCTTTGAGCTCATGAAACCTTTTGTCTTCAAACTTTTTTAACTTTCCTAACACACATATATAGGAAAGTTGACTCAGGGGTCTCCGTCTAGGGGATATGTGAATAGCGACCACAAGGTACCCAAGTTGAGCAGAACATTACTTCCACTTACTGGTGTTTTGCTCCTCACTGTAACTTTTCTATCTGACCTTATGACCTTATCTTGGTCATCTCTTGTTCTCTTCAGACCCCGATGCTATTAGGGTTCCCGAGGGCTAGGGAGTCTTTATTTTTCCAACCTCTCCATTTCTCTAATTTCTCTATAAAACCTTAACCCCTAACATGCTGACCTGTTATGCCATGTAATACGTCCTGTGATTGGTGATCAGAGGATGTGGTCGGTGAATTTATTTTGTTAATTCTCCCGATCAGGTCGGTGAGACCCGTAAACCAAAGACAGGTGTGGTCCTCCAGACATTCTGGGGGTTGTGAGAGAGCGATGTGACCGCCAAAACATAAAAATATGGTGCTCTCTAAAAAGCGGTTACTATTACTGCTATTGCTCTCTTCAATAGCATCAGTGAAAAATATTGGAGAGCAAGAGGATTAATGACTTCATTGTCAGAAATCCAGCATTAGCTAACAACAACATTTGTAAGTTTGAAGTTCACTTCATAACTGTGCTGTATTCCTTGCCATAATAATGCTTTTCACTCCTTCATAACAGCATAAATGAAGCTTTCTTAATTTCTTCTTTGTCATCTGATTATCCTCCCCTTTTGGAGCACTTACAAGCCTGTTCTTAGGGTCAGATGCCTGTCAGGGAGCAGAAGAACTTGTGGACTTGGACCATGGAACTTGAACAAACGAAGGCAGAGACCATGGTTCACATCACCTATATGATGTTCAGTGATAAGAACATCCAGTATGAACTCAAAAATGATATTTTATAGGAACTGGATATAATAGTTCTGATCTTTCTGATCTCTCTCTCTTTTTTTTTTTCTTTCTTTTTTTTTTTTTCTTCATCAGTTGATGATGGTAATGAAGGTGTTCAACAAAACAGGAGTACTAATAAAACAGAAAATGGTTGAAAGTGATTTTTGTGTGTTTTAGTAGTCCTTAAGGGCAAGATGGATATTATAACCCATGAAAACCAACTAAAATACTGATTGAAACAAATGCTCATGAATTTGTTTCTGTTTATCACAATTGTATGGTTTTTTTTTTGCTGGTGTATGTAGATACCTTCGGCTTTAGTATGATTACAAAATATATGTTGTACATTTAACAATTTTCTAGTAATTCATTTTTATTTGCCATTAATTTCAAAAAGACTTAGTTTCACCAATTCACATTGGTGCACTTTACTGGCTACCTATTTCAATGATGATAATGAAATTTCAACCACTTATTGTGCATAAAATTGCAATATTATTCGTGCAATATCTTTGAAATACTTTCATTTTTGTTGGAGTTTAGCTTGAATTAAATTGTTGTTAATTTTGTTGGTTAAAAACCACATGAGAACTTTAATTTCCATAATTTAATGAAAAATTGCATGATTATAATTAACGTGCATCTGTAAAAATATAAAAATTTCAAAGCTCTAGCTTATTAGTTTTTAAATAAATGCACCAATGGCCCCAAAAATGTAAATTACATGGAAGACAAAAACAAAATTGTTCACATGCTCTAACCTGAAATTTTCACTCTTAGTATTTTTCTATGGCATAACTTTCATCATCTTGGGCTCCCTTGCCCTTCCTCTGCCTCTTCTTTCCCCTTTTCTGCATTCTTGTCTCCTTGGTGAAGTTGTCAAAACCTCTTATCAACTTTGCTGACACGCTTGACATCCATGCTGCGAAGACCTTCTTCACATTTTCTCCAGGATCAATGTTCAAAGATTTCAATATCAGTGTTCTGCTGTAGCAGCCATCATTGAACCATATGACTGGATACAATATATGAGGGGGGACCGAAAAATAACCGGAACTGAACCATTGCGTATGCATACTTTGTAGTTAAGAGTTGTGCTGCAGGGTAGTGTTAGTTTGGGGTCTTCCACATCCTTAAATAAGCTCGCATCATCTGAGTTAAGTGGTTTGTTTGTGCTGCTTTGTTGTTTGAATCCTTTGGCGATTTATGAGATGGCCAACCAAAAGGAACAAAGGGTATTGTGTGAAATTTTGTTTTTGTTAGGAAAACTGCATCAACTCTCATCCCCAGTCACAATTCTTTAAGACAATTTGGATTGTTCTGCACTTTGCTCTTCAAGTGGTGGCAAACATTCACACAGTTTTGTCTTTGGTCATCTGTGAGCAAGCGAGAAACAAATTTTGCAGACAGCCAACTCCTGTGCAAATCTTCAGTTACAATTTGCTGGACCGTGCTCCATGAAACATTAATTTCCTCAGAAGCTTGGTCAATAGTCTTTCAATGATCATCAATTGCACATTTGATTTTCACTATGTATTAGCCATTTCTTCCTGTCAAAGGATGCCCAGCATGCAGCCTGTCTTCAGTTGACATGTTGCCAGATTTGAAATGGGCAAACCACTCATAGACCTGTGTCTTCTTGAAAGCATCATTATTAAAGGCTTGCCAAAACACACCAACAGTCTCAGCTGCAGTTTTTCCTAACAGAAAACAAAATTTCACACACTCTTTGTTCTTTTTGGTCGGCCATCTCATTAATTGTCAAAGAGTTCAAATAGGAACACAAATAACAAAGCACCACAGACAAACCACTTAACTCAAACTGATGCCAGCTTACTAACGGATGTGGGAGACCTCAAACTAACACCACCTGGCAACACAACTCGTAACTACAAAGTACGCGTGTGCAACAGTTTGGTTCCAGTTATTTCTAGGTCCCCCCTCATACCTATTTTAATTGTTTTTGCACCAACAAACAGTCTTTGGTGCCCTGTGCCATATGCAGCTATTGATCAATTTGTTCTGGTTTCATAGCTCTATGAGGGCATCTTCTAAAAGACTCGTCATTAAGCTTTCTGAAAGTAGGTTTTATTACTTCCATTACTGCAGGTTGTAAGGAGTGTTTATGTATATATTCTGTGAAAAATATTGGAGAGCAAGAGGATTAATGACTTCATTGTCAGAAATCCAGCATTAGCTAACAACAACAACAACAACAACAACAACAACAACAACAACAACAACAACAACAACAAACTTCAATTGCCCTTTGACCCTGCACCATAATGTTGACCCTTTTGGACACAATCTATGGTTAGGGTTGTTATCACTAGAATAACTATGGAAAAAGGTAGCAGATTGAGCACGGAAGCATTTGAATCATAAGCTGTCCTGCACTTAATATCACTGCAACATATGTAATAATATGCATCAAATTGTTCAGGTGACTATGCTCTTTATTTTGAACCAAAGAGAAAAAATGCAATTTTGACCTTCATAATGTCCGTCTTACCTTAAATGTAAATGTTTGGCTTTTGCAACATGTATTATGTATTATTTCCCTTTGATTATGAAAACTACTTTTGGTTTGTGTATAAGTACTACTGTAAAGGGGCACTATCATAATTACCAGTGGTATTCACTATAATCTGTCTCAGACAAGAATGATGTTGTTGTAAGTAAGAAGGTGGAGTGGATTCAACCTGCCATGTGTTAGACCAGGCACCGGCAAACATGTACTCAATGAGGCCTCGCAACTATGACGACTCAGGGGCAGTGCTTAGTCTGTCTCCCCCTCCCTCGCAGCCTTAACTGGCACTGCATACACACCAATCACGGGCGAACTGTCCTGTCGTATTTACCTGCACTTCTAAACATGTCTGTCAAAGTGTAATTTAATACCAAGACTTAAAGATAATTTTCTTTATTTATAACTTTGAAGGATATTAATTTATTTAACTTAAAGTCTTATTATATTCGTAGAATTAGAGTGCATCTAATTATTCCTGGTCTATTAAATTTGATACCTAGAATAGCACTTTGATGATCTCTTCTCTCATCATTTAAGGAACGTAAGGTGTTTGTTGTGCTCTAAAGTTCAAAACAACACTCATCAATGGAACATCAAGCAGCATTATGATACATGTCATAAGATCACCATACAATTATAGACAAGCATGTATTCGTAAGTTTACACCACAATTTAAAGTAGCATAACACTGATGTAGTGTCCTTTATTCATTTTTTTTCAGGTCTAGATTGGACTAACCAACTATAACAGCTCGAAGAGCAATATTCAGATAATACACCTAATATTAATTAAAATATTATAACTGATAGACAACTTCACGCCAGCTATGCTGTTGCTTTGGAGATTACTCAGTCACTGAGGTGTTTTAGCGATGGAGATTTCACAAAAAAATGTGAGAGTAAAGTTGCCAACATAATTTGCCCTGAATAATATGATATTTTTAGTAATATTGCATTATCACCACGAACCATACAGAGAAGGATACATAAAATAGCAGAAATAACCAAAAAATGACTACAAACCAAGGTCCATGAATTTATAGCCGTTTCTCTCGCGTTGGATGAAGGCACTGACAACGTTCACACAGCACAATTGGTAATTTTCATTCGTGGAGTTACTAACAGCCTCTCGATACAAGAATATATGCTCGAAGTCATTCCACTTAGGAAACATACAACAGGGACAGAATTATTTCAAGCATTTAAGAAATGTGTAGAAGAAAAGAAACTGAATCTAAAAAAAAATTTCTTTCACGATTAACAGATGATAATTTGTGTGCTATACTGAGAGTGGCTATTTGTGATATATCACTAGATTTTCATGGTATATTGCAAACAGAAGTGAATTGAAATATATTGCTCAAATATCTAGGTCTACCTAAAGTATCGTAGACCAAAATAACTGGATTCAAGTACTATATGTACTATTCCTTATTGTACTCTGTAGCGAGCGAGTCCAGCACTGACTCTGAACGAAGGTCAATGCCATCCCCTGTTCTACATTACGTCATGTCCATTGCGGGTTGCATGTTGAGACGTCATACTGATACCTCATTGAGTACATGTTTGCCGATGCCTGTGTTAGACAGACATGGGTGCAGATAAGTTTTGCAACACTAACTGTAGCAGCACTAACTTCTTGACAATAAATTGAGCAAGACATTAATAGTAAATCATTAAATCTGTGTATTACCAAATGCATATTATTGTGTAGCAGTGTAATGGTCATGCTTTGGGACTTCTTTCTTTAGGATTGTGGAACAATGCGCGACCATTTGCCCCTCGCTACTTTTTAGGTTTGCCTTAGTTAGGTTTTATTTCAGCAGAACAGACCAACTCCATGATGGTAACCTGACTGCTTTCAGTGTTCTGTGCTTTTAAGGTATGCGAGATAATAGGAAATAGTCTAAGGACACAGACTGAGTCGGCAGTCGAATGTTTTGCATGTTGGAGTGTGCAGTGTGCAAGACAAACCAATATAAATGCATCTGGCTGTCCGGGGAGCCAGTTTTTTGAGATAAATAAGCAAATTGTTGACACAGCATTGATAGCAGCATGCAAGATGAATTAGTTTGTGTTTTCAGCATGCTGGAGTGCGTTTTGCAACTGGTTTTCAGTATGTCATTCGAGGATATAATTTCAGAGGTAAAAGCAAGACTGGAAATATGGCTTTCTTTTCATCTGGCTTACAAAAATAGAACAGTTGCAAGGCAAAAATGGAATGACATTGCACTGAAGCTTGAATTGAAGGTACCTTATTGTCACATTGTGTAACTCTATTTGTCATAAAGTACATGTTTTTTTGTTTTTGTTTGTTAACGTCCTCCAACATAATGTCATATCGGACGGTGAATGACTGACATGGGTGAAATGATGCTCAAATTAGCCTGAGGTCCATGGAGCTTTAAGTTACCCGACATTGTCATAAAGTACATGGTGATCCATTTGAGACGTTAGAGAAGTAAAACAATATATAGAAGAAACTATTCAAACATATTGTCTGTTACTGGTACATATGTGCATGTGTAGGTGAGTCTTGAAGTTTTGCATCCCTGCACATAGCACTCAACATGACTGCCATTGCATTTATCGCACAGAGCATACCTCACATCCATGTCACACCACATGTAGCTTTTCTGGAGTGATTTGCTGAAAGGCCGCTAGTCCTCTGCAAGTTGGCTAGATTCTGTGGTTTTTGTGCATTCATTGTTGACTTGATGTAGTCCCACACAAAAATACCGGAGGCTTTAAGTCTGGACTATTAGGAAGCCATGAAAAAGGTCCACAATGGCGGCACTAGCCATCATTCAATATCTGGTTTAATTGATCCCGCAATATGAGAGCCCAATGCGGTGGAGCACTTTCCTGTTGACAGGTAATGCTGTCCAATATACCATCTTCTTGTAATTGAGGGTCACAAACTCCTGGATCATTTCAACCTAATTCAGGGCATGAACAGTCTCCTCTGCAAAAAAGAATGGGCCTTAGACTTTCTCATGTTTCTTTTTCTGCCAATGAAAGTGTCACTCATTGTTAATTCCCTTTCTTTCTGCTTACATCAGAGAAAATTGCTCAGAGATGTATATACAATAATTTAATAAATATGACATTTTACTTTTCTAACATCTCAAATGAATCGGACCGTAGTTTACAAACTTGTTCCTTATAATGAAAACTGAGTTGGATTGAAACACAGAACATCACTTACATGACCAGTTTCAAGAGCTTAACTTGCTCCCATCATCAGAATTAACCAACTGGTTCTTGTTGATATTGTTTGATGTATGGTTGGTTGAGATGACATCTAGTGGTGAGCCGATAAACTTACATAAAGGGTTTTGTGCAGACAAATCAAAGTTCATTACGCAGAGCTTGTTTTTTATTATATGAATTTTTTCCCAAGCATCCAACTCTGCAGCGTGTTTTGTAGCTTTTAAAAGTTTTATGTTCGGTGTAATGTTGTGGTTGGGTGTGCAACTGCAGATTTATCCATCTGTTTGTATTTGAGGTATCCCATGTGTTCTTTTAGCCTGGTTTCTAAATTCCTCTTGGTTTCCCCTATGTAAATCTGGTCACAATCTGGACAACTGATTTGATAGATTCCTGCTTTTTTGTTCTGTGGTATTGGTCCTTTGACTTGATGCACAGTAATTTCTCTATGCTGAAATTATTTTGTGGGGCCAGGATAATGTTGTATTTTTTGAAGATGTGGAATTTTTAGTGTTTACTTGGATGGTAACTGAATTTTTTGAAAATCATATTGCTTTTTAGTTGAGAGAGTTTAGTGATCTCTTTCAAGTGTTTCTGTTTTTTGAATTGTGCTATTTTCTTGTCAATGATTTGTTTGTTAAATCCATTATTAATTGCTGTGCTGACTATGTGTTTGTATTCTTTTTTGTATTCTTCTTCAGATAATGGGGTAAACACCAATCTGTAAGATAAACTGTTTAGAACTGCAAGTTTGTGTGGAACTGGGTTGAAGCTGTTATTTTTTTATGTAGTTTTCTGAGTAGGTAGGTTTTCTGTAGATACCAAAACTGATTTTATTTTGACATCTAATTATTTTTAAGTCCAAAAAGGGTAAAGTATCTTTCTCTTTCATTTCCGTGGTGAATTGTATGGCTCTGTTTTGTAAGTTCAGAAGTTTTAGGGAATCCTGGATGAACTTGTTAGGTACTATTGCAAAAATATTGTCTACATATTTTGTTTCTTATATTTTTTGCTATTGCAGAGGAACTATTATTTTGTATATTGAGGGGAATGTTATCCTCAGTTTCATTAGCATTAACTATAAAATAATCACTATCACTATTTCCATCAAGGTCTCTTATAACATTTTTAAGAGACAAGTAGATTTTATTATATGACTAGCATGTTCCACATTTGTTTTGTAGCATTATGTTGAATGCTCCACGATGAAGTTGGCCAGCTTTGTTGACGTAGGATGTTATGCGAGGAGGATTGCAATCTCAGGGTTCACATATGATTTCCAGAACTTCATGATTTGCTTATGGGTATTCAGTTGGTATGGATCACAAGGATAGGTTCACTCTTTGAACAACACTCAAACATTCTCTAGAAACAGCACTTAGAGTTAATGAGAATTCTGCAAGTTGCTTTTGTTTCTACTTAATTATCTTTACACTCATTATACTTTAAACACTTGAAGTTATATTTTCTTCTTGTGAAGAATAGTTCACATTTACAGACTATAATCCCTTACACGCACTGCTTTTCTCACTAATCACTTAATGTGTGACCTATAACTATCTTCCCCGGAGAATAGGTTGCATGTTACCCTGACAAATGATGCCTTCAGAATGTTTCTAACATCTTTGAAACTCATATATATATATTGGGATAACCTATGTCATATTTTCCCAACTAGTATGACTCTTACGTCTTTTGATTGATCCTCTATATGATGTTACATACTCATTGGTTCTGAATTAAAATTTTCAAATCTAAATAATATCCATTGAAGAAAAGTTTACCCACGTGATGAATGGTGTCATTTTGATATTTCCAAACAACTTAAATTTGTATCCCCTACTAATCTTGCAGGATTCTCTGTATAACTGTGGTGTTATTTATTTACAAATATTCATGAACATTCAACTATAGATATACAAATTCAATCACCTTTTATGACAAATCTCTCTAAATCTCTCTAAATTTGTTAAACGAAAATAATTAATAAATTTATATTTTACATGTATTGATCTCTTCTCTGAGGGGAGTAGTTGGAAATAACGCTGCATTTCTATAAATTACCTAGTGTGCACCACTTAGCATATAAAATTCCAAAAGCACATTCTATATGCTTTCTCATACAAGACAGTCTCTGATAAAAGTACCTTCTTTCATATTTCAAGATTCTTTCTGGAAGTGGACACTTTGAATCTCTCTAACAGATATGCTTCATCTCCTATGAAAACATATGGCAAAGATATCATTTCTGGAACAATGCTTGGAGGTGGTACATTAAACCTGTCTTCATCAACTAACTTCTTCAAAAGAGTGTAGATTTGCAAATTCTGACCAAATTTCAGCACATGTTTCATAGATTATTGCAGCAACAGTTGTCTTTCCCATATGAAAGTTGAATGCCAAAGCTCTGAATGCCACTTCAGTAGCACTACTACTTGGCATTATTTTCAAATAATGGCTTTCCTGAAAGATGAGCTGGTGCCAGCGATGTCTACAGGTAATTTAGAGATGAACATCTGAATGCTGCGAATATCGATGGTATGACATCCAGCCTTAAAGGTGAAGATAAAGCAATAGCACAAGCAGATACTAGGGAGCAACAATTCATGCCATCACCAAATGTTCCAAGAAAGCAATCAGCTAATATTGTGAGAGAAACTATGATGGATTTAGAAAGGAGGAAACTTCTCATGGAAAAATGTACCATTGAGAATCAAGCTAATGAACTACAGAAAGATGCTGATTATATGTTTCTAATGAGTGTACTTCCAACATGAAAACATTAACTGAAATCCAGAAATTGCAATTTAGAGGAAAAATAAATCAGTGGCTATTAGATGCAATGACACAAAATGTATAGGTATGTTCAAGACAATACTCATAGTGGTTATGTTCCTGAATTCATTGAACTATAACTATGCTACTAGTGCCAGTGACATGCATTTTATTTCTCATACAAATCATTGAAAGATGACGTTTGTTTTATTCTGCTTACCTTAAAGTCACATTAAGTTTCTCATCAGGAGTTATTGTTATATGAAAGCAGGTATCGTTGATCCTTAGGTGAGATTCGATCTTCTGCAGTATACCAGGTGAAGGTACTGCTTTGGCCACATGTTAACCAGGGATTTCACATGATGAGTGTAACAATAATGTCCAATACAATTATTCTCAATAAAGAACTGTTTCGCCAAGAAAAATAATTTGTGTAAAATATTTGTAGCCATCTAGCTTCTTGACAATTGGATATAAATTATTTATTATTTCACTAACTGTCGTGCAAACATTGTGTGAACAATGCTCTAATGCATTTCTACCTTAATTTGAATAAATTTAGTCACAATTTAATGTTAACATTTCATGCAAAGTTTAATTTCTAAGAGAGATTTGGCAACTTCATGTTAACGTTAAATTGTAACCAAATTCATTTGAATTGAAATAAAAAGACATTGCAGCATTATTCACACAATGTTTGTGTAACAGTTAGTGAAACAATAAACCATTTACATCCCTTCTTCAAGAAGCTAGATGGCTACAAATATTATAAATATTTGACACATTTTTTTTTTTTTCAAAATGGTTCTTTGTTGACAATTATTGCTTTGGACACATTTGTTGCACTCATCATGTAGAATCCCTGGTTAACATGGCCAAAGTACTACCTTCCATCCTATATAACCAAAGGTTGAAATAGACATTCTTGTATATTCATGAAATTTTGCAGGATTAGATCTTAAAGTTTCATATAATGTGTGAAATTCTCCAAACTATTCTCTTTGTTTTATAACACTTGGACCCCTTTTTATACTAAATAAATCAAGTTTAAGAATTATGTTGTCTTCCTAAAACCATATCAAACACCAGTTCTTCCATTTCCATTGTACATACTTATTTCACTTGCCTGCTAACAGCATCAGCACCAAATTCTTCACTGCACTTCAGTGCACTGAGTACACATCAGCTGGCTCAAGCATTGCTACCAGATAGGGCTCCACGCCACACAGCACTCAGTCCATAGCCTTAGGAGTGACTCTGCATGATAAACAATGTCTGAATGAACAATCACCTCAAGATCCATTAACATTATTATTATTATGATTATTATTATTATTATTATTATTATTATTATTATTATTATTATTATTATTATTATTATTATTATTATTATTATTATTATTATTATTATTATTATTATTATTATTATTATTATTATTATTATTATTTTTATTATTAGTATTATTATTATTAGTATTATTATTAGTATTATTAGTATTATTATTAGTATTATTATTATTATTAGTATTAGTATTATCACTGTTAAATAATATGCAGCCTAACTTGCATTATAATGAAACACATAAATTATAGTGTGTAACTGTGTCTAATTTCCATTTCATATCTCTGTTATAAACATTCCTTGTAGAATTCACAAGTCTAGAACATATGCATCTGTGGTGTACATTTATGCAGAATACAGAGCGATGAATCTAAACACTTGTAAACTTTTCTCTCCTGGAAATTAATTAGTGATTAGAAAACTGCTTCCAGCACTGTACTTCTTAGAGGCAGCTATTAAGTGGTTGAAAATAAAAGCAAATATCCATGAACTTCCCTTCACCAATCAGCAGCATAAGGGCATTCTCTTAAAAGTGTCTGTCTTTCTTTCTTCCATCGCAAATGTTTACAACAGGGTCATTCTTGTCTGAGACAAATTTATAGCACTACAGTAGCTGAAATATCATCAGTTCATTATCTCTGATAGATTTTTTCAAGTGTGATATCTTTCCAATGCTACAGCCAGGATTGAACCACAGACATTCAGCTTTCCATGTGAATGTACTTTCCAACTGAGCTATGTACATCAGCTATAAACACCAACTAAGCCATGAACTTCTTTTGCCTCATTACTCTGCACAAAGCCTCCAAGACAAATTCAGTTACAAGGATCTTATAACCTCAAAATTGAGTTGCCATTGCAAGAACTGTCATTAATGGACTATGTACTAACCATTCAATACACAATGTATATAGGTACTAACTGTTACATGCTAAAGATGTGCTGGCAGTGGAAAATTCTGAATTGCAGAATCATTTTGTTTTTCTTAGTGCAGGTGATTGAATATTGGCCAAAATTGGGGGCCAGTATATGAAGATTTGTTGCCAGGTAAATAAACTCCTATCTGACAAAATTCTGGCATCCTGGCTATGTTGATATGACAATGCCAGTTGCTATAATCATTGAATAAATTTAACAACTAAGCTTTTCATTTTTACTTTCTCTACTGTAAATAGAGGAAGTATTGTATTCCACCCAAAAATTTGATGCTGAGACGTCACCGGAAATGTGTGTTTTAAGACCCCTGAAAAAAAAAAAAAAAAGTGTGCGTGTGTGTCAGGCTGTGGACAGCATAACTCAAAAACGAAAAGTAGGTTAAAAACCAAAGTTGGTATTTAAGTTTAATGTCCTTCAAGGATGCGACACAAAGATTTTGAAGAAAATAGCCCAACCCTAAACTACTCTTTACATGGAAAATTTTTCGAAAATTTTGATTTTCTTGAAAATGGCTCTAACGATTTTGATTAAAATGTCATATGTTTGAGATATTTTTATGACAAATGAAATGTATATCTTGAATTTTCTGGCTATAGCCCCTGTAGTTGTATTTACTCTGGATGACTTTTGCATAACTGGTAAACCATAGTGATAGACCAAATCATACTTCACAAAAAAATGTTGTTGTTGTTGTTACCTAATGCTGGATTTCTGACAATGAATTCATTAATCCTCTTGCTCTCCAATATTTTTCACTGATGATATTGAAGAGAGCAATAGCAGTAATAGTAACCGCTTTTTAGAGAGCACCGTATTTTTATGTTTTGGCGGTCACATCGCTCTCTCACAACCCCCAGAATGTCTGGAGGACCACACCTGTCGTTGGTTTACGGGTCTCACCGACCTGACCGGGAGAATTATCAAAATAAGTTCACCGACTATATCCTCTGATCACCAATCACAGGACGTATTACATGCCATGACAGGTCAGCATGTTAGGGGTTAAGATTACAAAAAGATCTACAAAAAAATGATGTAGATCTTGCTAAAATACACAATTTATGTCTGAAAAAATTTTCTTGTAGGGTGAACCATTTCAGAGATATTCCTTGTTATGTGTGTGAGTTTCAGAAAACAACTTTCGTGAAATGGAACATTGTTGTTCATTTTTTATATGTTAAGTGTGCAAAGAGAACAGAATCTCAAAGCTTTAAAAGATTTGACTATCGCACAAAGCATACTGTATTCTAAAATTCCCCTTGCACACACAAGGAAATAAGCAATAAGATAATTTGTACAAAGGTTTATCTTCACTAACACGAAGAAGATATAGGAATAAGAGTTTGTAAGAGTGGTTAGTACAAGAGTAGAGAAAGTCATGTGAGTGCAGCACATCAGATTTTTAAAAATATACTCTGCATGAAATTTTTTTGCTTTTATGATTTGTGAAATAGGCTGTGTCCAAATTTTGCATGTGCTCCTCTAATTTTTTACTTTTAAAGTAATCACTATTATCTGTATAACAGCAGGGTTCCAAAATGTATGTTGAGCCTATATAATGCAATCAAAGGCAATAGATTATTTGTCACATGTAAGCAGTGGTATTAGGGCTTTAGACACTGCTGCTGTACAGTAATAATTGAATCAATCAGAGCTGAAAGACAATGACAATTCCTGCAACTTTTCAGGAGAAGGAAACAACAGTATATATGCAAAAAAATCCAAAAAAGTGTAGATTAGTAATTTATTTTTCTATAGAACAATGTCTTGAAACACGTTTGATTAACTGAAAATACAATTTAAAATGTCATTTGATTTTTTTTAAAATTAACTTAATGCTCTTCAGCTCCATGGTCACTATTACATTCAAGATGTGTATTGATATTTAAATTTAATATGGTTGTATTGATCATGTGTATTTTTAAAACATATATTCCTTGAACAAAATAGTGAAAATTACATAACATCTTTGGCATGCTGCCTAAATATAATTTAAATTGAATGAAAAAACAACCATACAAACAAACACACAGCTTTATGACACAGATGCATTTTGACTACTCATTATTGGTCATTTGACAACATTCTCATAAAACTGCATAGCCTCCTGAGGAACATACTTTACCACCTTCTCAATATGCTGTATTTATTAAAGTTTGTAGGAGCTTTGTCGTTATATACCTTTCCAGAAGGCATGGAAGATGATATAGCGACTTGACTTTCCCTGAAAGAACCTAGTTTTAACAGGAGAATTGATGTAAAACCTCTCCAACCTTTTGAGTTTTTTATTTTGAGTCACTTATTTACACACACCTTCACTAATAACTGCTCTTTTAAGCGGAAACGTTTTCAGGACCATTCGATCCCATCTTCAGCCGTTGGATGACTGACGTTATCCTCTTGTTCCTTTTCTCTGTTGTCTCTATTCTGCTGCCATCTGGTGTTAGGGTTGCAGAGTTTTAACACTTCATTCAATGCTGGTATTTCGAAATTAATAACTTTATTACTGTTTTTGATTATGTATATTTTTTCCCAAATATTCATAATATTCCCAAATATACATCATCAAAAACAGTAATAAAGTTATTAATTTCGAAATACCAGCATTGAATGAAGTGTTAAAACTCTGCAACCCTAACACCAGATGGCAGCAGAATAGAGACAACAGAGAAAAGGAACAAGAGGATAACGTCAGTCATCCAACGGCTGAAGATGGGATCGAATGGTCCTGAAAACGTTTCCGCTTAAAAAAGCAGTTATTAGTGAAGGTGTGTGTAAATAAGTGACTCAAAATAAAAAACTCAAAACTTGAAGAATACTTCGCTGTCAATAGTGCTTCTATTTTTAATATTCACTCTCCAACCTTGTTGTTACAGTATTTGAGTTGCTTGAAATTTAAGGGGGAAAACAGCTGCTTCTTCTCACTTGGGAGTCCCTCACTTTCCCTTGACATAAGTCTTCCTAAAGTAAGATGGCCACCATTATAACAATTTATGGTTTCATCAAATTCAGTAGCATGAACTTTCACACTTTTTCTGTTGTTTGCTATTGTTTCTACGTATTCTTTTGGGGTATACACTTGGTCAATACTTTAAATTCTCTTTTTGAATACCCGTAACTATTTATCACATGGTAGGTATGAGTGATCACATTCAGGAAACATGTGATAATTCACTCAAATCTACTAGCTGCAGTCAGTCCCATACCCATTCTCACCATTGTGTGATTTCTGTTTTGTCCAGTACATCTGTCTGAGAACAAGCTGAGATTTTTAGTGGTGTCTAGAGTGTAATGTTTAATGGTATAGCATAGGAAAGGGCACACCTGATTTGCACCTTTTCTTCCATTACCCTTATGCTAAAGATACACCACAGAGCTTTCACCTTTTATTGTGAATATTGAACACATTTTCCCACACTTGTCGTATATATAAGATTTCTTGCATAAGAATTTCTGGAAATGGTAAATTCTGCATGTAGTCAGAGGTAGTGTCATCCATTTCTTCATTTTGAAGACAGGGAGACTTGGTTTCCTTCTGGGATTTGTAAAGCTTGCAATTTCTTTGGAAATTAACTTACAAATCTGACTTGACTGTGAGTTGTGAAGCTTCACAGAGATGAGGACTTTTGAATTTGGTATAAGTTCTTCACCAAGAAAACATTTACCTGTGGTCTGTCAAATTTATAATCATAATTTTGCCAAAAATACTGCCCGTACTAGTCATATTTTATTTATCTGGATAGATGCAGATATGGAATGAATGATTGAGCGCATTAGAAGAGCAGAATATTCCTAAGCCCCATGTCATGTTGCAGTACAGTTTACACCAGTCGATATTTCCAACATGCAGCTGTGTTTATTGATTATCATCTGTCAGACACTCAAATAGAATGTGTCTTGAATCATCACTCACATGTGTACACATACTTGCAAATACAAATGCGAGTGGTGATTCAAGACACTTCTGTTTGTGTGTCCGACAGACGATAATATATGTAACAGAGAGAATCGATAAACTCCGCTGCATGTCAGAAATATCGACTTTTATAAACTGTGTTTCAACATGATGTGGGAATATTCTGCTCTCCTAATGCGTCCAATCATTTTTACCATGACTGTACAACTGATACATTTTTCTCACTTTCAACCAAGAATTTATGTACTGAATTTCCCTTCTAGCATAAGGAGAGGTCTTCAGAGGAAAATATTTTGTTTGTTCATCTATTGTTTAAATTCCGCGTATTGGAAATCTGTCTCTACCCTGCATTACTCTATGGGTGTCAGACATGGTCACTAGCAACACACCAGAAAAACAAAATCCAAATATGCCAACTGAAGATGCAATGCAGACTCCTGGGGGTATCTCTGAAAGACAGAATCTCTACTGTGAGAATAAACCAGTCATCACAGACAAAAGACCTAACACAATTAGCCACAATATTAAAATGGAAATGCGGATGCCAGTAGCAAGATTATGAGACAACAGGTGGACATACAAGGCTACTATGTTGCACCCCCATATAGGAAAATAACTACAAGGAAAACCGAGACACAGATGGACAGACCTCTTCAAGGAGCATGCAGAACAGCAGTGGTCACGAGTAGCGAGAGGAAAAAGCAACTGGAAATCCTTAGAGACTAAATAGTGAACAGTGGAAATAAGCATGTAACATGGTAGTAGCTCACCATGTTAGAATTAATGAGTGTTGCCCTTTGATAGGAGGGCTGTGCCCTTCACGGGACATTTTAGGCTATTTTCATTTCATTTTCATTTCATCTATTGTTTTCCAGATGTTCTCAGTAATTGTATTACCTTTTGGATTCTTCCCATATTTATCTTGGGACAATTTTGCATTTAGTAATGTGTGAGTGACAGAACACCCACTTCATATTAATGGAGTGTAAACTGCATAATGCTTTTGAGATACCTGCACTCCATGTGATCCACACATTACAAAATGTCGAAAACTGGAACAATGCTTATTTTGCTCATTCCTGCCAGGAACTGCACTACATGGCAATCAATAAGGCTCATTAGGTATAAATCTTGAGCATCCTTGTTTGAAAGGTCATATAGTCATTTGAAATTTGGCTGATATATACATTTTTTCACCGTCAGCGATTCTTTTGAAACAGCATTTGGCACCTGCAGTTGTTAAATAAAGCCATCTGAATACAACACATCAGATTTTTTCACTTAATAATCTCATTATTTTGATATTTGACAGTCTCCACCAGTAGCAAAAGCTGAGCTCCTATACAATCCTACCAAGAGATGCTTTTATTTCAAAATTTTTGGATTCAGTAATTACACCAGCAGTGAACAAGGACTGTTGCACCCTGATTGGCAGCTGTTAAGGAGCAAATTGCTACCTCCCGTACTACCCCAACATCTTCACTCGCCATCCTGCAAGCCCCACATTCCATTATTTCAGTGGTTAAGCCCTGAAAAGGACAGGTACATGCATAACATACACCTCAGGCTGTCCTCAGCCTACCAACACTCACACATGCATACATATCTGATAGTGTTTAAGGAACAGTCAGGTAATTAACCATGTTCTGCTTATATACACCACAAATTAAAAAACTAACAAATATTTAATGGAGCTGAATATAAAATTACTTTACTTCATCTTTCTTCTCTGAGTGCATCAGATTAAGAAATGAAACAATTAATGTAATGAAGGTAATCAACATCACTGCAGTATTATAAAAATTAAAAACAAAACTATTATTTATATAAATATCCAACATTGGACTAGTATTCCACTTTAACAAAGAAGTTTATTGAATGCTTCATAATTCATGTTCAGAATAAATGCATGTGAGGTATATAATTTACGCAGTATTTTGATTTTCGGATTGAGTAGTGCCCTTTGCAAGATGATGAACTAAATACTAGGGTGCCATTTTTTTATAAAAAAAATAAGCAGTTAGTCCTATTACAAAACAATACATGTTGGAAGGAATGTGAATGTGAATTAAATACTGGCATATTTTACAAAACTGGTGATATATTATTCTTACTCTTGTTGTCTCTAAAGCCATCATACTTGTCTTGTAACAGAAAGATATTTATGTTTTTATTGAAAGTGCAAAATTAGTAAAAATGTACTTTTCAATGTCGTCAAACAGTACACTATGCGCATACCATTGCAACTTACTCACCATTGCACCATCTGTAAAAAGCCAAAACTGTTCAATTCATTTAATATTTCTTGCTACTATGTTGCAAATTGTTTCAACATTAAATGGTTCAGGGGTAGGAATTTAGAATTTATTCATTATCGCCAAAAAAAGTTACAACACAATATTAAAAAAGCTAAACTTCCATTCTTTCAGATTAACAATTTTAATAACAATAATAACTAATAGTAATGATAAAGATAATGATAACTTATGCTACGATATTAAACCACTGCTGATAATTATGCATAGTCAACAAATTAATTCAAGTGTGAGAGGCTCTGGATTATTTCTATTCTTAATTTCAAATTTCAAAGAATGTTAGCCACATTCATTACATATCTTTGTAGCGAGGTCCCAGGCAGTTGTCATTAACCAGTAGTTCTGAACCACATTCAAATATACTTTGAATTTGAAGGAATATTTCTATTCTCAGAATAAAGCTATAATTAGCAGACAAGCAGCCAACCTTGCAACTGTATTTTCTAATTTGGTCAAGACATTAATAATCAATGTAGTATCTTGTGTTTTTGAGAATTGTTTATATACCTATGTGGTGGAAAATAAAGCCACTGCATCTTCTATCAGGGGAATTCATAACAATATGTATCTTGAATAGACATTACAGGTAGCAGATAAATGAAAATGACCTAACATTTCATACTACAGTGGAACTTGAATAATTTGAAGCTGAAGGCATAAGGAAAAAATTTGAAATATTAAAAAATTTGAATTACGAAAGTTATGTCTAAACTGATATTTTCACAATACAGGTACTTATGTATATCCATCAAGATTTTCTGGTTGTCTCACTTTTTTGACTCATTCCATTTTCACTCAAGGCACTGGTTAAAATTTTCTCCTTATTCTTCAGATAAGTTGACAAAGTGTTTGGTGATATCCTGTGCTCTTTCACAACTTCAGATTTTTTCTTCAAACGCTTTTCAGCTTCTCTAATGAAGGTTACTTTTTCCGCAAAAGTTAGTCTTGCACTGGAGACGTTGTTTACTAAGAGACATAGTGGCACTGATTTGTAACACACTGAATAGTAGGAAGCTCAAGCAACAACTGAAGATGCCCACGTTTTAAACAAGGGGATGTGGGAGCAGGTATGGAATCCCAAAGCTGGCAGCTAGGAAAGCTCTTCCACACCCAAACAGAAAATCTCTTCTGCACAGACACATGGATAAAGTTACATTAAATTTACATGTTTAGATTAATTCTTGACTGACATTTCTGAACAAAACTTTGAATTAAGGGAAATAAAATATGAATTACATGTGAGTTTTACACATTGCTTAAATACAAAATTCAAGGGGCCAAGAACAATCTTTGAGTTAGCAACAATCAAATTATAAATGTTTGAATTATCCAAGTTCCACAGTATTATGACTCAAATATGCTAAAATATGATACATGTGAACTGTGGTTTTCTAAACAATCGTTGATTCACCTAATTTCTGTGCACCTCCTAAGAAGTTGCTACAGTTTACTATAATGCAGCAAAATTATCAGTTAATAATAGGTGTGCTATTTCTTTGTAAAGGAAATTACTGTAGTGAAGAAATGCGAGTTAAAAGATGAAAAGTGCAACTTGTTTTAGTTACCTTGTGCGCGAATTGCATTTGAATTTAAGTGCCTATTTTTAATCTATATTTTGCAGTCTTAAAAAGTTACTGTTTTTACAATGTACCTGAACACAGACACTCTTTTAAATGTCCAGCATACAATGCTTTTGGTTGTCAAGAACCAATTAGCCATCAATACGGACGTCCTAGTTCTTGCTTTTGATGATAATGGTCATATTGGAGGGTGAATGAACGAAATGTGTGAAATGATGCTCTGATGGACCCGGGTTCCTAGAGCTTAGACTCTCCTGACATTCACCTTCTCAGGATAAGGAAAACCCCGGCAAAACCTTTTTCCAGGTAACTTGCCTCAACTGAAGTATGAACTCAGGATCTCTTGAATATGTGGCACATCTGAGGTAAGATGGACTTGATGTTTTGGATACTATGTATATGGTGTCAAGAGGAACAAACGAATAGATATTGCATTTCAAAAGTATGTGCTTTGAACTACTAGAAAATGGTGATCCACAACAGGAAATACCCTGCAGCTGTAAATACGCTTAAAGCTACAAAAAAGTGACTTAAAAAGGTTGTATATTTTAATGCACTTACATTTTTTCTGAAGTAATTTTTTGTCTGTGTATTGAACATGTGCCTATATAAATTTATACAACATTCAATTGAAATCCAGCTATTCAAAGAAAATTTAAGACGTGTATTTTATTGCTCATATCAATACATCAAACACACAATATTTTGATCCAAATTGTTGAAGCATACTGAGAAAGTAAAATAGAATGAAACGTGGCTCTGGAATGGAGGAGGGGGGGGGGGGGGGGTCCTTGAAAATGTTTGTGTAGCCTTCATAGAGGTTTCTGAACCTAACAACGAAGTTAGATGTTTGTGCTACTTTTCTAAATTTTTTGGTGAAAGACAGTACTTCCTTTACCTGTTGTAACCAGTGGCACATGCTGGGAGTGTGACTTGGGCTATCACTAGGACTACCAGATCCAGACAATAAGGGGTTGTTGGTTAACCTTCCATTAGCCACGTGCCCTGGTTGAACATCATTGGTCACGCAAGCCCTAGTAGGCCAACATGCTGTTACCTTTGTGCTTATATGCTTGTATTTAATTTTTAACTTCATTTTTCCTTCATTCCCAGGTTTAGCTTCTTTTAGCTTAAATATACATGGCTTCTATTAGCATTTTCTTACTAGATAGGTAAAGACAGATAAAATGCAGCATCACTACAGTATAAATTATAATTTGTACTACACTACATGGAAAGATAATAAATTGTGATCTTCAGGTATACAACTTGTAATTAGATATGTATGCAAAGTGGAATGTGAGAAAAAAGCAGATAAACCATAAAGAGAAACAAAGAATTGTCTGGTTTCCTTAATAAAATGCCCAGATTGGAAAGTATAAGAACTGCATCAATCTATTCTATACATCTGTTTTCTTTAACCTTTTCATCACGCAAACGGTCAACAATTTTTTTCTGATAGTTCAATGAATGATCTGACTGTTGAGTGTCAAAACGTTTTAAAGCTATAAAAGATTTTATATGTGTTGTTGATCATGGGCGTCGCGAATGGGGGGGGGGGGGGCAAGGGGGGTCACGGCCCCCTTTGGAAGTTAATGAACTTAATGTGCTTACTATTAAGCTATTATTTATTTTTTATGTAAAGGGCAATTTTTATTTAGCACAAGTTAATACAGATACCCGCAACAAATACTATAACTTTTGACAGTAAAATAATGAATTAATATTACCTGATTGCAAACTTCCAACATGTGCCCCTCCCCTGGAAAGAAGTCTGCCGACGTTCATGTTGTTGATCTCTTATGTTTATCCAAAGCTGGGATTAAATATGCTAAATTTGCAGAACTCATATTCCAGGGCATTTTCTCAGTTGCAAACAAGCATGGCCAGCAGTAAAGTTTATTTAATTTGCATAAACCAGTCAGCCACACATACTTGTCATAATCGTTTGTATTAAAATATCTTTTGTAAGATTCTTATTTCTTTTGCTTCTGCTCACACTGCAGGTGTGGAAGAGATGGACTAGGCCTTCCTTATTTTACTATCACTAATTTATCCTCATTCCAACTGCGAGTATGGTCATTTCACTAATTGGTTTACTACATTGTTCATCCATTTCGAAGCATTGGCACTAGTAACTGTCTTTGTACACCGTACACTATCAAATAAATAATACTAATACATCTGTTGAGGGCCCTAACAATTACACAATAAAAAACACATACTTTCTTGCTATAACTCCACGTACTATTGCTTTGCAGCCAGTCGTGTTCATGCTGCACATTTCAGAGACACTCATGTGAGTATAGTGACACGTGATTCTGATGCATTGGCGTGCTTATTCCTGTATTCTGCACCTCATCTCTCTCTCTCTCTTCCTGCATCGTAGTGAAGTCCTCGGCAGCAAGTATCCAAAGCCCTACTCTCCCCTCTGTTCAATGGTAGAGAATGAGACACATTCCATCCTACGCGCTAATTCTTCATGGGGGAAACTGGCTAAAATAGTATTGCAATTATTATTAATATTACTCATTAATTTCTAGTTTACTTTAGATATGGGAATCAGTGATAGTTTTGATAGCCCTCAGTATACACCACTGGCTCTAACATGGGTAAGTCGGAGAGAAGGTAAAGGTATCCAGACTTGGGAAGGCCTGTTAGCCATATTCCACTACATGTCACTGTAGAAGTTAAAGCAATTAAATTTTGTATTTTCAGAAATATTCAATAAATGTCTAATGAAGTGAAATACACTTTGAATGTTGCAGCTCAAGAGAACAGATATAGGATAGCAGCAATTGTAATTGTAACCAAATCTTCACAAAATATTTAATTTCTTAGAAAATCACCAGTTAAATTGCCTGTAGAATGGTAGAGATTCCACAACATAGTTGAGTGCAGCTGTAGTTTGTCCTCTTCAGTGAGAATTCATGCTTTTCAAAGTACTGTCCCTGGTTAGAACTTTAAAGACTTATTCGGTGCTGTACCAGAAAATAAACATAGGTGTATAAGAACTAACCTGTTTCATAGATGTTTTCAGTAGGCTTTATTGCAGAATCTTAAGTATAACATAATCTTGAATTCCTTATGGTAGCAGGGATTACATTTTGATTGAATACTTTGTCTCTACTGTGCAATATTTTAATGTCTTTACTACTTATCTAAGGGAAAAGAAATAATACTGCATTTACACAAAAATTATGTATTTCAGTTTTACCAGATATATAAACCTTGAGGTCTCCTAAAGAAAACATTGTTGGATAAAAGAGAGAAAGAGAGAGAGAGAGAGAAGGGGGGGGCAACAAAACCAAAAAATCAAAGAAGTAATTCCTCTACCACAATGTTGTACCTTATGCAAAGGTTTTTCTTAGTCCTTATTTTCTTAAAAATTAGTAATAATTTAATTAAAATGTGCATTTGAGATATTTGTCTGAAAATTCAAATGTATGTCTCAACTTTTCTGTGAATAGTCTTTGAAAACAATTACGTTGATTTGCATTTTACATTAATGGGAAACCATTAAAGGACATAAATGTACTGGTAGAAAAATACAGAGCTTGTTAAATGGTATGATTTGCATCAAATAACTTTCTTATTGGCATTAGCCTCCTGAAAAATACATGTTGAGATTTTTCTAGGCTTCACTTTACATAATGCACCATTTGTGTGACATGTTTAAAAATGTGATGCTTTTCTTTATTAGGTAGGTATTTTATTAAAAACATGAAATGTTGATATCAGCAATTTAGTATTTATGTCTAACCAAACCATTTCTAAATATATCATGATTAGGGAGCATATTTTGCTCTATTTGCCTGTTTTATTCTTTTGTTCAGAAACGTAGGCTTTTAAGTTAGAAGCACATTTCCTACAATTATAAGCCGAAATTGTTAGTTTTATAGCGCCTATAAATGCCGATTTCATACGTTTGTGCCTATTCTGCTTATTAGTTCCTAAACTGCCTTTTATCCAAATTCTCCTGTTTGCAATTTGAGACATTTGTATTTGTTAATTTTAACATGAAGTTTTCGCGTAAGAAATGTTTCTTACTACTGCACGTTGAATATACAAAAGGGGTTTAGCAGGTAGTTAGGCACCTAATGTATCTGTTTAGTAGAATCAACACAGTGCGCTGACTCTGAAAAGTCTTAGAATTCACTCAAGTACAAGTAAGCTAGGACGAGCTACATGATGTTTTAATGGATTGAGAAATGATACCATTCTGAACGCAATGTTTGAAGTGCATAGACCACGATCTGTTTCTTATGCAAATATGCCAAAGGAAAAAAGCAGCAGAAGTGTACCACTTGGATTTGGTGTTGCTGCCTCGAACGACTTGGTAATGAAAAGCAGGAGAGACAGCGGGAGATAATTGCACCATAATTAAATGAGAGGATGTGGATTATTTCGTGCAATATGTATCAGTTTGAAGGACATCGTAGGGAGGACAGATGTTCAGGGCATTGTGTAGAACGAAGGAACTGTTGTTTCAATATTACCTACTCACTGTGGCTGAAACAATTCAAATCACACATTTTTGTGGGTTTTAGTGCAGCCGTTTTGGCTACATGTTAATTAGCTGTCTTATCTGAAGTTGAATGGGTGAATGTTTATATTTGAAATGGTATTTTTATTGCGCTCTGTATGTCCCCAAAGCCTATTCTAGAGAAGAGTTGCCCCTGGAGGGGACAGGAGATTTAAGCCCGCCCGCCGTCTGTGTTGCTCTCTGGTTTGCCTACCGACCAAGGAGCTTCTCTCTCGCCGTGAAGTCCCATCACACCAACACAGTAAGTTGGAGGGAGAAAGGGTGAAGATGACACCGAGTCATAAACATGCGTGCCTGCTTAAGGACTAAATGGGAATAAAATAAATTTCTCGGTTATAAATAAATGACCACAAAACCCGAGGAAATCAAAGGTACTGGGATAAGTACGTACAAAACCATTTGAAAGATTATGTTTGTAGTTTTAAGTATTGTACTGAACCACTTCCTCTCTCCACTTTCTTTCAGAAAGTTCTAGTCGTATTGGTAGTAACATCAAAAGATCACCTCTTATCCGTCATTCATCAAAATCAGAAAAATCGGAAAATACACATTTGTAAAACATTGAATTCCCATTTTAAACATTTTGGAAGTGCTGATTGACAATTATCGAAGAAAAAGGATTTTGTGAGGTGAAGAGTTTGACTACTTTTGCACACCAGTGAGCTAAATATACTGCTCATACCACCTAATGTGAAACTTGTTTGTACTCGCAGTTTATTTAACTGCATGCTTGTACAATTTGCAATGTGCCTAGTACGTGTGCTCTGGATGTGCAGTATTCGGTATGAAGTTCCATGGCTCACAAAATGCGATACTAGTATTATTAGTGTTAGTATTAGTATCATCATCATCATCATCATCATCATCATCGACTAAGGAGAATTTGTTTGTCCTTGAACGCGCAATAGTGGTGTGGAGTGGGAAACTTCTCGGTACGATGTAAACAGAGTAACACCAGCAGTTCAAAATTACTGTCCACATGGCAGTTGGACTGTAAAAAGTACCAGTGTTGCTACAGTATTATATCGTGTGGTTCTTGAGTCTCCAATAAACATGATTCATTAGTGATAGTATTCGAAGTAAAATCATAACTACTTTGTTTTGTGCGGTAGTAAAATGCATTATTCGCGTAATATTTATTGTACCGGGAAAGAAAGAATAACTTGATCTTGAAGCAGGTTGTACACTGTCAGCGCGAGAGGAAAACCAATGGAGCGCTATCTCAAGTTCACTAGCGTCAACTACAAAATCATATTTTAACACGAGTCAAACACCGTAGTCCTTTCTGAGATCCCCCAATGTAATATCTTCCCTTTCGTGTTGCTTCTCCTCCATATTAATAATAATCTACATACCATTTTCCAGTTTTAGATTGTATCTTAAATTATCGATTAATGATTAGATTACGTGCGATGTTTTTGCATTTTTCCGTCGAAGAAAACAATTTTGCAGCACCACACTCCCTAAGAGCTAAAGAATGGGAATCACATTGTGCGAAAACAGCCGTTGAGTGCCAACGAACACTAAGTACTCGTATAAGCGCACCAAAGTTTTGAAGATGGTGGTGGTTGTGTTGTTCGTATGTTCATGCATATGGTAACGAATAAGCATAACAAAGCTTAAATGCTTGTGATCTTCTATTCACGAGAAATCAACTACACAACTACATACAGTCGCAACTTTGATGTTCTCGTTGGGCAAGCCAACCATTGCCTGACCGCCAGAAGAAGGCGAGAGGGGGCTGAGGTGTGAGAGGAAACTTGAACTTCAATCTGCTCACATAGTCGATTTGTTTACTATGAAAATGTGTATGTGTGTATGTGAATCACCCACGCTGCTAGATCTAGATATAATACACATGGGGAAGAGGGGTGAACGCAGTGCAATCGAGTATTTACCCTCTCCACTTACTGACATAATTTGATTTGAAGGACTGGCCGATTCTCTGAGGTAGACAGACAATAGAGGGAAGCGTGGCCTGGTAGCTAATCGCTGTGAGGCAGTGGAAGGGGTTAAGACTACGAAGCGACTCATTGAGTCAATTCTCCCCATCGCCAGCCAATGAGTGACGAGGGGTGGCATATAAATACATACATACATACATACATACATACATACATACATACACACACACACACACACACACACACACACACACACACACACACACACACATACACACACACACACACACACACACACACATACACACACACACACACACACACACACACACACACACACACAGACACAGACACACATAGACCTGGATAAACTCTAGAGTGCAAGTAACGATATCCCATAAGTGAAACTATGTATTAGTAAATTTATTAAGCATGTACTATAATGGCATGTAGTATTACGTTTTTTGTAATGGAACATGCTCAAAATAAAGAATGTTTATATATAATAAATAATACACACACACACACACACACACACACACACACACACACACACACCAGATGACAAGGAATTCATTGCAGAAGAAATATTTAACATAATTGAAAAAATTAATTCTAAGAAAGCACCAGGAGAAGATGGTATAACCAAGGATATCATAATGCGAGTATTTAGAGATTTCCCATCGTCACTGACTTCCATTTATAATAAATGCTTAAAACAAGGATGCTTTCCAAAAATATGGAAAAGATCACAAATAATCCCTATAGTTAAACCAGGAAAGGAAGGAAGCCACGAAGTCACAAAGTCCAGGCCAATAAGTTTATTGAACATCGAAGGGAAAATCCTAGAAAAGCTATTGATAGAATAAACCATCACACATATACCAGTAATCTAATTAATACAAACCAGTACGGATTTATTCCACAAAAAAGTACCACTGATGCAGCGTTGGCGATCAAAGAATGCATACAAGTTCAATTGGATCAGAAAAAGAGCGTAATAGTAACCAGCCTGGATGTGAAGGGATCGTTCGATGCTGCTTGGTGGCCCGGAATACTCCAAAATTTAAGGAACTTGCAGTGCCCAAAGTATCTATATAATTTAGTTAAAACATATTTCAGAAACAGAATAGCTAAACTCTCACTCAGTCACTGTGAGGTAGAAAAAGAGATCACAAAGGGCTGCCCCCAGGGATCCTGCTGTGGTCCAGGACTCTGGAATATCTTGTATAACACCTTATTCCACCTAAAATTCACGAAACAAAGTAAGGTGGTGGTATTTGCAGATGATTTGCTGCTGCTAACATCAGGAGAAACGTTCAGAATAGCAGAGATGTACGCAAATACCGATTTAAAGCTGATAGAAGATTGGGCAAAGCAGTACAAGATCCAGTTCAACAACACTAAAACAAAAGCTATGCTGATATCCAGAAAAAGGAAGGAAGAAAAAAGTAAAATGAGTTTATATTTAAACAACAGGACAATAGAGCAGGTACAACAACTAAAATACCTGGGTATATTATTTGATAACAAATTGAGCTTTGGGGCACACATAAATCAAGCATCAGAAAAATGCGTGAAGCTCATAAATGCATTAAGTAAATCTGCCAAGCTGAACTGGGGCCTCGGACAACAAGCATTAAGAACAATATACAAAGGATCTATACTTCCAATGCTCTTATATGGAGTACAGGTATGGAATGAAGCGATTCAGAAAAGGAAACATATGTTGAAATATCAAAGGGTACAACGATTGATGAACATAAAGATTTCCAAAGCGTACAGAACTGTATCATATGAAGCATCCTGCATACTAGCAGCAGTCATGCCAATAAATGTAAAAATAAAAGAAGTCTTAGAAATACATAAAGACACTCATTCAGCAAGCGCAAATGAAAAAGTTGAAGTTCCCAGACTGAGCGAGTGGCCTCATCCTGCAGACAGATTGATCGTACAAGAGGCACAGGAAGGAACAAAATGCAACACAGAAATATACACAGACGGTAGCAAAGTAGATGGGAAAGTTGGTGCAGCAGGAGTCATCTTTCAAAATGGGGAACTAGTAAAAAAATTACAATACAAACTTGCCACACACTGCTCCAATAACCAGGCAGAACAGGTCGCAATTTTACAAACGCTTAAAGAAATACTCTGTAACAAGAAGATGGAGGACAGTGAGAAAAAACTAGTAATGTACACTGACAGTTTAATTACACTAGAACTCCTTAAAAATAGCAAAGTTCGTAACAAAATAATAGAACAAATAAAGGCAAACATCAGGTTATTGCAGGATAGTGGCTGGGTAGTCTACATGAAATGGGTGAAGGCGCACGTGGGTCTTTATGGGAATGAGATGGCAGATAAGCTGGCGAAGGAAGCAGCACAGGACAGTGGAGACGTCATCTACAATAAGATCCCAAGAAGCCACATCATCAAAGAAGCAGAGGCGCGAGCACTTTATACTTGGCAAAAACAATGGGACTCAACCACAAAAGGAAGGACCACAAAAATGTTTTTTTCCCTCGGTGCAAGAACGCCTAAAACAGAAGATACCACTAAATGGACAAATTACAGCAATATTAACAGGACATGGAAAAACAAGAGAATACTATCATCGGTTCAAGATAGTGGAAAGTGCCTTGTGCAAGTGTCAAAATCAGAACCAAAATGTAAACCACCTAATATACGAGTGTTCTGTGTTAGATATTGAAAGACAAAAACTAAAACAAAGTATTGTAAACAAAGGTGGACAGTGGCCGGTAACAAACAATGAACTTGCAAACAAATACATTAAGGAATTTATATCTTTTATAAACAACATAGATTTTGAAAAACTATGATGCAAATGTAACTAAAAGCATGTAATGTTACCATGTAATGGGGCATGCTGTATATTAATAAATAAATTTAAAAAAAATACACACACACACACACACACACACACACACGTGAGGTAGACCCTCTGTCTTTAACTCATCGTTGGGTCCTCTGATGATGCTGAACGCATATTTGAGCGAAACGTGAGTAGCAATTACTACTCGTCGACCACGGCCTACAAGCCCTGAAGATACTTTATTCCACACATTAAGGCATTTTAAACTCAAAGCAATTTCCCGTGAAATAAAATCTAACCTATCAAAGAATTAATGAGAGAGATATAGCTAAAGGTAAAAAAGGGTAAAGGGTACAGACCCAGAGGGGACACCTCGCTCACTTCGACCTACACAGATATATTGTGGCTACCACCCCCAGGAGGCAGAGATGAAATGAGGGAACCGACGTTGCCACACTGGATCGCAGTTAGGCAGGTCACAGAGACGCGCGGAAGTGGACAAGTGCTGAGATCTCTTCATCCCGGCGCCAGGCCCCGCCTAGCAGCCATCACACCGCGGTTCCGGTGTCGCACTGAGCGTCCCAACCCCCTCGACGGAGGACAAGGCTGGCCAAACACACCTAGCGCCGAGAACAACAGTTACCACGCGCAATCATCCGCGCCATCTGCTCGGCACTGCCAATACTGCACGCCTGAAAGTATACCTGAAAGATGATAAGGGAATGAAATGAAGGGAAATAATACATTGTGTGTAGGTACTTTGGTGTTTTCATTTCAGTGTTTAATTTACCAGTTACACATTTTCATACATCTGCATAGTTAGTGTTTGTCTGGAGCTTTCATTTATCAGTTCTACATAGCCTGCATCATGTCAGCGTTCAGTGAGAGTAAGGGTGAATCTATTACAATATTCATTTCTCCTTGAATGTTAGCAGTCATATATATTGTTAATATTCTTTAAAATGGTTTTTCTTATCAAATTTTCAGCAAACAGCTCAGTAATTCTGCTTGATGGTCGAATTTCAATCATATCAGTGGAAAGTGAGAATAAGAATGAATCTAATTCAATATCCATTTATTCTTGAATGTTAACAATCATGCACGTTGTTAATATACTTAAAAATTGTTTTCTTTTTCAAATTTTCAGCGGACAATTCAATAACTCTAATCAATGACGGCAGGAGCGGAATATTTAATGAAGACATTGCTAACAACCAAAGTATTACTGATTACATTCTTTTCAAAATTTGTAAAGCCTACCTTTAACCGAAAAGGATCAAGAATTGAAATCCATTTTTAAAATATTTTTTACGGATGATGTCATGGCAGAGACGACGCCTCCGAACGATGCTGGCAAGGAATTTGTAATGCACAGATTTTTTATAACATTTTCTAGACGTACAAATCATACTCAAACTTCAATGATTTCTTAAATAAGAAAATATTATATTTTACTGATTTTCATGATTGACTTACACATTTTAAAATTTTTTTTACAGAACATTACAGCACAGACAATATCCGAACGATATTCATAAGGAATTCGTAATGAACAGATTGTTTTTTATTACATATTTTCTAGAGGTACAAGTCATACTTAAATTTCAATGATTTTTTATCCTGGATTTGATCCGAACAATTTAGTGATTCGTTTAAGATTGTTACTAACGTCACAAACGTCGAGCGGAAATGATCACAAAAAGAGATTCAAACCATTATTCAAGGACTGAAATCAGCTGGCATGATTAAGAAGAGAAAATGTATCGTCTTTAGATAGTGCATACTTGCTTTCTGGATGCTAATACTAATGTAGGTGTATTTATAAGTTGAATAAAAATTAGCTTATTTAGAATTGTTTCTTTTTATTAAAATATATATCTAACATTCCCCATTTCCTCGTTACAAGTTCATTATTTATAACTTTAGTCTTCAATGACTTGAAGGAATTCTTGATGCATCTGTATCCAATGCTGCGGTAACTGTTGAAAATCTGAGTTCCTTTAAAAGCCCTAATCCTGCTCGTATATATGATCATTGGAGATGAATAGACAAGAGGATGAAAATTATGAATGCTTACACAATACCCAGTTAGGTTAGCATGCTTAGGCTAGGCTGTGCTATGCTATGCTATGCTATATAATAACAGTACTATTTTCTCTTCATCAGTTTCTGTCTTCAAATGTTGATATGTGAGCTGAGGGTTTTTTTTTTTTTTTTTTTTTTTTTTTTCTCTCCATGAGGAATGTAAGGACCGTGAGATGTTTCATAACGAATAAAAAGACATAAGCAGATATCATTTTCTTTTTATTATTATAATTCCGTACAATTCACTCACTCAGTCGCTCCTCGCTTCCTATGCTTCTTCTTATTCACCATCTTTTTTTTTTCTTCTTCTTCTTCTTCTTCTTCTTTCTTAATCGTCATCTTTATCCTCGTCATCACTGGAATGTGAATCTGAAACATTTGAACATTGGCTTTGTTAGAAATTTTAGGTCTTGCTGACGGAAAAAGTTGATCTCCTGAAAAGAAATACGTAAGATAGGGTGTTAAATCAGTTAATGTAATAAATGTTCTTTCATTGATATGCTTGAGTACGTACAGCAATGTTCTGCAGAGTTCCGTTTTATGAGTAATAGCGGAGGTAGAGGTGGAAGACTTGGTGTGCCTGCTTGCTGCATGTCCTCAGGTATCTCGATTGTTGAGGCAGTTGAGAGGGTTCGATATTCTCGATTAAACAATTCCCTTGGATCTGCAACATTATTGAAAGCAAACTTAATTAATTTTTATTCAAGTCAATAAAATATCATATTTTCTAATTTTAAAAAAAATCAGTGAATGTTAATTATGGCTTCTAGCAATACACAATCATGAAAAAAAATCAATAAAAATGTCACTTCTTATTTAAAAAATAAAAATTCATTGAAATTTAAGTATGATTTGTACCTCTAGAAAACACGTATTCCAATAAAAAATTGTTCATTACGAATTCCTTATCAATATCGTTCGGAGGCGTTGTCTCTACGTTGCAATGACCTGTAAAAATATTTTAAAATGTGTAAATCGATCGTGAAAATCAGTAAAATATAATATTTTCTTATTTAAAAAAATCATTGAAATTTGAGTATGATTTGTACCTCTAGAAAATTGTTACCAAAAAAAAATCTGTTCATTACAAATTCCTTGTCAGCATCGTTCAGAGGCGTCGTCTCTGCGTTGACATGGTCTGTAAAAATATTTTTAAAATGTGATTTGAATTCTTGATTGTTTTCGATTGAAAGTAAGCCTCGCAAATTTTGAAAAGAATGTAATCAGTAATACTTTGGTTGTTAGCAAAGCATTCATTAAATATTTCGCTCCTGCCGTCATTGATTAGTGTTATTGAACTGTCCGCTGAAAATTTGAAAAAGAAAACAATCTTTAAGTGTATTAACAACGTGCATGATTGTTACCATTCAAGAATAAATGAATATTGAAATAGATTCATTCTTATTCTCACTTTCCACTGAGAAATTCGATCATCAAGCAGAATTACTGAGCTGTCTGCTGAAATTTTGAAAAGAAAAGCAAATTTTAAAAATATTAACAATATGTATGATTGCTAACATTCACACCTTTTTGGCGTGTGAAAACATATTTCCGGTGAATTCTTGATATCAAATTTTCCGGTGGAATGCAGTACTTCCCCTATTTGCAATGCGTGGTAGAGAAAGTAAAAATCTGATGTGCTGCACTCACATGACTTTCTCTACTCTTGTGCTAACCATTCTTACAAACTCTTATTCCTATATCTTCTTCGTGTTAAGATAAACATTTGTATAACTTAACTTATTGCTTATTTCCTTGTAGGTACAAGGGGAATATTAAAATACAGTAGGCTTTGTGCGATAGTCGAATGTTTTAAAGCTTTGGGATTCTTTTGCCTTTGCCCACTTAACATATAAAAAATGAACAACGATGATCCTTTTCACGAAAGTTCAAAGTTTTCCAAAACTCACACACATAACAAGGAATATCTTCGAAATGGTTCACCTATAAAAAAATTTATTTAGACATAAATTGTGTATTTTAGCAAGATCTACATTTTTTGTATAGCATGATTTGATCTATCTCTAACGGTTTACCAGTTATGCAAAAGTCGTCCAGAGTAAATACGACTACAGGGGCTATAGCCAGAAAATTCAAGATATACATTTCATTTGTCATAAAAATATCTCAAACATATGGCATTTTAATCAAAACCGTTAGTCATGTTCAAGAAAATCAAAATTTTCGAAAAATTTTCCATGTAAAGGATAGTTTAGGGTGGGGCTATTTTCTTTAAAATCTTTGTGTCGCATCCTTGAAAGACATTAAACTTAAATACCAACTTTGGTTTCTAACCGACTTTTCGTTTTTGAGCTATGCTGTCCACAGACTGACTGACTGACTGACTGACACACAGACACACACAGACCTTTTTCTAAAAATGCTTTTTTTTGGGGGGGGGGGATTCAGGGGGCCTCAAAACATATATTTCCGGTGAAATCTCGACATCGAATTTTTGGGTGGAATACAATACCTCCCCTACTTACCAGTAGAGAAAGTAAAAATAGACGAGAGATGACAGTCAATTTCAAGAAGTGTGTTTTTGAACATAATTGGTACCAATATTTAATCATAAACAACAAATGCTGTGCTAATGTGTAGGAGATTTTTGACTTTCCGGTTTGACCTGCGGTTTCTACATTGTAGTAGTTTCAGTATTTAAGGAATGGTAACTATAACATTTTAAACTGAAAAAGGTAAAAACATCAGTGTGCTGGGCAAGTAGGGTGTAGTTTTCATATATTCGTTTTGCATTCCATAATTTCGGCAATAATTAGAATTTTGCTGATTGAAAGATTAATGTTGCAAGACATGACTCACTAAATACCTATTCGATTACAGCTAGTGCAATGCTATTTAAAGGCAACTCTGCAAGGTCTGTAAAAAACCTAGAGTAAAAATTTAAGAGCAGGTCCCTGTTCAATTCATAATTATGAGGATTTAATCAATTTTAAGAAACAACCATTGTCATTTGTATAATCATTACACTTCTCAAAATCTAGCCTCCGCGATCTCTGGCCGAGTTTTTGACTGTGGAAAAATATCTTTAAGAGTGAGTTTTCTTGGCACATCCGACATCCTCAGTAACTGAAAGGTGTTGTCTTGCAAGGTTCAAAGATAAATGCAAAATGCTGTGCATGATGTCGAAGCAGGATTTGTGTACCTTTAACAAGTATGTTGTAAAAGCCAACCATTGTTAGCCCATGAGGTTCCTTTTTTCAGTCTTAAATATTATACTCACGTCTTAAAGTTAGTTTTCATTAGCAATGAGGCGCTTGTTATAAGAGGGCACCAATATTTGTGCTCAATATAACGTCTGTGAGGAAAACATGTCTTTACTACCTACTTTTGAAAGAACATTCTAGATAATCTTTGTCACTCAGGTTCATTTTAGATTTAAAATTAGTTTATATACGACTTTTCAAAATTATCGCTCAAGCCTTCTAGATATTTTCTTATTAAGTCTGTTGGGGTCTGAAATTCGTCGTCAGTTGTCTGTAACAGATGAACTGAGAGAATAAGGGTCGAATCTCATTCCCAAGGCATTCTTATCTAAATTACTTGATTCGACGAGCTCCCTGATCTTCACTTTCAGTCTAGGATTATCTCTCTCTCTTTCTCTCTCTCTTTCTCCCTCTCCCTCTGTTTTAATCATTCCATTTATATCCCGCCTTAGTAGATAGGTTAGGACAGAGCTGGCGCACTTTTTTATGGGCAAGATGGCCGCCATGCGTAATCTAAGCATTAATACGTAAGGTGACAGGGGAAGCAGGACGTTGTAGGTGTTTGAATGAATCTCTAGGGATAACTTTTAAAGCCTATAGCAGTGTATGTATGTTTATGAGCGTTCATGCTAGCTGAGTATGTCGTCCACTATATTGCTGTATGTCTCCTAATGCAAGAGCTTTCTATCTTGATTGAATATATCACCCCAATATAATGTTACCTCGCCCCACATAGCCACGCTAACCTAACCTAACCTAGCCTAGCCTAACCTTACCTAACCTCACCTCACCTCACCTCACCTCGCCTAAGCCCCATACCTAACCTAGCCTAGCCTAACCTAACCTAACCTAACCTAAGCTAACCTAACCTATCCTAATCTAACCTAACCTAAGCCTCATACTTCTACTCTTCTAACCTATCTTAACCTAACCTAAGCTCCATACTTCTACACGGCTAACCTAACCTAACCCAGCTCCCACTATTTACTCCCGTCTTTGATAATTTAACCTAAGCCCCATACTTCTACTCGTCTAACCTATCCTAATCTAACCTAACCTATCCTAATCTAACATGGCCTAGCCTAACCTAAGATAGATCCTCTTATTATTATTTATTCTATTCTACTAACATGATACGTTTCTAGACATTCATTCTATCCTCTTATCATCTATCCTATTCCCTCCTCTGCTTATCTATTCTATCCTGTCATACGCTACCCTGATCTCCCTCTAGGAATTTCATAAACATTTTGATACTATTTTGAGTCCTCTGATAGATCTTTTTAAGCACTTTTAGCATATTCTTGATGCTTTTACAACATATTTAAGAATTTTTCAGACAATTTTCAGAACTATTCAGTCATTTTCATACATTTTTAAGACGTTTCGTCTCATTTTGCTACAATTTTGCACCCCCTGTTAGATCTTTTAGACGCTTTTGGTATATTCAGGACGCTTTTACAACATATTTAACAACTTTTCAAGCAATTTCGAGCATTATTTAGAAGTCATATTATATATTTTCAGCGTGTATTGAGACCCGTTTAGACTCGTTGATAGATATTTCAGCCTGTTTCCAGATATTCTGAAGACTTTCACGTCCAGTTTAAACATTTTTCAGAGTATTTTAGACGAATTTGACATTATTTAAGGCAATCCGACAGTTATTCTGGACGACCCTGTCCATTATTGTTTGCTTTAAACACTTTGAAGGGTAATGGAAGATAATTTTCACGATATTAGGAATACTGAACCGTCTATTTCAAGGCTGTTAGACGTATCTCTACCAGTTAAATATCGTTTCAGCCATTTTAGAGACATTTTAAGCACTATAGGGATATTTTAGACTTTGTCACCAACATTTTGATTGGTTTTCAGAATCCTTTGAAACACTTTTATAGGCGTTAGACGCTTTTAATGGTATTTTTCGAGCGCTAATTAAGACATTTCAGCTCCTTCACAGATATTTTGAGGATTTTCAGGGCATCTTAAACTCGTGAGAAGCATTTTTTTCGACAGTTTGAAGATGTTTTAAGGCACTGAAGCAGGTATTTTTGAAGTTGCTAGGGGTATTTTACTAAGCTTTCTTCAGTAATCGCTTTGTTTTATAGCAGTTGAAGAGCAGTCTAACCTATTCAGTCATTTATTGCATATCATCATCATTATCAATTACTCTATCTTATAGTCCAACTAAGCTAACCTAACCTAACCTGACCTAATGAGGAAATAGGGATGTTAAGGCAAGCAATGAAATAAAAAAAGAATAATAGCAATGAGATAATTTTTATTCAATTTATAGAGATACATACACTAGCATTAACATTTAGAAAACAAATATACACTGCTGAAAGACGATAGCGCCCTCCTCAGTTCTTCTTCTTATTATTCGCATTATCATTCTTCTTTATTGGTTAGATGTGCCATTGGCGCACGAAGTTCATAGTTCAACAATCTTCATTTTTTTTCTACAGACAAGCTTTAAGTATCCATGTCTAGGCACTATTCTCGACACTGTAATGCCCGTACGCATACGTTGATATTCCATCCTCTGCAATTACTCTCTTGTCATCATGAGGCGATAAGGCTATTTTATTAGCTTCAACCGTAGAAATATTATGATGTCGGGATAGGATTAAATTCATAGGAGTTCTAACAATTTTCAAAGTTTTAAGGCACTCTACATAGCTATTGAAGTTGATGTATTGCTTAATGGCGCTACGTTTTATACCTTTAACTTTTTTTATCACAGAACCATCAATATCGATAGCATACATTTTGGGCCTAAGACCAACGAACCGATGAATGATTTTTCCACAGGCTTCATCTTTAAACTTTCCCAACACTTTTTTGTTTTGTGTAGAATAGCATATATGGTTAGCAGGGTAATCAGATGTATCCAGATGTTCAAGCATGTGTAATTTATCCTGGTATATATCAGCTGTAGTCACTCGATGGACGAAAGAATCTGTATCTGTATACAACAGTTTAAGATTTTCAGCTCCATAATATGGAAGTAACACATCGTATTGATACGAATACATTAGCGTCTTGGAGATGTCTAGTACACTCATACCAATGTATATAGGCTTGTTGAATACTATTTTACGAGAAGCCATATGTACACCAGCAAGATTAGGTCCATATATGGTTCGATCAATGAATGTAGGTTTGGCTATGAGTTTTTCTAACGTTTTGCTGTTTGTCACAAGCCGTATATCCATGCGATTACGAATATTTTCCATAGTTTTTCCAAACATAGCATTATTGAATAGTTTATAAAGGTCCTTCTCAAAATCATTTCTAGCTTGTTGTCGTAGTCGGTTATTAAACTCGACGTAAGGTTTTAGCCAACACGACTGATGAAACTGAAGTGCTCGATGAATCTTTGTTAATAGTAGACCGTGACTAAGAGCTTGTTTCAAGGCCATGTAGTGTACCACATACTTCTTTCGGCACCCAAGATGAGCAATTAACTTCTCTGAAGACGATTTCCCCGGTTTCAGACTCTCAGGCAGGAAGGGCAAATCATTATGAAGATCGTGGAGCTCGACGGGATATTCGACATCGACTTCTAAGATGTATCCAAGGGGGTCATCTTCCTTCAATAAATCCAGGTCTATGTCTTCAGGAGAAACCCATTTAAACCCTCCATAAGGAAGGGCCTTACACATAGCCCAGCCATATTCGTTGTTTGCATCTTCGTATGTAATAAACTGGGAAGGTTTATGAGGATCATACTGTTCCATATATATATTATTAGCTTCAGCATACCGATGAGAAACCTGGCATAACCCTCCTCTTATACCAGATTCAACCATGAGCAGCTGATCGTAGTCCAGCAGCAATTGCAGCTCAATTCCTGTGTACAGTAGCATAGCATCCCACGTAAGTCCTGGAGAAGTGAAATAATGCGCAGGATCCACTTTGTGTGTTTTCAGAGTTTGGTCTCTGAACGTTTCAAAGACATCCGCTAGGAGAAGAACATCAGAGGTCAAGTAAATATCACTGTATTCACCTAAGTTTTCCACATTAAACTGCTTCCATACATTTCTAGCATGCTCATAGTCATCGCCGGTAATTTCTTCTTCATTTAATTTATTGTAGAATGCTTCTCTTGGAGGCAGCTGAGTCTCATTCAAAACATCCCATGATGCGAGGTAATCGTAGGGGAACACTCCCTTACGAGTCATCAAGCTAATCTTCTCTTCTCCAAAGTACTTCTCTGTTTCGGGATGCGTCGTGAGGTTTTTCACTAACTTGTCCAAGCTTGTACTCAGGAAACGGAAGGTATCCACAAACCTGAGTTTAATATCTCCAACATATTTTGAGAATGAGATATAGCTTTCTTCAGAGCTTGGTATTACCTCCACTCTTTCGCTTGTGCATCCTAACTCCTTAACAATGAAATGAGAGTCATACCCACTCAGATTTTGCATGAAGACAGGTATATAATTAGGTGTTTTACAAGCCAGGTTACATTTATTGTGTAAAGACCCTCTATACATCCCGGAAACATGATCGTGATCGCGAACCTTCCAATTATCTTCTGTAAATTCATACCCACACAGGTAGCATATTGTAGAAGCATCGAACGATTCTTGTTCTTCAGCTGTAAGTTTCAGAGGCTTAGCAGATTTATATAAGTCACCTATTTTCTTCGCAAGGGAAGTTAGATACCCTATGAACTTCTCAGCAGCATCATGACCTCGATACACGTAGGGATGTGTAGGAAGATCGGTTTCTACTTTGTCAACGCTGGATGATGGTTTGACGTAAACAGCAAAGCTCATTGGAGAATGACTTTGATAGGGAGTTGTATAGGACGTTTCAGGATTAGAAGCGCAGGTATGGTAAGGAGTGAGAATGCTCTCAAAATCAGCATATATGACATATGGCAGTTTCAGCATTCTTTCCACGTTTTTGAATCTGACGATAGAGTTTTCCTTTGTAGGCATAACGCATCTAGCAATAGCATGTTGCATGCACATTTCTCTATGCTCCTCCAATTTTTTCATTCCGCTTAGTCCATATCGGTCATCAAAATGGCTGAAGCAACGTTTACACGTATATATTTTTCCATCATGTTTAGTTTTCTGCTGACGAATAAGTCTCTCAAAATCCTTTATATACACATAGTGATGTCTGGCAGTAGCATCACTTAACAGAAGGAGATCGCGATGATCATCTAATTCTTCATCAATCACCTTTATCGGAAACACTTCATGTTTTTCATCCAATCCAAACACATTTATGGACATATTGTTGAGCTTTTCAAATTTAGCGATTTCACCCAAGCTCGTAGGAAACGAAACACATGAGAAATCGTATTTTTCTTGGTAATCCTTATACTTGCTAACACGCTGAGGATCCTTTCGAATGAACTTTGCAAGAACAGCGTACATAAAGCATTTCTCGTCACTATAATTTTGAGGGTTTATACAGGCTTTTCTAGCATCCAAAGATGACGGTAGAGGAATATAGCTGCTCCCTCGAAGGGCATTGTACTTGTTAATTCGGAGTCGAACTCCATCAACTGATAGCAAGGCCCAGTTACTACCTTTCAGTTTACTTTCTTCCATTTCAACACGAAGCTTCTCGAATTTTTTTTCCAAGATGGTGTTCATATCAGTTTCTAAAAACACAGGTTGGTTACGTGTTTTAAATGTTCTGTCACATGTCTCTCCATGAACATTCACAAATTGACAGTCGACCATGATGTTAATTTTCACACTTTTATGTATCGACAGTTCTTTCTTTATAGCTTGAATTATACGATGTTTTGACTCCTGTAGGTAAGTTTTCATATCCTTGAAGGTGTCACAACGTATATAATATGATTTGAGTCGTCCTTCAAATGATGTTTCATACTCGATCATATCACACTCATCAGTCATTGTCAATAGATGATGCTTGCTAGGTTCAAACTTGATTTTCTTGCGAGATACTGTTTTTTCACATCTTTCTTCATGTACATCTCTTCTATGCTCAGTATTGCAAACATCACCGCAATGTTTACACCTGTAGACTCGACCGCATACCAACTCATGTCTCTTCTTATGGTAGTTGCGTAGAAAACGCTTATCACATTTGCTACAGCTATAGTCTGGCATAGCATTCAGAACCGATTCCATCACTCCACCATTCCACATCTTTATAATATGTAGTGCGACACTTGTAAATTATATAAGTCAATAAATGCTTATAGCACTTTCCACTGACTCGCCTTGATAACTTGTCAAAGCTATTGAACGGTAATCTCACTAGGAGAAGCTGATGTGCTCGACTCAAAGGTTAATTACTGAATAACTATGTAAGCTCAAGCAAACCCCACTTATTCCACTAGCACGTACCTTATAAATGACTACGCGATTCAAGATTAAGCTTGTATTTTTAAAATATATATCATTAAACTACGTGAGTCAAGATTAACTTGTTTCATTTTTATTTGCCAGTTCAACGTTAACATGCATTTCCCCCACATTTTTTAAAGTTTAAACAAGGTAAAATACATATCACCCATTATATTTATACAAATAAATGTATATAATTTTATATACTTTAATGCCAAACACACACATACTCACACCCTCACACACACTCTCCCACACACACACACACACACATACACACAAACACATACACACACCCCAACCCACACATACATGCACAAGCACACATACACACATGCACGCAAACACACACATGCACGCAAACACACACATGCATACACATACACGCACACCCACACACATACATGCACACATACGCACACAGACATACATGCACATACACACCAGCAAACACGCACACATACACACGTCCGTAAACACACACATACATACACAAACACATACACACACTCTCCCACACACATACACACAAAAACATACACACACCCCAACCCACACACACCCCAACCCACACACACACATACACACTCTCTCCCACACACATACACACAAAAACATACACACACATACACACTCTCTCCCACACACATACACACAAAAACATACACACACCCCAACCCACACATACACACGCCCGTAAACACACACATACATGCATAAACACATACACGCACTCCCACACACACATACACACAAAAAACATACACACACTCCAACCCACACACACATACACACATGCACACACGCACACATCCGCAAACACACACGCAAACACCCACATTCACATACGCACAAATATGCATAGCACACGCACATATACACACATGCACACAAACACACACATACACATACACGCACACTCACACATACACACTCTCCCACACACACACACACACACATACACACAAAAACATACACACACCCCTACCCACACGCTGATGACCTAGAAGTTGAGCGCCCTTAAACCAAACCAAACCCCTACCCACACACACACACACACACACACACACACACACACGCCCGTAAACACACACATACATGCACAAACACATACACACACTCTCCCACACACATACACACAAAAAAACATACACACACCCCAACCCACACACACATACACACATGCACACACGCACACATCCGAAAACACACACGCAAACACCCACATTCACATACGCACAAATATGCATAGCACACACACATACACACATGCACACAAACACACACACATACACCTACACGCACACTCACACATGCACAAACACATACACACTCTCCCCCACACACACACACACACACACAACCACACACACACATGCACCCAAACACACACGCGCATGTACATACACTCACGCTCACACGCACACTCATACACATACATGCACACACGCAAACACGCACACATGCAAACACACACACGCATAAAGATGCATAGCACACACATACACAAACAGACACACAAGCACGCTCACACACACGCAAACACACTCAGGCACACACGCACAAAGATGTATAGCACACCCACAGACACATACACACTCACGCCCGCAAACACTCACACACGCGCAGACACCCACACTTACACACATATACTCATACACAAACATGCACGCGCACACACACGCACACACATACACGCACACACGCACACATGGACCTTGTTTCTAAAAATAATTTTTAGGGATTCAGGGGGTCTCAAAACATATATTTCGGGTGAAATCTCGACATCGATTTTTTGGGCGGAATACAATACTTTCCCTACTTACAATTCGTAATGGAGAAATCGTTTGTCTCATATAAATGTCTTTATTAGAAAGAACATGAAAAGTTTCGAGAACACAAAAATGCATTTTAAATTCTCACAAGTATATAAATTAATTCAATAATACTTTTTCCATACGTTTATCACAGTCAGTTTGAGCAATATTAACACGATAAGTTTTACCGCGTACAGGGTTCGTTCTGCAAACCTACGGACGAAGTAAAACACATCGTAATAACTCATACATAGAGAAAACGGGGTTCTTTCCACATTCCAAGAAGTTATTTGACGTAACAGTAAACTCATTTAAAGATGTGTTCCTTAACCCGCTCTTGCATTAAAATGGAGTAGTAGTAATGTGTTCCTGCACCACCAATTTGAATCTCATTAGTATATCAGAGGGTTCTAGTAATTGTATCGTATGAAAAGGGTTTCTTCCCTTACGTTCTTTTAAGAAAACACGTGCAGACACGTCTATACTCGCCCCTCCTTGCAAGTTGTAACTTGTTCTTTTCAAAACTGACAGGGGGTAACATTTCCAAATGTCACATAATTTTTTGTTTCAAACCCTCCATAAATATGTCAGTTTCTCAAAGGATCCATTCAGATAACCATCTTTTTCATCCTCACTTGGAAGGGTGCGAAGACCACCCCCCACTGACCTTTAGAATTTGGCGGGAGAGGGCGAAGACCACCTGCGCTGGTCTTGAGAATCTGTCAACAGTCAGAGGGGGAGGGGGGGGAGGGGGGGGGGGTGTATTGTTATGCTAATTGAGCCAAAGGGAACATGTCACTTATGCCACTTCTTGAGCCAAAAGGAACATATTACTACTACTCCATTTTAATGCAAGAGCGGGTTAAGGAACACATCTTTAAATGAGTTTACTGTTACGTCAAATAACTTCTTGGAATGTGGAAAGAACCCCGTTTTCTCTATGTATGAGTTATTACGATGTGTTTTACTTCGTCCGTAGGTTTGCAGAACGAACCCTGTACGCGGTAAAACTTATCGTGTTAATATTGCTCAAACTGACTGTGATAAACGTATGGAAAAAGTATTATTGAATTAATTTATATACTTGTGAGAATTTAAAATGCATTTTTGTGTTCTCGAAACTTTTCATGTTCTTTCTAATAAAGACATTTATATGAGACAAACGATTTCTCCATTACGAATTGTAAGTAGGGAAAGTATTGTATTCCGCCCAAAAAATCGATGTCGAGATTTCACCCGAAATATATGTTTTGAGACCCCCTGAATCCCTAAAAATTATTTTTAGAAACAAGGTCCATGTGTGCGTGTGTGCGTGTATGTGTGTGCGTGTGTGTGCGCGTGCATGTTTGTGTATGAGTATATGTGTGTAAGTGTGGGTGTCTGCGCGTGTGTGAGTGTTTGCGGGCGTGAGTGTGTATGTGTCTGTGGGTGTGCTATACATCTTTGTGCGTGTGTGCCTGAGTGTGTTTGCGTGTGTGTGAGCGTGCTTGTGTGTCTGTTTGTGTATGTGTGTGCTATGCATCTTTATGCGTGTGTGTGTTTGCATGTGTGCGTGTTTGCGTGTGTGCATGTATGTGTATGAGTGTGCGTGTGAGCGTGAGTGTATGTACATGCGCGTGTGTGTTTGGGTGCATGTGTGTGTGTGGTTGTGTGTGTGTGTGTGTGTGTGTGGGGGAGAGTGTGTATGTGTTTGTGCATGTGTGAGTGTGCGTGTAGGTGTATGTGTGTGTGTTTGTGTGCATGTGTGTATGTGTGTGTGCTATGCATATTTGTGCGTATGTGAATGTGGGTGTTTGCGTGTGTGTTTTCGGATGTGTGCGTGTGTGCATGTGTGTATGTGTGTGTGGGTTGGGGTGTGTGTATGTTTTTTTGTGTGTATGTGTGTGGGAGAGTGTGTGTATGTGTTTGTGCATGTATGTGTGTGTTTACGGGCGTGTGTGTGTGTGTGTGTGTGTGTGTGTGTGTGTGGGTAGGGGTTTGGTTTGGTTTAAGGGCGCTCAACTTCTAGGTCATCAGCGTGTGGGTAGGGGTGTGTGTATGTTTTTGTGTGTATGTGTGTGTGTGTGTGTGTGGGAGAGTGTGTATGTGTGAGTGTGCGTGTATGTGTATGTGTGTGTTTGTGTGCATGTGTGTATATGTGCGTGTGCTATGCATATTTGTGCGTATGTGAATGTGGGTGTTTGCGTGTGTGTTTGCGGATGTGTGCGTGTGTGCATGTGTGTATGTGTGTGTGGGTTGGAGTGTGTGTATGTTTTTTGTGTGTATGTGTGTGTGGGAGTGCGTGTATGTGTTTATGCATGTATGTGTGTGTTTACGGGCGTGTGTATGTGTGGGTTGGGGTGTGTGTATGTTTTTGTGTGTATGTGTGTGGGAGAGAGTGTGTATGTGTGTGTATGTTTTTGTGTGTATGTGTGTGGGAGAGAGTGTGTATGTGTGTGTGTGGGTTGGGGTGTGTGTGGGTTGGGGTGTGTGTATGTTTTTGTGTGTATGTGTGTGGGAGAGTGTGTGTATGTGTTTGTGTATGTATGTGTGTGTTTACGGACGTGTGTATGTGTGCGTGTTTGCTGGTGTGTATGTGCATGTATGTCTGTGTGCGTATGTGTGCATGTATGTGTGTGGGTGTGCGTGTATGTGTATGCATGTGTGTGTTTGCGTGCATGTGTGTGTTTGCGTGCATGTGTGTATGTGTGCTTGTGCATGTATGTGTGGGTTGGGGTGTGTGTATGTGTTTGTGTGTATGTGTGTGTGTGTGTGTGTGGGAGAGTGTGTGTGAGGGTGTGAGTATGTGTGTGTTTGGCATTAAAGTATATAAAATTATATACATTTATTTGTATAAATATAATGGGTGATATGTATTTTACCTTGTTTAAACTTTAAAAAATGTGGGGGAAATGCATGTTAACGTTGAACTGGCAAATAAAAATGAAACAAGTTAATCTTGACTCACGTAGTTTAATGATATATATTTTAAAAATACAAGCTTAATCTTGAATCGCGTAGTCATTTATAAGGTACGTGCTAGTGGAATAAGTGGGGTTTGCTTGAGCTTACATAGTTATTCAGTAATTAACCTTTGAGTCGAGCACATCAGCTTCTCCTAGTGAGATTACCGTTCAATAGCTTTGACAAGTTATCAAGGCGAGTCAGTGGAAAGTGCTATAAGCATTTATTGACTTATATAATTTACAAGTGTCGCACTACATATTATAAAGATGTGGAATGGTGGAGTGATGGAATCGGTTCTGAATGCTATGCCAGACTATAGCTGTAGCAAATGTGATAAGCGTTTTCTACGCAACTACCATAAGAAGAGACATGAGTTGGTATGCGGTCGAGTCTACAGGTGTAAACATTGCGGTGATGTTTGCAATACTGAGCATAGAAGAGATGTACATGAAGAAAGATGTGAAAAAACAGTATCTCGCAAGAAAATCAAGTTTGAACCTAGCAAGCATCATCTATTGACAATGACTGATGAGTGTGATATGATCGAGTATGAAACATCATTTGAAGGACGACTCAAATCATATTATATACGTTGTGACACCTTCAAGGATATGAAAACTTACCTACAGGAGTCAAAACATCGTATAATTCAAGCTATAAAGAAAGAACTGTCGATACATAAAAGTGTGAAAATTAACATCATGGTCGACTGTCAATTTGTGAATGTTCATGGAGAGACATGTGACAGAACATTTAAAACACGTAACCAACCTGTGTTTTTAGAAACTGATATGAACACCATCTTGGAAAAAAAATTCGAGAAGCTTCGTGTTGAAATGGAAGAAAGTAAACTGAAAGGTAGTAACTGGGCCTTGCTATCAGTTGATGGAGTTCGACTCCGAATTAACAAGTACAATGCCCTTCGAGGGAGCAGCTATATTCCTCTACCGTCATCTTTGGATGCTAGAAAAGCCTGTATAAACCCTCAAAATTATAGTGACGAGAAATGCTTTATGTACGCTGTTCTTGCAAAGTTCATTCGAAAGGATCCTCAGCGTGTTAGCAAGTATAAGGATTACCAAGAAAAATACGATTTCTCATGTGTTTCGTTTCCTACGAGCTTGGGTGAAATCGCTAAATTTGAAAAGCTCAACAATATGTCCATAAATGTGTTTGGATTGGATGAAAAACATGAAGTGTTTCCGATAAAGGTGATTGATGAAGAATTAGATGATCATCGCGATCTCCTTCTGTTAAGTGATGCTACTGCCAGACATCACTATGTGTATATAAAGGATTTTGAGAGACTTATTCGTCAGCAGAAAACTAAACATGATGGAAAAATATATACGTGTAAACGTTGCTTCAGCCATTTTGATGACCGATATGGACTAAGCGGAATGAAAAAATTGGAGGAGCATAGAGAAATGTGCATGCAACATGCTATTGCTAGATGCGTTATGCCTACAAAGGAAAACTCTATCGTCAGATTCAAAAACGTGGAAAGAATGCTGAAACTGCCATATGTCATATATGCTGATTTTGAGAGCATTCTCACTCCTTACCATACCTGCGCTTCTAATCCTGAAACGTCCTATACAACTCCCTATCAAAGTCATTCTCCAATGAGCTTTGCTGTTTACGTCAAACCATCATCCAGCGTTGACAAAGTAGAAACCGATCTTCCTACACATCCCTACGTGTATCGAGGTCATGATGCTGCTGAGAAGTTCATAGGGTATCTAACTTCCCTTGCGAAGAAAATAGGTGACTTATATAAATCTGCTAAGCCTCTGAAACTTACAGCTGAAGAACAAGAATCGTTCGATGCTTCTACAATATGCTACCTGTGTGGGTATGAATTTACAGAAGATAATTGGAAGGTTCGCGATCACGATCATGTTTCCGGGATGTATAGAGGGTCTTTACACAATAAATGTAACCTGGCTTGTAAAACACCTAATTATATACCTGTCTTCATGCAAAATCTGAGTGGGTATGACTCTCATTTCATTGTTAAGGAGTTAGGATGCACAAGCGAAAGAGTGGAGGTAATACCAAGCTCTGAAGAAAGCTATATCTCATTCTCAAAATATGTTGGAGATATTAAACTCAGGTTTGTGGATACCTTCCGTTTCCTGAGTACAAGCTTGGACAAGTTAGTGAAAAACCTCACGACGCATCCCGAAACAGAGAAGTACTTTGGAGAAGAGAAGATTAGCTTGATGACTCGTAAGGGAGTGTTCCCCTACGATTACCTCGCATCATGGGATGTTTTGAATGAGACTCAGCTGCCTCCAAGAGAAGCATTCTACAATAAATTAAATGAAGAAGAAATTACCGGCGATGACTATGAGCATGCTAGAAATGTATGGAAGCAGTTTAATGTGGAAAACTTAGGTGAATACAGTGATATTTACTTGACCTCTGATGTTCTTCTCCTAGCGGATGTCTTTGAAACGTTCAGAGACCAAACTCTGAAAACACACAAAGTGGATCCTGCGCATTATTTCACTTCTCCAGGACTTACGTGGGATGCTATGCTACTGTACACAGGAATTGAGCTGCAATTGCTGCTGGACTACGATCAGCTGCTCATGGTTGAATCTGGTATAAGAGGAGGGTTATGCCAGGTTTCTCATCGGTATGCTGAAGCTAATAATATATATATGGAACAGTATGATCCTCATAAACCTTCCCAGTTTATTACATACGAAGATGCAAACAACGAATATGGCTGGGCTATGTGTAAGGCCCTTCCTTATGGAGGGTTTAAATGGGTTTCTCCTGAAGACATAGACCTGGATTTATTGAAGGAAGATGACCCCCTTGGATACATCTTAGAAGTCGATGTCGAATATCCCGTCGAGCTCCACGATCTTCATAATGATTTGCCCTTCCTGCCTGAGAGTCTGAAACCGGGGAAATCGTCTTCAGAGAAGTTAATTGCTCATCTTGGGTGCCGAAAGAAGTATGTGGTACACTACATGGCCTTGAAACAAGCTCTTAGTCACGGTCTACTATTAACAAAGATTCATCGAGCACTTCAGTTTCATCAGTCGTGTTGGCTAAAACCTTACGTCGAGTTTAATAACCGACTACGACAACAAGCTAGAAATGATTTTGAGAAGGACCTTTATAAACTATTCAATAATGCTATGTTTGGAAAAACTATGGAAAATATTCGTAATCGCATGGATATACGGCTTGTGACAAACAGCAAAACGTTAGAAAAACTCATAGCCAAACCTACATTCATTGATCGAACCATATATGGACCTAATCTTGCTGGTGTACATATGGCTTCTCGTAAAATAGTATTCAACAAGCCTATATACATTGGTATGAGTGTACTAGACATCTCCAAGACGCTAATGTATTCGTATCAATACGATGTGTTACTTCCATATTATGGAGCTGAAAATCTTAAACTGTTGTATACAGATACAGATTCTTTCGTCCATCGAGTGACTACAGCTGATATATACCAGGATAAATTACACATGCTTGAACATCTGGATACATCTGATTACCCTGCTAACCATATATGCTATTCTACACAAAACAAAAAAGTGTTGGGAAAGTTTAAAGATGAAGCCTGTGGAAAAATCATTCATCGGTTCGTTGGTCTTAGGCCCAAAATGTATGCTATCGATATTGATGGTTCTGTGATAAAAAAAGTTAAAGGTATAAAACGTAGCGCCATTAAGCAATACATCAACTTCAATAGCTATGTAGAGTGCCTTAAAACTTTGAAAATTGTTAGAACTCCTATGAATTTAATCCTATCCCGACATCATAATATTTCTACGGTTGAAGCTAATAAAATAGCCTTATCGCCTCATGATGACAAGAGAGTAATTGCAGAGGATGGAATATCAACGTATGCGTACGGGCATTACAGTGTCGAGAATAGTGCCTAGACATGGATACTTAAAGCTTGTCTGTAGAAAAAAAATGAAGATTGTTGAACTATGAACTTCGTGCGCCAATGGCACATCTAACCAATAAAGAAGAATGATAATGCGAATAATAAGAAGAAGAACTGAGGAGGGCGCTATCGTCTTTCAGCAGTGTATATTTGTTTTCTAAATGTTAATGCTAGTGTATGTATCTCTATAAATTGAATAAAAATTATCTCATTGCTATTATTCTTTTTTTATTTCATTGCTTGCCTTAACATCCCTATTTCCTCATTAGGTCAGGTTAGGTTAGGTTAGCTTAGTTGGACTATAAGATAGAGTAATTGATAATGATGATGATATGCAATAAATGACTGAATAGGTTAGACTGCTCTTCAACTGCTATAAAACAAAGCGATTACTGAAGAAAGCTTAGTAAAATACCCCTAGCAACTTCAAAAATACCTGCTTCAGTGCCTTAAAACATCTTCAAACTGTCGAAAAAAATGCTTCTCACGAGTTTAAGATGCCCTGAAAATCCTCAAAATATCTGTGAAGGAGCTGAAATGTCTTAATTAGCGCTCGAAAAATACCATTAAAAGCGTCTAACGCCTATAAAAGTGTTTCAAAGGATTCTGAAAACCAATCAAAATGTTGGTGACAAAGTCTAAAATATCCCTATAGTGCTTAAAATGTCTCTAAAATGGCTGAAACGATATTTAACTGGTAGAGATACGTCTAACAGCCTTGAAATAGACGGTTCAGTATTCCTAATATCGTGAAAATTATCTTCCATTACCCTTCAAAGTGTTTAAAGCAAACAATAATGGACAGGGTCGTCCAGAATAACTGTCGGATTGCCTTAAATAATGTCAAATTCGTCTAAAATACTCTGAAAAATGTTTAAACTGGACGTGAAAGTCTTCAGAATATCTGGAAACAGGCTGAAATATCTATCAACGAGTCTAAACGGGTCTCAATACACGCTGAAAATATATAATATGACTTCTAAATAATGCTCGAAATTGCTTGAAAAGTTGTTAAATATGTTGTAAAAGCGTCCTGAATATACCAAAAGCGTCTAAAAGATCTAACAGGGGGTGCAAAATTGTAGCAAAATGAGACGAAACGTCTTAAAAATGTATGAAAATGACTGAATAGTTCTGAAAATTGTCTGAAAAATTCTTAAATATGTTGTAAAAGCATCAAGAATATGCTAAAAGTGCTTAAAAAGATCTATCAGAGGACTCAAAATAGTATCAAAATGTTTATGAAATTCCTAGAGGGAGATCAGGGTAGCGTATGACAGGATAGAATAGATAAGCAGAGGAGGGAATAGGATAGATGATAAGAGGATAGAATGAATGTCTAGAAACGTATCATGTTAGTAGAATAGAATAAATAATAATAAGAGGATCTATCTTAGGTTAGGCTAGGCCATGTTAGATTAGGATAGGTTAGGTTAGATTAGGATAGGTTAGACGAGTAGAAGTATGGGGCTTAGGTTAAATTATCAAAGACGGGAGTAAATAGTGGGAGCTGGGTTAGGTTAGGTTAGCCGTGTAGAAGTATGGAGCTTAGGTTAGGTTAAGATAGGTTAGAAGAGTAGAAGTATGAGGCTTAGGTTAGGTTAGATTAGGATAGGTTAGGTTAGCTTAGGTTAGGTTAGGTTAGGTTAGGCTAGGCTAGGTTAGGTATGGGGCTTAGGCGAGGTGAGGTGAGGTGAGGTGAGGTTAGGTAAGGTTAGGTTAGGCTAGGTTAGGTTAGGTTAGGTTAGGTTAGCGTGGCTATGTGGGGCGAGGTAACATTATATTGGGGTGATATATTCAATCAAGATAGAAAGCTCTTGCATTAGGAGACATACAGCAATATAGTGGACGACATACTCAGCTAGCATGAACGCTCATAAACATACATACACTGCTATAGGCTTTAAAAGTTATCCCTAGAGATTCATTCAAACACCTACAACGTCCTGCTTCCCCTGTCACCTTACGTATTAATGCTTAGATTACGCATGGCGGCCATCTTGCCCATAAAAAAGTGCGCCAGCTCTGTCCTAACCTATCTACTCGCCTTAACTACTAAGGTTATGTCGGCGGCCTCTCCTGTGTTACTCGAACTTAGGGTTTTTCACCATTGAATTCCCACATACACATTCATACTTACAGACTCTGGGGAAGACACGGAATATTACTGGCTAGAGAAAAGTTCCTACTCACCCTGCAGGGAATTAAACCCCGGACCCCTCGCAGAGCAGGACTGAGCTACGGGGCCAGCCTTTTCCTCTCTTGTCTGTACAAGAACAGGTGTTTATACATCTTCTTTGTAGACGTACCAACCCACATTATCTGTATTAATTTATAGTTGAACTTCCAATCTGAGCACTATAAACAGTATAAATCAGTGAGCTTCTGAGAAAACTTGATGTGAAGAAACATTGTGACAGATTTATTTATAGTGACTTCTGCTCTCTAAGGCAATGTAATCCTGTATGTGTCAGCTTTTTAACCTTGGAGTTATGTGTATTATCACTGACGTAGACTACTTGTGATGATCTAGGCAACAGCACCATTTCGAGTTTTAACACGTGATAATATGCAATTTTCACGAGTGCTGTCTCACATTTTGCAGTCATGTATTGATTTGAAGCACGGTGGTAGCGCGGTACGAAGGAATCCGGGTTCCATTCCCAGTACTATGGACATTTTCTCATGCTCACCATGCCTAAACGGCCAAGGGGAGGAGTGACACTGACCACATGCAGCTTCCATTTCTGAACGTGGCACATTAAATCCGTGTGGACCAAAGCAAGAAGAAATGGCGGTCGTGAATAGGCTTCAGTATAAATGGCTTAGGTTTTAGGTTTGGAGACATTTCTGTAAATATCTTAATTGTTCTTCCACAGACGAAACTTAAAAGGTAGGACCAGGCAGAAAAATGTAATGCCATAGACGGGAATTGAACCGCTTACTGTACCACTGCTCTTGCCAATAGAGCTAACATGATAACACACCGGCACGACAGTAAATTCTCCAACTATCTCACATTTCTCCCGATAAACCATAAGGCGTCCTCAAATTCATTGTTAAATAACATACCCTAGTGACAACCTGCAATTTCGAAGTACTTCAAGTCCGGGCTTCATAAAAAATATTTTGTTGTTTAACGACGCTGTCAATTGCTAGGATCACATCAGCGTCGCCGGTGAGCCAAAATTTCGTCCCGCAGGAGTTCTTTTACATGCCAGTAAATCTACTGACATGAAGCCATCTTTTTAAAACACACTTAAAAACAATCGGTCTAGGCCGGATTTGAACCCGCGACTTTGGGATCAGTAGGCCAGCGTCTAACCAAATGAGCCATCCAGACAAACTCGGGCTTTATAGATGACCAGTATTAGATCAATCAGTTGACAGTGATTGTTTATCATGTGTTCATAGACTTGGTGAATATCAGCACTATTGAAAATAATTAAAACAGTTATAACAGAAGACTTTCGCTCAGGGGGCTGAAGTTACTCCCCCCCCCCCTCCTCCAGGATAATCAAAACCATAATATCGAAGCATTGCAATCTCAGTGTTATTTTCTGTAACTATGTCATACTCATTGAATTACTATGCCACGCTGTACCTGTGAATAAATAGGTAACTACAAATTCAATAAACGTTAATACGGTTAAATATGGGAAATGAGAATTAATCCGTTCTTTTAGAACATGATCGTATATATTGGTTGCCAACAATGATTAACTGGCTTGCTCCGCTCATTTCACCACCCGCACACGTTTAGCCAGTTACATGTAGTTGGTGCAAGCATTTCTATAACGAAACAAAGTGGAACTGCTGAGTGGTTGTGGTGAAATGGTTAAAACACCTGGTTGTTTGACTTGTAAGTTAATTCCCTATAATATTTGCAAGACTGAACCTAACCTGGGTATGTATGAATGCTGACTGAGAATTTAGTATCTACGAGGGCGGTTCATTAAGTATCGGTGTTGAGAATGAAGAAGTCTTTGAAGAGTTTTTCAAACACAAATTATTTATTTCTCAACGTAGTCTCCTTTTAGGAGCATACACTTCTACCAACGTTGCTGCCATTGCTACCCATCCAAAAGGTAGGAATTGTCAAGCTTTGCAAAATATGCCTCTGTCTCAGTGATAACCTCATTCCATCTAAATGTTGTTCCCGCGAGCCGTTTCTTCATGTTTAGGAACAAGAAAAAATCACAGATATGTGAATCGGGTGAATGTGGGAGTACTTCAGCAATTCATGCAGTTAGAAGGCGACAATATCGGATGAATGTACTGGTGCGTTGTCTTGGTGAAACAGCACTTTGTTCTTGGCCAAATGGGGTCGTGTTTCCAACTTCGTGTCGAATCGGGCCAATAACTCACTAATAGTTTCTTATTTTTTCAAAAAAGTCAATAAGTATGACACCCTTCGCATCCCAAAAAAATCGTCGCCATCACTTTCCGGCCGATGGAGCCGTCTTTGGAGCACATTCACCGGAAGCAACCCATTGTTTTGATCGTTGCTTGGTTTCTGGAATATAATGATGAATCCAGGTCTCATCGACGGTGACAACAAAAGTCCTTCGGGTTTCACTTAAAAGCTCCAAATACAGTTCGAATTTGAAAGCCGCACTCGCTTGTTATCCAACGAGAGCAAAGGCAGCAGCCATGGGACCGACAAAGTTTTCATATACAACTAATGCAAAATATGAATTGCCGTTCCGGTCGACACGCCTATGGCTTCTGCTGCTTCGGAAGTTTCGTTCGACGATCAGCGAGAATCATATCGTGACTTTTTTCAATGACCTACGGTAACTACATCTGCCGGGCATCCTGGGCGCTCTTCATCAAAAACGGATGTTCGATAACGTTTGAAGTCATTGAATCAATTCTGTTGTCACAGACGGCGAAAGGTCATAAATAGCATCCTATTTCGCTTTCATCCCCTCGCAAGTTTTCCCATCCAAAGGTAAAAAGCGAATCACTGAACGATAGTGCACTTTTTCTATGTTAGCGAAAACACCTTGAACGACTAACTGAAATGCCTGCCAAACCAAACTAACCTATGAAGCAGGACCAAATTTGTTTTAGCGTCGGTAACACCAACTTGCCTTAGCAACACCATCTATTTTGAAACATGAGTACTTATTGAACCGCCCTGGTCTGTGCTCCAGTTTGCCTTTTGGTTCTATAAATATTGTTGGTGATGGATTATCGATCATATCCCTTATTAGTTGATGTACTGTGTTCACTGAGCCAGTTGGTATCCCCTTCACTTGGATAAATCCATATAAGTGACCAACGAATAAAGGTATGACTGACCTCGTGTGTTTTAGTTATTCCTGTTTCAGCCCCCCACCCCCCCTCCCCCAAATGTATCCTCTGCATACGCCCCAACTTTCCCTAACGCATGTTCGTTTGCACCTACGTGTTGACTTTAGATGAAATGAGACAAATGAGGTTTACGTCACTATGTGTTTAGTTACGCTTTTAGTGATGTTAGCAGGATTCTGATTATTAGGTTGTTTGTCATTTTCACTCATGTGTAGCTTGGTCGGTTTAAAGCATCTAATCGGACTAGTCGAGAGTCAGTTATGTGGCTTCCATTTAGAGCCCAAACCACTTGAATACAATTTAATAATTCTGTAACCAAGTAAAGAAAGTCCGCTTCGAAATGCAATTGAGAACGATACAAGCTTGTTTCATCGTCACTAATGTAAGATGGAGCTTATCGATTACTTCAGCTTCGTACAATATCATTTCATTTTTAGTTGAGTTCGCTATTGTAGAGCGCTTATCAAATTTATACCCACGAAATACCCCGGGGTTTAACTTTACAGTTTACAAGTTACATTTTTAATTGAAAACTGTATATTCTTAAGCGTGATTTACATGGATTCCTATAAATTAACGATTTCTAAAAGTCTGCGAGAATATTTTAAGCTAGAGATAGATCACAATGAGAACATTAACATATTTTATGTTGGACCATGCCATAATGTAGCGTTTATACGTCACGGTAATGGACCTCATTATGTCCAGCTCTTTATACTGACACTGCTAATCCACCAATCACAGGAGCACCAGTTCACAACGACACTGCTAATCCACCAATCACAGGTGCACCAGTTCATAACCACACTGCTAATCCACCAATCACAGGTGCACCAGTTCATAACCACACTGCTAATCCACCAATCACAGGTGCACCAGTTCATAACCACACTGCTAATCCACCAATCAAAGGTGCACCAGTTCATAACACACTGCTAATCCACCAACCAAAGGTGTACCAGTTCATAACGACACTGCTAATCCACCAACCAAAGGTGCACCAGTTCATGACTTGATTATCTATCAAAGGTGCACCTATTCACCACGACACTGCTAGCCGCTAATCAAAAGATCCGCGTGTAGCAATAAATAATTCGGCGTCTGCGCACGTTCCCATGCAGTTGAAAGCGCATACAGAATAAAGCTACTATATTTAATAATGAATGCTAATATTGTAAATAACAATGCAATAAATTCAATCTGTCTACTACGTTTAGTAGAGGAAGTATTGTATTCCACCCAAAAATTCGATGTCGAGGTTTCAGCGGAAATATATGTTTTGAGGCCCCCTGAATCCAAAAAGAAGCACTTTTAGGAAAGAAGTCCGTGTGTGTGTCTGTCAATCTGTGGACAGCATAACTCGAAAACGAAAAGTCGGTTAAAAAGTATAGTTGGGACTTAAGTTTTATGTCTTTCAAGGATGGGACACGAAGATTTTGAAGAAAATTGCTCCACCCTAAACTACCCTACTTGAAAAATGTTTATAAAATTTTGATTTCCTTGAAAATGGCTCTAACGATTTTGATTAAAATGCCGTACGTGTGAGATATTTTTATGACAAATGAAATGTATATCTTGAATTTTTTGGCTACAGCCCATGAAGTCGTATTTACTCTGACTGAATTTTGCATAACTGGTAAATCGTAAGAGATATAGCAAATCTTACTATACAACAATGTAGATCTTGCTAAAACACACAATTTATGTGTAAATGTTTTGTAGAATGAACTATTTCGGAGATATTCCTCATTATTTGTGTAAATTTTAGAGAACTTCTGTCAAATGGAACATCGCTATTCATTTTGTATGTTAACCGTGCAAAGAGAATGGAATTTGAAAGGTTTAAAAGATTTGACGATCACTCAATACCTATTGGATACCCCTATTTCCGTTGCACGTGCAAGAAAACGAGTAGAAGATAATTTCTGCAAATGTTTATCTCAACTAACGCAAAGAAGATAGAGGAATAAGAGTTTGTAAGAATGGTTTGTACAAGAGTAGAGAAAGTCATTCGAATGCAACACATCAGATTTTTTAAAGGTTATAACGTATATACCCTCTGTGTCATTGTGTCAAGACCAACATAAAAGTTGACGGCGCTACTACCAATTCTCGTGTGTACAATCGAATAACAAATAGTTAAAATGCCTGCGTAGAGTATTAAAAACATATTATAAATGTTTTGAACTTACGCGCATGGTCAAGCATAAATAGTTGTATGAAACTCGAGTATAATGGCAATTAAGATGGTCGTATGACTCGTTACCGCTCGTTTCATAAAATATACTCACATCCCAATTGCTGCCATTATGCTCTCGTTGCATTATATACTATTATAAGCACTTCTTTTTCTTTCTTTCTTTCATAGATTTGTATTGACTATTTTGAAATGCAGCGACATTTAGCCAAGTTGCGCTATTCCTTCTACGTAGATGAGAATAGAGGTATAGAAACAAATTGTATAACGAAGAGGGCATTGCGACCCATATGAATCTATTGTGTCTAACATCCCTAGGGGGAAGGGATGAAGTGAAGGAATCGCAGGAGGTTGCAGCCGGACAGGCCACAGAGACGAGCGGATATCCCTCACAGCTTCGGTCTCGAAGCCTCGTCCCACTATGGAGATGTCTATAGAGAGGGCGATGAACGACCCGTCGAACAAGCAGCCCTGTAGTGTCTACCGCAGTTCTGTGCTTTGCCATGTATCTGACATCGCCATACGCTACGAAACTTAGCACATCTGAAAGCTGCGAACGAAAACTGTAAGGAAAGTGATATGTAGATGAGAAAGTAGGTAGGTAATACTCGAAGAGTAAGGTCTTGCCAGGCTCAAGGACAACATTCCCTTTCCTATTTCACACGGCTGTCATATTTTAAACGGCATGGTTAAAAATATTCTTCTTAAAATTCGAAGTCGAAAGAAAGAAAGAAACAAACAAAAGAAAGACGGAAGGATGGGTGGGAGGAAGGGAGGGGGGAACGGAGGATGGATGGACGGACAGACTTGTTTAGCCGTTGCTACAATTTTAATATGAGATGAATGGGATGGATGGGGTGGTTAGGTGGGTGGGTGGAGATAAGGTCCGGAGCGGGGACTTAGCACTTAGACCAATGAAATCGTTCATGCTTATGCCCCTGAAGGGGCACCCCCCTGGAGGGAGGGGTGAATGAGAGGATAACGAGTAGTCGAATCTGAGGAGAAACGATAGCAAAGGGCAGCGTCCCTAACAACTGCAGATTGGAATTCGGTGGTGGCTCGTACACTGGCTCACCTGCACCCTGCGGGCTCGAAGACCTCCCCTATCCGGAGGACAAGGATTTACATTGAACAAACACCTGTCATGCACACCGAAACTCCCACCGACACTCAGAACCCTAAAACAATCGAGGTGAAGTAAAATGAGGAGTGAGATGAAATGGAGGGACAGGAAATTCCGCGAATATAATTCTTCTTCCCAGCGTTCGCCTAGCAGCCGGGGAAACGCCCGAAAAGAAGGCATGGGTTAGGAAGGTCGGCCACGGGAATCGAACCCACGACCTGCCGAATGCGGGCTCCAGACGCTACCGCTACCGCCACCGCCATCGCCTGAGCCATGCCACTCAGTGATTGTATGTAGGCCCGCCCCTAGCGGTCTAGCCTGAGCTCGAGAACAACGCAATATAGTTCGCGTTTCGTATTTCTGAGTAACTGAAACATACACCGAAGTGTTGATATTATTTCAGGAAAAAACTCATACTATAGAAGCAATCAATGCCCTAATTACTATAGTTTAGACATTTTCTACATGCAAATATGATTTGTGCCTTACAAATAATGTTTACTGAAGTATGATCTAGTACACTCGCTCGATTTTGTGCCCTTCACAAACTCGCATACTTACCTTATATGTGAGTGTAGTACTGAGATGCCCAGAAATAATACGAAATTAAGCAGTAATTTCTTAGTTACACTTCCAACACGTGGAAACATAAATGTAAGAACCAACTTTTGCAAAGCAAAGCAAAGCAAAGGAAAGAAATGGGGTTGGAACTTTCAAGGAGTTCTGTCACATGACACACCAGGAGAGAGTAATAAAAAACGTGGACTGTTTAGCAAATAACAATGGCTACGAAACGGATCTCTTAACAAAAATTGTATACCTCAATAACCTGTACACGTTTCCTATAGGAAGCTGCTGTCTCATGTTTTACCATTTATGTAAGATTACGTGGGTATGAAGGACTCACAGCTATTTACAAAAAATTCATTTTATTTCACATGCAAATACCTGAAGCGTGATATTTCAACTCAAATCCTTAGTCGTTTTTCCGAAAATAAAAAATAAGGAATACTGTTTCATATAAAGGCTTGTTAGAGGTGGAAGGAATTAAATGAAAATCAGCGTTTTACACTCTTAAAGACGTTGCACTTAAATATCAATATTTTAGAGCGTTTTAGAGTGCGTACACGCACACAAAAATTGCGGGAGGATCTTTTTCTAAAATGTTTCTTTGGTTCAGGGAACCTCAAAACATGTATTACCGATGAAATATCGATATGCAATTTTAGAATGTTCCAAAACTACACAACTTTTGCTACCTACCTATAGGCAAGGCTGTAGAGGAAGTAAAAAAGCTATTTCAGTGATGAGTGTATGTAAACAAAATTATGTCGTAATAAGTTGCTGCATTAATTGAAACGAAACAATTTATCAGTTGGCTGTGCTAGCAATTGAAATGCTAATGAGCGTGGTGTAACAAAGATAAGAATAATAGCTGTTGCACGAAAGGAGGCGACTTCGATAACTGGCACCATCACTTTACTTGATTTATTGCCGTACTGTGCGTGCTGAGAGAGCTAGAAGAGACCATAATATACTTGTTTACTAGGGAACATAGCCAAACAGCTGTGCCTTTTTACTATAATGTGCCATGAAATGCCTGAGCTTTGGACTTCGCCTTTCGACAACATACATGACTTACTCTGTCTGTAGACGTGTAAAACGACCATATTTTCCCAGCAATCTGTGCATATTTTTGACTGGTTTTACAACAGTGAACTTAATGGTCGTTTCACGAATAGAAAACCTTGCCCTGGCCGTACCTCACTCCACTAGTCAGAGCTATAATATAGGGCAGGGCTGCCCAAACTACAACCTACCAGTGCTTTATCTGTGGCCCACCCTGACACGCCTGAACTGATTCAATAGAGAAATGCAAAAGGAACAAGGCTACGCAAACGTTTCCCCTCAAAACTTAAGGCCAAATAACGTTCCAGGAATATCAGACAATTCTGGACAACAAACAATGCAAGTTTCCAAGTTTACCCTCTCCCGGGCAGCAGCCAAGGATATCTTTAGCGATCATTCCTCCCTTTTGTGCTGTTTAGTATACAAACCTTCTTTCACTGGGTTGGAGACTACCTGCATTTTCTCGAGTACCTAATTGTTTGGTTCACAGTGCATTTACTTGTGTATAGTGGCATCGAAGTTTCCACTTCGGCCTCTTTAATTGTAGCGTTGGAATAGTGCGACAAGCTTATGGCACTTTGGTGGGGGTATTTTGTAGGAAAATCTTCGTGTGCATCTTTGGAAGTTGCTGAACACAAGGACTAAGTAGTATTCATGGGACGGTACGGTTTTGCGTTGTGCTGCTCAAACACATACACACGCGCGTGGACCTTCTTCTAAAGATGCTCTTTTTGGATTCAGGGAACCCCATATGTAGGTATCTCCGATGAAATCTCGATATCGAATAGTTGGGTATGATGCAATACTACCTTTTCTACGTACCTGCTAAATTAGAGAAATTAGGTAAGAAGAGCCTCACACTTGCACAAAATTACAAAAGGGTTCTAATTACGTATCTCCTACTTGATACAGATCCAGCTGTTCAGCAACTTATCATTCCCATCGGTTTAGCTGCATGTCTTACTGCTGTTAATAATGTTATTACATTGGAATCATCTACAAATTAGGGAAGAACCATGCGTCGTGACGTGATGTTTTTGCACATGAGTGTTGCCAGGCGCAGTTAATCTATCCTCCTTAAGCTAGTGGCTAGTGAATTGCCTATCCAATTAAGCATAAAGAATCTGAATAAACTAGACAGCTTCTCATCCCCAAAACCATGCGTTCCGGACAGACATTCCCAGTTATTAAACAATTATCACCAGTCTGCTCTCCCGCGCAATACGCTAAACATTGACGGGGTAGTTTTGAATTCTTCTGCACTAGGTATCTATCCGAGAATGGGTAAGCTTTAAAACTTCATCCACCTAACCCCATTATTTAGGAAACTGGTGTACAATGATCTATAGGATTTTTATGGCTAATCATACCCCTTATCACTTATAATCATTTCATACAACCCCGACCATTCCTAAAAACGAATGACAAATCCTCTGATATTCATGCTAAAGGATGTGAAATGTTGGTGGAACGTCTGTTTTCCTGAACCGCCACCCGAAAGTCATTCAAATTCGGAAATGCTGCATAGCCTATACGTAACATTTGGCAGTAAAACTATCATCGATTGGAATGGTCGAGTACCTTATGTTTTAGATGACTATAGTAGTGACATTTTAAATAAGTCTACCAGTTTTTGTTCGTTAAAGTACGGGACACTTGAAAAGGTTATGATCAACTGATCACTACTTTCTGAAAATTGTATTAACATAACATTAGCCCTTCAATAAATATGTTTATGCTGGTATTTGTTTACAGTTCTTAATGCATATTTAATAGAAACAACATAAGCAGAATCTCTTAGGATGTATGAAACAAACTTACTCATGCTTTTTTTTGTTAAGTCACTGATTTTGGAAGTTGCAGCAGAAGAACAAGAACAAGAAGAATTGTTTGATTTCTTATGCTGAACAATACCCGAGTTTCCACCATGTGCAATCGAAAATGCCGCAGTGCAAATTTTACAGTGATCTTTGTAATTAAGCTTTGTATCTTCGAGGAAAGGATATTTTTCCTTTAAATTGGAAGAGAAGGTGCATTTCGGTTTAGGCATAATAGCTTAAGTTGATACAAATAACACAGCACATCAACTGTCAACAGTAGACTAGGCGATCTTCGTCTGGTGAGATAAGCACCGAGTCAGCATTTCTCACAATAGGAAATGACAACAATATCTAGTTGAGTTTTTCTTTTCATTTAGGAAGACGGTATCAAGAAAATATGGGACCTATTCGCGTCCCAACAAAAATTCTCGGGACGCGGGACGCACAAAGTGAAACAAGGAGACTGTCCCGTTTCTTACGGGACGAATGGCAGGCTTAATTTTTAATCATTGAGCCTTTTCTTTGGTCCGGTACTTCTTTAATAACAAAAAACTATGTATTTTTCACATAATGCACAAACTCTTTAACTTGTACAGTGAAGTAGAGATGAATTTGGAATATGAAGCTACCTCACTTCCAAGATGCTTAGTCTGCAGCCACTAGAAAAATAAACTTCTCAGTTGGTAATTATAAAACATCGGTTGACAGAATTATAACGTTACCAAACTTGTCTTTGTACACCCCTGTACAAAAAAAAATTAGTCGTGTCTAGAACGCCAAATTCGTCCAAGTCCTACACGGCACAGCGCCGTGTTTACACCATCCGCGATACAGTTGTGTAACGGTAGCAATAAGTTGTCACAAGTTCCAAATCCTAACATTACTAACCGTGTGCCGTGGATTTTGGCGTTCCAAACTTTTCTTCTTCTTCTTCTTCTTCTTCTTCTTCTTCTTCTTCTTCTTCTTCTTCTTCTTCTTCTTCTTCTTCTTCTTCTTCTTCTTCTTCTTCCTTTTTTTTTTTTTTTTTTTCCCAGGGGGGTTCAATTATTTAGCATGCTCTGTTAACGAACTTGATTACAACATAAGTACAAAGGAAATAAAGCGAAACTTTTTTATATGGGGAGTATAATATTTTTGCCAATAGCATCGCACGCGTCTTGCAGCGTTATAAGCAGAATCGATTATCTTTGTTTTTCTGCCTGTTCTGTTATCTTAGCTGTTAAATCGTGACCATCTAGTATACATAATTACATTGTTTGGAATGAAATATCGGTGATACTCGTCTTAGTTTACATGCATTTTCTGTCGAGTAACACCACATTTCTACTCCATGGCAATGTCAGTGGAATATTAAAAGCCTTTTTTGCAAATATATTTTCATATAGCTAGTACTATGGCTCCGTAAATGCATTGTTGTATTTTAGTAATTTATGTATTGGACTTAGTGTTTATATGCCAGAAAGAATAGTGTTTTGCAATGGTAACAATTTTCAAATTAGGTTGTGGTTTGTGAGATAACCCTATATACACATTTGTACCTATAAATTTTCTCTTTATAATAATCGTGATTTACTTAGTGGTTTTGGAAGGGGGACCCCGTCCGTAGCGCAGTGGTAGCGCGCCTACCTCTGTCATGGAGGACCGGGTGCGATCCCCGGTACCGGCGTGGAGCTCTTTACCCGGCTGGGAGGTCTGGCACGGGGTGCGCTCAGCCTCGTTAGGTCCCTGAGGGGCCAATTGAGGAGCTACTTGATAAAGTAGTAGCGACCCCAGGTCGTGAAAGCCGCATAACTGGTAGGGAGGGCTCGGGGCGCTGCCCACGTCCCACCCTGCAGTTCTGCACCCCATTCATAACGCTTGTAGTGGGCAGAGGTGTGGGACGCAGCGGCCGGGCGGTAAACCCTGGCCTGCGAAGGACTTGTGTTAAGGTGGGGTTATTATTCAAACGTAAAATGAAGGTATACCCAGTGGAAAAGGGTCCCAGGCGAAAGTTTCCGCTATTTTCACATCCAATAATTCCTTCAGCGGCGTTGAGCTAATCGCTCATTACTGTGGCTCAGGTGACAGTAATCTCTCGACTGATTTATAGGAAAACTCGTGACAGACTACTGTACACATCAATAATTGGAGTGACAGGATTGGTGATTAATAAATCCTTCATAAAAAAGCAAACTAATATTATTTTAATGCCGAAAACCACATTTTTTTAGTAAAAAGCAGAAATGTATAAGGAGGGAGTACTATACTGTACTATGAATAGGTGATCCACCTTCCAATGTTATGTCTTTTTGGGCGCCAGGTGTTTGGCATTTGCTATGGAGTTGTTGGTGTTTTGAAATACATTTTGAGAGACAAAAGCCTGTCCAATGCTAGCACTCCACAATGAAAGCTTTGTGTGCAGGCGTATGTTTGGTAGCGATAAACGAGCAAAATAGACTTCAGGTGCTGTAAAGTGTCAACACATGCCAAAAATGACGTAATACGGCAGGGGAGCAAACAAACAGCTGACTACACCTCTTGCGGTACCATGTATTGGCAAAATGTGGTTTGTAAGGAGCGTCGGCAATAAACTTTCATTGCTCTTCGACGCCGATATGGTTTTGGTTTGCTCCTACGCTTCACTATCTTCGGTCTGTAGTTGTCAGAGGCGTAACTCGCATATTACAACCAGAGAACCCCTCAGCGCTGTTCGCATAATCACAAGGTACGGAGACTCTTTTACTATCTTTTCCCTCTGGCCTCTCTCCCTCTCTCTGCCTCTCTCTCCCTCTGCCTCTCTCTCCCTCTGCCTCTCTCTCCCTCTGCCTCTCTCTCCCTCTGCCTCTCTCTCCCCTCCCTCTGCCTCTCTCTCCCCTCCCTCTGCCTCTCTCTCCCCTCCCTCTGCCTCTCTCTCCCCCCTCCCTCTGCCTCTCTCTCCCCTTCCTCTGCCTCTCTCTCCCCTTCCTCTGCCTCTCTCCCCTCCCTCCACCTCTCCCCCTTCCTCCGCTTATCTCCCCCTCCCTCCGTCTCTCTCCTCTTACTTTCTCCTCTCTCCCTCCCTGTGCCTCTCTCCCCCCTCCCTCCGCCTGTCTCCCATTCCCTCCAACTCTTTCCCCCTCCCTTAGCCACTCTCCCCCTCCTCCCACCTCTTTCCCCCTCCCCGCTTCTCTCCACCTCCCTCCGCTTCTCTCCCCTTATCTCCTCCTCTCTCCCTCCTGCCTCTCTCCCCTTCTCTCCATACCTCTCCATCTCTTTCCATCTCCCTCTGTCTCTCCCTCTCTGTGCAGTATCATGTGATACTTTGATAACATGTTATATAACTTTTGTGGAGTGTTAATAAGAACGAAATACAAGTAAACGTTTAATATTAATCGAGGTTGGACCTGTTCTTACGGGAACAGCATTAATCAAGGTACTAATTAGTACATTAATAAAAAAAATACAGAATTATAGGTCTGTTTGGTCTCTGGGTACGACTACCAGGCACAAAGAATGGATGTAAGTTTTTAAATATCCATCCTATTGACTTTGGCTTGTCAGGAACATTATGCTTCTACACTTCTATGCTCGGACGTGCCTAAATGTAGTAATTATACCTACATCTGGTAGCCGCACTTTGATGTCCCCAATCATAGGAAAGCGCAACTATCCATTATTCTCGTACGTTCAATCGAAAAACTAGCGTGAGTTTAGAAGTAGTAAAAGTGTCGGACAAGAATGACACTAAGATGCAATTTGCACCGCTGGAAATTTCTGCAAAGGCACACGATGTTACAAATAAGTAACTCGCTCGACTCGTTTCATAAACATACTCGCATATTAATTACTGTCATTATAGCCTCGTTGCATAATATACTATTGCATGACATTCTTACAAGACTCCATTGAGTCACATTACGAGCAGTGGTGGTCGAACCATGAATGCAGTGGTAGTGCCAGCATTACTTCGTCGATTTTTTAAAAACATCCGACGGTGAATGACAGAAATGGATGAAAATGTTCAGTTGTTGATATAAATGTACATCATTGCCACTAGTAGTGACTTTTTTCATTGCACATTCTAGTGGCGCTAAGCGCCATCTATGTACAATAACAACGCGGAGCTAATCAGGTCCGCCGGACTCGGAAGTTTGGCCGACTTTTTTGTCGACCAACATGTCAAATTAGGTACTGGACAGTGGCGACCGTGATATTTAATGAAGTGTTTCCAAAAGTGTAACTTTGACGCCAGTACTGTTGATGCTTTTATCGCTATCACCAGCATAAGCAGATATAAATAATAATAATAATAATAATAATAATAATAATAATAATAATAATAATGATCATAATAATAATGATCATAATAATAATGATCATAATAATAATAATGATCATAATAATAATGATCATAATAATAATAATGATCATAATAATAATAATGATCATAATAATAATAATGATCATAATAATAATAATAATAATAATAATAATAATAATGATCATAATAATAATGATCATAATAATAATAATAATGATCATAATAATAATAATTCTGAGTTTCAGAAAGTCAAAGAAGTTATATGCCCTTGTTAGTGTTCCCAATTCTCGGTTTGGAAACTTTTGTGAATAGTCTTTAACGTTATCAAAATCGAGTAAAGCCAGAAATTCATGTGAAGTTGTTTTTGAAAATCATTCCTTTAAAAGTTTAGAACAATAATAGAAGTATCCAGGATCTCACAGTACAGCCGAAGGTAAGAAACTGTAGTGTCACATTGTCTAAATTTGCTAATCTGAAATCTTGTTTTGTGGGCAAATAGGTTATTATTACCGATAACACACACCATTTACACAACGCGCTCTGCGAATACCAAGATAGCTTCTTGTTTAAAGAAAAAATCCCGAGCCCAGCCGGGAATCAAGCAGTCGATCAGGTACTCTGGAATAAAGAAGGTGACAAATACAAACAAAACTGTCAAATAAAATGTTTGAATTCAAGTGGCCAGTATATGTTATTATCAGTTGTTAATAAAAAAGCGAATCCTGCCAGAAAAATCTGATGTATTGCATTCACATGACTTTCTCTACTCTTGTACTAACAAACAAGTGCTTATTTCTCTATGTATCTTCTTCACGTTAGTTGAGATAAAAATTTGCAGAAATTATCTTATTTGCTTATTTCCTTGTAGGTGCAAGGGGAATATGGGAATGCAGTAGATTTTGAGCAATAGCCAAATCTGTTAAAGCTGGTCGCTATATGAAGGCTTTGAAATTCCTTCTATTTCGCGACCAAGAGATAAAAAGTGACTAACGACGTTCCATTTTAGAAAAGTATAAGTATTGGAAAACTCGCACAAATAACACGGAATATTTCCGATATGATTCACTCAAAAAAAAAAAAAAAAAAAAAAAAAACATTTAGGCATAATTTGTGTGTTTTAACGAGATCCACATTTTTGTATAGTAAGATTTGGTCAATATCTTGCGGTTTACCAGTTATGCAAAAGTCATCAAGAGTAAACAGGACTACATGTGCTATAGCTAGAGAATTCAAAATGTACGTTTCATTTGCCATAAAAATATATTAAACAGATGGCATTTTAATCAAAAACTTTAGCCATTTTGAAAAAAAAATTAAATAAATTTAACTTTTTGAAAATTTTGCCATGTAAAGGGTAGTTTAGGATGGAGGAATTTTCTTCAAAATCTTCGTGTCGCCTTCTTGAAAGATATTTAGCTTAAATACTAACTTTGGTTTTCAACCGACTTGACGTTTTTGAGTTATGCTGTTCATAGACACACAATGAGCTTTTTCTAAAAATGCTGTTTTGGATTCAAGGGTCCTCAAAACATATTTCCGGTGAGTTTTTGGGTCGAATACAACACTTGCCTTACTTATGCGAAAGTAAAAATGGCGATGCTTTATTTTATGATTAACCTATGGATTATATGGCGATGTTGTTTATGAAGGAATTATGGTTTCACCTTAATTAACAGTGGCTTACAAGTTTTGAGACTGTTACCACAGTATTTGTTGCTGTAGTTTCCTTCCATGTTGATGATTCAAAATCTAGAGCTTCCTGTAAAAGCATACTGGCTTGAATGATTGACAAATTTGGAACGACTGCACACTCCTGCACGGTCCTCTTGGTGCAACAATATCCTACCAAAACATTCCGTAAGGACATTTCACCGGAAATGAACATTTCATGACTCCAAGGGGAGCTGGAAAGAAAGACATGATCAAAAAAGTTCGTGTGTGTTTGGGTAAACAACATAACAGAACAATAAAATGTCTGTGTTCAATTTCTTCATATGGAACAGCTTTTATTATATTTTATTTTCTCGAAAAGTGACTCCAACGATTTTAATTGAAATTTGAGGTATTTATATGATATGTGTACACCATAAGTTTTTGTAGGTATCCTTTGAAGTTTCTTTATCCTTTTTGGTACTTTTCCAGTTATAGAAAATTCAAAGTTAAAGATACTTTCTTTGGAAAACAATTAGATATCATTAAAACATAAGAATTCAATTAAGCTGCTTTGCATCATGAAAAGCTTTCGAAATATTTACTTCTATTCAGATATTTCTGAGCATAACGCAATACACTTGTAAGTACTAAATTCCGACCGTTTGCTTCCCATAGACTCGTGCATACAGTGCATAAGCGGCTTGTTTTTTAACCGTTGACTGTCATCCCAGCCTCCTCTTGTTCTCCTATGAAATTTGTTTTTAAACATTTTATTGCAATGTTTTGTCATATTTAACAGAATATAGAAAAATAAAATGTGTGCGAAAATGTTTTAGAAAAAGATGATACTCAGTAAAAAAAAATCACTAGTTACTGTCACGTATACCATAGATTTTTTTCCCTAGTCTTCAGATAGATCAATACATTCTTGGGTACCTATTCCTTAGTTTTCTTTGCTAATTAGGGATTTGAAAAGCACATTAATTTATTTAAGGATATGTATGACTGAAATTTAATTAAAATCGAAGGAAAAAACAACCTTTTTATTTTAATTCCGAAAAATCATTGAGACATTCGCGAATGCGAAAACTACATAATTTGCCTCCGGACGCAATTTTTAAATGCCGCACTGCATGTTTAAATGTTGCGTTGATATCAAATGAGATGTTGAATTCAAATCTTTTATCATTGTTTTCTCGCTATTGATATTTTGAGTACTTTTGTTGCAGTAAAATGTTCCTTGCATAACTTTTGGGGCAAAAAAAAAAAAAGCATTTGCAAGTTTAAACATTGTTGGAGCCAAACTGAAGAACAGGGCAATCTGGGGCAATTTTAAAAGGTAGATGCGTTTTTAAATTATTGGAGCAATTTCTTTTCTTTCTTTCTTTTTTGTTGTGAAGGGCTTGTTAGGTACGTAATAAAACTATACAAATTTCATCATAATTTCTAAACTATTAGAGAAAAATAGAGTAAATTAGGCTCTAACATGTATGTACTATGTTACAGCTTCTTCTTTACCTGATTAACCTCCCCGTATGAAGGACTTACACCCCCTAGGACTTACAAGCCAGTGCCTGGGGCAGACGCCTGTCGGGGAGCACAAGAACCACTGGACCGGACAGAGTGAACACCTGGAAGTGGGTGATCAGCCCAACACCAGATATGACAGTGAGGAAAAGGATGTGAAATGCAGGTGAAATGGATGAATGGAAAGGCGGTGATGGAGCAGCTGGTGGAATGGGTGGCGGGTAAAAACGGATAACTCGGGAAAAAAAAAACCGCCCAGACGCCGCTTCGGCCACCACGACTGTAACATACGGGTCCCTGGGATCGAACTCATGCATATCCTTAATCTGCCTAGCAGGTCCACCGATTGGAAAGAAGCATCTGCATCTTGACAAAGTGCTTTCATGGATTTACTTTATGATGACGCGTCTTTGCAATGGAGTATGATACAAGACTATTACCGACACAGCTGCAACAGGTGGTTTTCTTCTGTTGGCGTGTTTTTGTTGACTAACAGATTTGTTTCTAAAAATGCTAAGATATAATACACGTATTTGACCTTTTGAAGAGCTGTTGCAACATAGGAGTGGCACTTATAATGTCAAAGAAGCAGTATTAAATGAACTGCCGAATATTTAGGTTTTTATCCAATTAAACACGTTTTAAGTGATTTGTGCAGTAGTTCCCGTTTGTTAAGTTAAACATCCAGAGAAACGCACTCCTCTAGTCATGCAATAAAAATGTTCAACTGTCGGCCATAACCCTTTTTGTACTGAAAATGGATTATGATAATCTCGCAGAGAACATGCATGAAGCTCATGGGCAACGAATTCCCTGTTTTAGTGAACATCAGAAGATCAGCTGATGTTCTTTCAGTTCTTGTTCGATGAGTGTTGACAGACACTGCTATCCCTCCTCGTGAAGCAACTTCCCTTTCTGTGCGTCATATTTTTTATAAAGCAAAATTGTCAAAAATGAAAATGAGGTTGCGTATAACATACCTTTATTTTACGTGCTTAATTTTTAAAAACTTGCCTACAAACCTGGAGCTGTGCTAATTTGAGTAGGAATAAAAATCACCTGCACCAATCCCGTAATTAATGAAAGAAAAATCGATTTAACACCCCCTTCCTTTCAATGGACATGCAAACTTTTTAAATGTGGCAAATGCCTCGTCTCAGAACAGCTTTGTAGATCATTCGATAGGTAGGTTAGCCCTGCTTCCAAATAACCGCTTTCAGCAGCAAAAGGATAGTTTGAGATCACTATGATAACTCAACTCTTGAATATTTAAACATATATTACCATAGTTGCGGTAAGAGGCACATAATAATGTGGTTTTCGTAAATATTGTTGGAAATTGGAGGGGTGTACGTGAATTTACAGATTTGTAACATTCTAGATATGCCATGTTTTATTGTGGTAAACGTTTTTCACGGTTGAAAGATGTGAGCAAATCGATTATCGGTTTCTGAGGTAACGTGTGCTGCCGGCATATTCGAGTTAAGGGGTCAAAATAGATACCTTAAATTGCTAATCCAATTAGAGAGTATGAAAATTTCCGACCACCTTTTAAGGTGAATTGGTGGCATACGCATATGTAAGGATTTCATGGATTGTTTCGGAATTCGACATCTTTTTTTGTTATATGCAGATGATCTAGTTGACTCCATCTCTTATTACTATGGCTTAGAAGTTGGAACCTCGTGTGTCTAAGCGATTCGTATTCAATGTTAACAATCTTCTCCACCTACATGGAGATACTGGCATTCTATGACTGTGACCGTGACCGTGAAGCTGCTGGCAGACTGAGGTTCAGCCTGAATGTTTTTTTTTTTTTTTTTTTTTTTGTTTTTTTTGTTTTTTTATGTTTTTTAAGGGGATTTAAGGACTTACCCTGGGTTTATCTCACCCAGGGAAGACCTAAGGCTGCTTCAGAGCAAAACGCTCTCTTCAGCCGCGGGATGGATCTTTATTTATTTATTAATTAAAAATACATTATCTTACAGATCTGGTTATATCATTGTGACTACACATTACTTGTGGATAAAGGCATATATCATTACAGGGTCGTCCTTCGTGGTTGTAGTAGAATTTTCCTCGTGGTGGTATGTGTCGTTGTTTTTTACTTCGTTGCTCGGTCCATTGTTGGTCTTCTTGTGGTGGTTCCGTCTGTGTCTCGGCGTGTTGTAGGAGTGCTGCGTCGGTGTCGGTGTTGTGTGCTTTCTTAATTGCGCGGGCGAGGGCCGATTCCCATGCTGAGACTCGCTTGGTGAGTTCTTGGATTTCCGCGTGAAGCTTCCGTAGTGCTTCGGTGTTGTGGTGTAGATCGTTCTGGGTGTTGTGCGGTTCGGCGGGTTGTTTGCTGTGGGCTGCGTGTGATCGGCTTGTGGATGTGTGGATACAGGGATTGGAGACCGGTGTTGTTAGTTGTGGTCGGCCTGCGGTGGGCTGTCGGCGTGGGTTCTTGGGACACGCCGCTTGTTCCGTGAAGTGCGCATTGCTGTCGCACGTGGCACAGTAGACGGGGCGGCGTGTCAGGTCGTGACTATTGCATGTCGCTGTGAAGGTTCCTGCTCCACAGTAGTGGCATCGTGGGGCGTGTGTACAGTTTTCGGCGTTGTGGCGTCGGCACGGGACGGGTCGGACACCGCAACTGGCCTCGACCGGGAGTACCTGTCCAAGGGCAGGGAACCCGTCGGCCGAGGCAGCGCGGTAGTCACTTTCATCTTAAAATTCCAGTCGAATCAGCAGTGACGGCCCTTTGATTGTGAAGATACGTGTTGCTCCCATTAGAGATGGCCAGCGTTGTTGAGCTGCGTTGAGGAGAAAAGCTTATGGTAGTTGCCGATGTATACCACGCACAACAGCGTTGTATTTCTGCAGTCTTGGTGAACGGTCCTCGGCTGGTGGTTGTGTTGTGTGTGTGCTGTCGAAAAGGTATGCTGGGATGTCCCAGACAGAGCCGTTTTCTGTTGATGGAGGTGGTGTAGCTGGCGGTGTGGCCAGCGAAGTTGTAGATTTTTTTGAGACGGTGATTATCCCAGTAGTCTTCTTGCGGGGCATGTCGGCTCGGCGGAGGTTAGTCGAAGACGTATTTGCTCGGTGGCCGCTGTCTGTTGATGGCAGCGGTGTGGCTGGCGGTGTCACTGGCGGCGTGGCTGGTGGTGTTGCCGGCGGAGTTGTAGGTTTTCTTGAGACAGCGATCTTCCTAGTAGTTTGCTTCGGCATGTCGGCTCGGCGGAGGTTGGTCGAAGACGTCTTTGCTCGGCGGCGGTTGGTCGTCAACTACCAGCCTGAATGATTTTGCTGCGTGCCTACCTCCAATGGGGTTTAACCGCAAATAGGAATATTTATAGCAAAGGCGTTTAAGGTTGGCGTGTTTTAATTTTGGATGGTTTGGGTATAGAAGGAAGCTTATTGCCCCTTGACGGTTGTCTCAGAGGATATAGCAGTGTCTGCATCCTGCTGTATGTAAAAGTAAATATTTTATAAAACTTGTAAAATTTTGAATTTTGGTTGGAAAAATTTTTGAGAGCTGAACAGCTCTTGAGTGGGACTAAATAAAAAGCTCAACTTTAGCTGCTGGTGGATTTGCTCCTGCGTTACTTGGTATGCCCACAAGCCATACGGAGAACCCGATATGACCTGAAGCGGCGTATTTTTGGATCATAGTCCCCAAGAGACCTAATCAGGGCGATTTGATGTGTTGGTAAATTGGCGTAGAATTTTACTGCCCAGTGCCTAATTTCATCCTCCACATATGGAAGAGATGAGGCTTCGTGGAGTAGTCTCACGGGAAATGGGAGGTGGACAGAAAAGATGGACCGAAGTCCTCGGTTCTGCGCCCTTTGGAGGCATAGGATCCAGCTACCTGCAGCCATGCACCGGACTTAGCAGGCATATAGCATCAGGGGGATTATGAGAGCTCGGGAAAGGTGTCGCTTTAGGCCAACGGGCATCTCGGACTTCAGCATGGGGTACAATGAGGGATTTGCCCCCTGAGTCCGTGCGGAGAGGTCTCTTTGTTCGCGGAAAGTTGGACCCTTGTCTAGCTTAACTTCCAAGTAGGTAATGGAATTTTTCCATTTGATCCTTCGGCCACGAAATTGGAATGTGAAGTACTCTGCGGAGGTGTGGCACACGTCGTCAGCATATTGAACTATATTGACCTGCGGCTGTGTTGTAAAATCTGCCATATAGACCCTGAATAGCGTGGGGCACAGCACAGAACCTTCGGGGACTCCGCCTCTTATTGGCCTTATAGTGTGGATGTTTTCCGCGCGACCGTGTCTTTAAAAGTGCGGTGTCTCAGGAAGCTGTGTAAGATGTTGATGACTTGTGTAGGTAGTCCCAGTTGGATAAATTTGTATAAGAACCCCGCGTGCCAGGTCGTTGAGAAGACCTTTTCGACATCCAGAGACACTGTAGCGGTGAAGGCGCGTTCCTGGAAACCCAGGGCGGCGACCTCCACCGCCCGGAGCAACTACTGGGGCGTTGAATGTCCAGGACGACACCCAAACTGGTGTTCTGGGATAAAATAAATTTTATTTATTTTTGTTCTGGGATAGCTTGAATGTCCCCCAGCAGGGCGGGGGGACAAGTGGTTTAACACCACCCTCTCGAGTACTTTCTAGAGGGTCGACCCAAGACTGATGGATCGGTAGCTGGAAGCGTGTACCGGGTGTTTCCCGGGCTTCAAGATGCAAATTACCCGGGCCTCTTTCCACTCTCGCGGAAAGTGGTCCAGAGCGAGACACATGTTGAACAACCTAGTCAGAAAGAGCACAACATTGAAAGGAAGATGGCGAAGCATGAGAGGGGTCAGCCCGTCGGGACCCGCCGCCTTTTAGGTTAGAGGCGCTGAAGGGCGCCTTGCGTTTCACTTGAGCGAATTATAACGAGCCCTTCCGCGTCCTCCAGTAGGCGTCGAAAGTAGCGGCCTACGTCCCGGCGGACACGTTCGCAGAAAAGGTCACCCTGGGGTCGTCTCTTGTTCACAGTACGTTCCAGGTAGTTGGCAAACACATTTGCTTTGCAATGGGGTTCGTAGGCCAGGCCTCGGGTACCCTGGGGAGGAGAGGTGTGTTGACCTCGACGGTTGAGGAGGCTTTTAGCTACGTTAACTTTGATGCATAGTAGAACAATGTAAAGTAATGAGTGACGAATTCATTATGTTCTTCTCTCAGGCAGCGAACTGGAACTACTTAAAACTCATCACACATAATCACACTTTGTTGGTTCTTGCAAGTCTTCGAAAGACTGTTCCATCTTCAGAATAAAGTCGACTACATATTTGTGTTTTCGGAACGCTATTATAAGTAGGTAGAAGACTCTCTCCTGCTATTTGGTGTGGATTATTTGTACTAGTTTCTGTAGTCTCTTAGATGAAAGTCACTACCCTCTGAAGTGAAGTCTGAAACTGCTTGATGTGACATCGTTTCTCTTGGAGGGTTCGAATATACTGCATTGAAACGTCATATGGAGGAATTTCAAGGTTCACAACAATTGTTTTCAAGTTATTGTAAATGTATATTTTTTCCCATATACCCAATTGGTAATATAGTTGAATAGGTTTCAATAATTTAATTTCACGGCCCATTTCATCATGTGATGTCCAAAAGTGGCCAGCTACTGCAAATGTTTCTATTTGTTTTAAATTTATCTATCGTTGGCGCTCACCTAGTCTAGTTTATAAATACGTTTTTGTTCTATCAATACAGATTCCATTACAATCTTGGCGATCTATCTGGTAAATTTCAGATCTTTTTCATTATCCACTATGGTGTTCAAAGGTATTTAACCTTCCGGCAGGCGCGCCTAATTTTGTCTCATGAGCAGGCGCGCGTTGTAAAATTTACAACATGGACATTTTAAATGATAGCAAGCGTATGATAAACAATCTGATTACTATTTTGAATAAAACAGTTCATAACAACTATTATCACATCCTATAACAGAAAATGAGCTCTTTTAGTTCTCTGTGATACCATTTTATCCAGCTATTCTGAAACACATTCACTTTCATAACACCTTTCACATACAACTTGTTTCTTAGTGTGACTTTACAAGCAAAGTTTCCGCATCTATCACATTTAATGGAAGTTGAGGAATTTTTGTGACATCCACAAAGGATACATGTCCCACGTTTCTTTACCGGAGGTTCAACGATCTTATCTTCAGAAGACGATGCTTCTCCACGGAACTGCATAAGAAATACGGAAAGATCGTTTGGCAGCGATTTTATTTGGGTTCTAGATGCGAGTTGTTCTTTCATAAGACTTTCTGCTAGCTTCTTCGTGAAGTTGCCTCTGGCTTTCTAAAGGAAAACAATACTTGCGAATTTATACCAGAAATGTTCAAATGGGTGAAGAATATAACCAATGGCCATCTTCTAGTAATCCTTGAAACGGAGTAAGAGGCACACATTTTATCTACAACGTCAACTCCACCTTTTGTCATATTGTAGTCTGTTATTATTTCTGGTTTGTGAGTTTCTTCATCAAGTGCTGCTGTGTCATGTATAGTAGACAGAAGTACGACAGCACGGTTTTTACGAGGAACACTGACATGTGAAGGAATCAAGCGTTCCATCTACTGTGGTAAATTCACCTAGGGTATAAGAATTTTGACAATTAGCAACAAAAGCTTCCAACACTGTACAAATAATTGCAGTCAACTTATCAAGTTTTTCTCCTTCATTTCCATGTCATCAAATCGCATACAACGTAGAGAAACAGAAACCTTTTGTAACTCATTGCAGCCCTAAGCAGTTGCATTCCTGTTCCTTTACATTAACATGATGACCCTTTCTTGTACCAATCAAGAAAAGAATCCTCAACACTGCCATTATTTCGTGTCTTGATGTCACTTTATTATTCTTTCACGCGAGAATTTATGAGTGCCTCGCTGTCTAGTTATATACATATGTGTATAGTTTACAATTTCATCAATAATGTCAAGGTCAATTATTTTCAGAAAAGCACCGACTTCATCGGTTATGTCCATCACATTTCTCTTGGGGCCTGGCAGAATTTTCACAATGTTTTTTCTTTTGGTTTTTGAAAGTTTAGCACACTCACTTTTACACCAACGCGTAACTTGGTCATTTCCAATAAAGAATTCCAGATCTTCCATAGGCTCTACGGTATCATCACCATCCGCAGCTTCCAGTTCGGATTCGCTGTCATGGTCCTCAGGTTCAATGTTTTCATCACTCAAATCCACGTCACTTTCCTCCAGTTCTGAAAAGTCTGAATATACTTCATCATTGCTCTCTTAAGAGTAACTTGCAAATTTCCTCTTCTAATAAACCTTTGGAACTGAAATAAAATAACAAAAAAAGTGCCAATATAACAAAATCAACATTTAATATGCAGCTATTGAAAATAAAAAGCGATGAATAAGTACATTTCACTTTTTATTATTCTCACCTCTGCATATTGACTGCTAGAAACAAAGTTTGCAACCGTTACAAGAGCAGGCGCGTGTTGTACTTCTTACAACATTTAACACCTCATTGCTTACAATGCAGAAAACAAACTGACAAAGCTGAACAAGGAAACGGAAACCATAGTAACATTGTCGAGTAAACAACAACAGAGGAGTACATTGTAGCGGCGGCACATTAGCTCAAGGTTAAGGCATTGATAAAGCATAAAAACAGCTGATGTACTTTTTACAACAGCGCGCCCGCCGGTGGGGTAATGCAGTTTTAAGAGGAAAATACTTCGATGTGGAAGTTGAATATAATGTCGTTTAAAAATCTCCTCACACTTTCTAAACAACACCGGTTGAGAAGTAAATTTTTTATAAATTCTATTATTTTTATATTTGTATTTTGTAAAGCACTGCATATTTTTAAATTGTTTTTCTTTTTTAGTTTCTTGAGTTAATGAGGCACAAATAAGTTGAGGTTCTGTATCAACTTGCTAATACACATTAGCAACACACCTATGCACACGATGCTAAATTGTAGCTTCAGTTCCTGTTCTTGCCTAGATTCATCCTCACATGTCGACTAAAACTATTTCTTAGGCATTGAATTTCATTAATAACGCAAGCGACCGAAAATTCCAAATTTTATTAAATTACAGTTCTCGAGCACAGAGAACAGCGAAACATGATGCTAGTAACCACAGCAAGCGTCTTGGTCTTATTTGGAGTTGGTAATTGACAATTTATATTCTTGTTATCCAAGCAGGTTATTATCATTTTGGGTATACAATGTGGCCACGCGCGCAGTTTATTATTCCCTCAGGCCCATAAAATGGTGTAGTTGGGAGGTGCAGTGCAAACTAGTTCATAGGGGAACAAGTCTTAAAAACCTTAACCTTAAGAAGAAAATATTATCATACGCTTGTCGACAGTGTTTTGGCTAATTAAGGTAATGGCCTTAATTAGCCTAAACCAGAGCCGCAAAAACTTTTTCACATGTGGGGCAGCCTTAGAGGTTTTATCGCGGGCTATATGCGCTGTTAAACAAAATTAAAGAAATGTAATGTGTTATGGAATGTCAAAATAGGGTTTACTTTATGATTTGAGGTACATTTATATTTTACATTGTTTATTAGCTAGCTTTAAACAGCTTTGCGCTATAAGTTTAAAAGTGCATTCAACTCACCTGATGGGAAGCTTGGAACTGGTGTTTGAACTTAATACGCCGTTGATATCTGTTTTTTCTGGGATGTACTTAGAAACAATACATACGTCTTGGATATGTCCATCACTCAAGTAGGAACTGAGCGCTGAGTTTTGCAGGTTCACTTTCTGAAAATGTTTGTTCACATTTATATGTTGATGCAAACATGGAGATCAAACGTCGGGCTTGTTTCTTCAGTGCTGAATATTTTCTTCTGGCAATAGCCCATACAAATTGAGGTGTATAGGACTGAAGGTTCCTTTCATTGCATCGTCACACTGCAAGTCTGACAGCTCTAGTTGCACACCTCTGGTGCTTTAGATATCAATATCAAACGTGAGGAGTGACGAAAACAGAGACACCTCTGATTCCAATTTTACAAAATCGGTGAATCTATTTGTAAGCGCTTCTTCAGTGTCCTCAATAAATTTTGCAAAAGAATTAGTGTCGTAAGATGTGGATTTTAAGAGTACCGAATGTTGGAAAATGGATCCAGTTCTGCAAGCGATTTGTCTCTTGAACAATTCCAATTTCTACTCGAGCGATTTAACTGGAGTATACGCGTCACTGACGAGTTTTCTTTACATTGTAGTGTGAGGTTCAAATAATTCAAATGTCAACTAGCAATACTAAGCAAGACAACCAGTCGGGGTCGCCTAACAAGTCACACTCGTGGCCTCTCTTTTCTAGAAGTTTGAAAAAATTGCGAACTTTGCTCTCGCAGAGCAAAGAAATGTAGAGACGTTTGAACACAAGTTAGCCACCTTAGTTCTGCATGGTTAATTACGTTACCATATTCACTGTCCATTTGATCTAGAAAAGCTTTAAAATTGGGGTGAGTTAAGGCCGTACTTCGGATGAAGTTAACTAATTTTGTGAAATGTCGTCATATCACGGAGAGAAGCACATGGCACCTCCTGATGTACAATGCAATGTAATTTGTCCACTTTACCCCCGTAAGCTTCTTGATCACTCTGCCATTCCTCCCGCAATGGGTGACCGTTTGTAGTTACACTGCATAGTTTTTCCCGTTTAAGTTCAAAGCCATCCACAGTTTTTACAACCTCCTGAAATAAGTCAGTGCCTTTTTGTGATTCCATACACAGTACTCGCCCATATAAGTTTCTGTAAACTATAACGTCCATGTCTACTCCCCTAACAAACAGCAGCAACTGTGCAATATCCATCGCATCAGTACTCTCTTCACACGCAATGGAAGAACACTCAAACATTTTCCCCTTCTCAATCACTTGATACATAAAACCAGTCGCTAGTTCCTTCACACATCCAGTATTAGTTTTGTAGTATTTCGGAAAATTGTTCACTTCATGCAGCTTACTACACAAATAGATCCACATTGAACTAAACAATTACGGGAGAAAATGCAGGTCTCCGTTTTGTTTTTGTTTTTCAAAAAAGTGGTGGTGTTTGTCCGGTACCGCCGGAGCAAACCGGATGATTGTGGGTAAATATCAGGTCTCCAACCAGCGAAAGAAGATTTATACAGACTATTCCACTCATACGCGAGTTGGTTGAAATCAACCAATCATGTGCATAACAATTTCAAATTTCAACCAATGACAGCCTTCTTCGCGAAAAAAAAAATCACACTCCATTATCACCTCCTCCGAATTTCATTATCACCTCCTCTGCTTTACTTCTGTTATGATCAAGTTAGAGAACCTAGCTGCACTGTGTTAACAGATGCGCAACAGCTGACGTAATTTGACGCAATAGAGCGGCTATTCAAATGAGGACATGTTTGGAATCAGTTCGACAAATGTTGTATTGAATGAAATTGTGAGATAACAGTATATACTTCAACTTCTAACAATACGTACCAACGTGTTAATAAATTGGAGCATCAATATGACAACCCAGTAGGCCGTGCCAATGGACGTCGGTGTATGTATTCATGCTACATATTTCTTTTAAGAGGTTAGTAATTACAATACAACATTTAAATAACATGTCATTAGCTGTATCATCCTTTAATTCGTGAAATAGTCTTAATAAATGCAACTCGTGATAGTCAAATTCCGTAGATAAATTGACAATCACTCGAGGCATTACTTATGATAACGAAACATAAGGGAGGAATGATCGCTAAAGATATCCTTGGCTGCTGCCAGGAAGAGGGTGAACTGGCAAACTTGCATTGTTTGTTTTCGCCACTCTCTTCTGGACAAGGATGTCTAAAGTTACCCGATATTCCTGGAACGTTATTTGGCCTTAAGTTTTGAGGGAAAACGTTTGCCTAGCCTTGTTCCTTTTGTATTTCTCTATTGAATCAGTTCAGGGGTCTCAAGGTGGGCCACAGATAAAGCACTGGTAGGCTGTAGTTGGGAGGGGGGGGGGGTGGCCTAAACGTTGTCCGTCGCCTTCTTAAGGCTTTAATTAGCTCTAAAATTTGTTTATTCATGTTGGTATATGCAAGTCCTTAAGTTCTGAAGTTAATAAGATCAGAAATCTTTCTCTGGAGTGCCAAGATCTTTCCAGCGCAGTAATTACTGTAGTCCAACATTCATACCAAGTTAGTCTCCGTTTAAACCTAATTGAGTTTCACCTAAACTTGAATCGGTTCTTTGACAAGTGATTTGTCAGGTAGCAGGCCAGGATATTAATTGGAGTCTTTCTTAATTCTCATCCACGAATTACTGCAGTACCTTGGATCTATTAGGAACTGACTTAAACCAGTCTGAGACCAATGAAAAGCGTTTTAGTTTATTTCTCAGTCATTAAATAATGTTTTCATTTCCCTCAATAGCTTGATTTGCCGCCTAAATGGAAGCAAACTGTGCTTTAACAGTGTCCGGGGTGTTTGAGAGGTAATTACATCTATTATTCAAATAGATGTTAAGTGCTTTCAGTGACTGAAACTTTGAATAATCCTTGAGCACTATAAGCAAATATTTAAATGGGCATTCGTTTTAAGCATACTGCTCCCTCCCTCTCTAGGTCTCTCTCCCCCTCGGTCTCTCTTCCTCTGCTTCTCTCTCTCCCTCTCTCCCTCCCTCTCTCCGCCTCCATGTCCCACTCTCCTTTGCTCTCTCTCCCTACCTCCCTCCCTCCTTCCCCTTCAGAAGCAGACGTGGGAGTCGTATGTATAGTAAGAGCAAACAAGTGCAACTAAGTATAGAAATAGCTATAGCAACACCAGGTTGATATTGATCAGTGATCACGTCCTTCCGATCGACCTTGGTAACGTCTCATCCGGCTAAGGATATTGTATGGCTTCTCCGTCCAGTGTTGTTGCCCTCACTGGCTCCAGTAATGCAAGATAGCAAAGACTTAAGCCTCAACACGTGATACCGTGATAGTCATTTAGAAAATCCGATGTGTTGCACTCATACGACATTCTCTACTCTTGTGCTAACCATTCTTACAAACTCTTTATTCATATATCTTCTTCGTGTTGCTTGAGATGAACATTTGTACAAATTATCTTATTGCTTATTTCCTTGTAGGTGCAAGGGGTATATGGGGATACAGTAGGCTTTGAGCGATAGTCAAACATTTTGAAGGTTTGAGATTCCGTTCTCTTTGCACGGCTAACATACGAAATAATGAATAACGTTTCATTTGACGAAAGTTTAAGTTTTGGAAAACTCACAAAAATAACAAGGCATATCTCCGAAATGATTCACTCTACAAAAAAGTTATTTAGACATAAATTGTGTGTTTTAGCTAAATGTGCATTTTATATAGTAAGATTTGGTCTATCTCTTACGGTTTACCAGTTGTGCAAACGTCATCCAGGGTAAACAGGCCTTAATGGACTATAGCCAGAAAATTGAAAATATACATTTCATTTGTCTTAAACATATCTATGACATTTTAATCAAAATCTTTAGAGCCATTTTCCAGAAAATCAAAATTTCTGAAACATTTTCCATGCAAAGGGTAGTTTAGGGGTGGAGCAATTTTCTTCAAAATCTTCGTGTCGCATCCTTAAGACATACTAAACTGAAATACCAACTTTGGTTTTTAAGCGACTTTTCGTTTTTGAGTTATGCTGCCCACAGACTGACAGACACGCTGACACACGCACACACCTTGTTTAAGTTTTTTTTTTATTATTCAGGGGGGGGGCGGGGCTCATATTTCCGGTGAAATCTCGACATCGAATTTTTGAGTAGGGTAGTTGAGGGAATCCTGGCGCAGATTTTTATGGGCAAGATGGCCGCCATGCGTGATCTAAGGATTACTAGGTTAGGTGGTAGGAGAAGCAGGACGTTGTATGTGTTTGAAGCAATCTCTAGGGATAACTTTTAAGGCCTATTGCAATGTATGTATGTTTATGAGCGTTCATGATAGTTCAGTATGTCGTTCACTATATCGATGTAAACCGCCTAACGCAAGAGCTTTCTATACAGATTGAATATGATACCCCAACATAATGACACCTCGCCCCACATCCCAACGCTAACCTAACCTAACCTAGCTCCCACTCTTTTTACTCTGGTCTTTCATAATTTAACCTAGCCTAAGCCCCATACTTGTACTCGTCTAACCTAAGCTCACCTAAGCTAACCTAACCTAGCTCCCACTCTTTTTACTCTGGTCTTTCATAATTTAACCTAACCTAAGCCCCATACTTGTACTCGTCTAACCTAACCTAACATCTCATCTAATGATTTATTCTTCATCCCTATTGCTCAACCTAAACCCTACTCCTTTTACACGGTCTTTCAAATTTAACCTAATCTAACCCCCATACTTCTACTCGTATAACCTAACCTTCATCCTTATTGTTCAACCTAAATCCTACTCATTTTTCTCTGGTCTTTCAAATTTAACCTAACCTAAGCCCTATACTTCTACTCGTCTAACCTAACCTAACACCTCATCTAATAATTTATTCTTCGTCCCTATTGCTCACCTAATCCCTACTCCTTTTACTCGGTCTTTCAAATTTAACTTAATCTAAGCCCCATACTTCTACTCGTCTAACCTAACCTAACGTTACATAACCCAAGTGAGCATAAACCTTCCTATTTATTAAGATATTTTAACCTAACTTAACCTGTGTCATTCCTAGTTTGCTTCAGCGTTCCATTCTTCTATAACCTATTCTAACCTCCACACCGTACCGTTTCAGGCTTAGACATTTCGCATTCGTTTGCAGATGTTTTTCAGCAACTTTAGACACTTTGAAGCTATTAGACCCTAACGCGTGAACCCTAAGCATTTTCTAAACATTTCTCGGTATCTTAATGCTATTTGGGAGTTTGGTAGGTATTCTAGCCACTTGTGTAGTATTCTGGAGAGTTTTGCGCATTTTGAAGCTTTGTCATAATTTTTCGGTGTTTACACGTCTTTGACATCTATTGATACTTTTGATGAGCATGTAGACCCCTTTTAACCATTTGCTATGCTTTCACGTTCAAATGTCCCCTTTTGTAAAAAGTGTGATGTTCACGCCTAAAGCATTGCTTACGGTCTTTCCAAGACTAACCTAACTCAACCACAAACCTCTTTAGAGATATTTCCTCATCCTATTTGACCTTATTCATGCTTCTTCTACACCCCTCTCTTTCTTAAACTCACATTAGAAGACGTTTCAACCTTGTTATTCAACTAGCTATTGTCAACGTCTTTGTACACTGTTCCAGTATGCTGTGCATCTTAACCTCATTTAGCCATTCTTTTGTATAGCTCTGTATGTTATAATGGTAAACGGTCAAACACTGCTTACTCTCCTTCTAAGACTATCCTAACATAACCTAAGCAACCACCTCCAACACCAGCACCACCATAACCTGCACGACCACAAGCATCGCAGTACCCCCGCCTCCACCATTACCACCTCCGCCATAGCCTACACCACCACAACAACCATCACCGACACCACCTCCATCATGACCAGCGCCACCATAACGAGCACCACCTCCATCACAACCACAACCACCACCACCACCACCACCCTAACCAAACCCAACAAAAAAAAAACATCATCACCAGCGGCGCCTTAACTTGCAAGACCACAAACATCTCCAGCACCATCACCAGCGCCACAATAACCTACATCACCATCATCACCAGCGTAACCATATGCTGCACCACCGTCATATTCTGCAGCTATTGTATATAGCATGTTCGACATTTTTTTCATATCTAAACTTACCTATTATTTACAGCTTTAGTCCGCTTTGATTTTTCCTCCTCCTTTATAGGGCTTTAAACTTCCACTACAAGATGTCCTAACCATTGATGTTGAAGTTCTTATTACAGCTATTTTGTCCTCTGTTACAGAATTTTATACAGTTGTATGACTCTTTTGCTTGGTTCTATATGTTCTGGCGGTAACATCTCGAACACGACATGCAGTTTTCTAAGGCTAACCCCACCTATTATGATCTAACCTGCTTTTTAAGAGTTCTTTACAGCTTTATTCATCATTGTTTTTTCTGATCCTTTATAGAGCTTAACCTATCACTAAACGATGTTCTATCCGCTGATGTTGAAGTACTTATAGCTCAGTATTTTAAGAAATATTCAGCAATATTTTTGATAGTATTTTAACACAATCTTCTGTTTATATAGCGTTAATGACGGTATACTTACTTTAAGGTAGTAGGGTATACGCCTCTCCTCTTTTATCTGGGCTGGAGACCAGTACTAGATTTAAAGTCTAGTGGCAGAGTTAACGCCTCCCTTTATAGTTTCTATTTCTCTTCTTTCTTCGACAAGTATCATGGGAAGCACGGAAAAGCCAGGTGAGTAATTTTTTAAATTTTTTCTTCTTTCTTCGTCAGATTTCATTGGAGGCGTGGAGGTGTCAGTTGATTAAACTTTCATTTTCTACAGGAAACGTAACGGAGAAAATAATTATCTTGAGATCTAAGTTGCATTCTTTTACGCACGACTTGCAACGTTGTAATGCCCATACGCATACGTAGATATTCCATCCTCTGCAATTACTCTCTTGTCATCGTGAGGCGACAGAGCTATTTTATTAGATTCAACTGTAGAAACATTATGACGTTGGGATAGGATTAAATTCATAGGGGTTCTTACGACTTTTAAAGTTTTAAGGCACTCCATATAGCTATTGAAGCTGATGTATTGCTTAATGGCGCTATGTTTTATGCCTTTGATCTTTTTTATCACAGAGCCAACAATATCGCGAGCATACATTTTAGGCCCTAGACCAGCGAAACGGCGAATGATTTTACCACCTGCTTCATCTTTAAACTTTCCCAACACTTTCTTGTTTTGTGTAGGATAGCATATATGGTTAGCAGGGTAATCCGCTGTATCCAGATGTTCAAGCATGTGTAATTTATCCTGGTATATATCAGCTGTAGTCACTCGATGGATGAAGGAATCTGTATCTGTATACAACAGTTTAAGATTCTGAGCTCCATAATATGGAAGTAACACATCATATTTTCCATAGTTAAAACGGTGCATCTTTTGGTCTGATTTTGAAGGTCGTCGTGGGTCTGGGGATCGATTCCCGTGCAATCAATACTTTTATTATTGGAATAATTCCCAAACTATTAGTGATAAAAACTTCGAATAAATTTTATTAAATTGGTATTGTTATGGACTTTCCTCTGTGGTATGCTCGAGATCCTGGAGTCTTGGGTTCCAATCCTGATTTGGTAAATTTAATTATTCGAGAATCGCTTAAGCTAGAAGACTGAAATAAACTTTATATGGTAAAACTCGTTAAGGACAGTTATTTTCTAACATTCTAGAGTTGAGGTAGCGTGGGTTCGATTCCTACCTTGCGGAGAATTATTGAATTTTGAACTATATCGCGATTTGTTACACTTGGAATAGTGATGTAAAGACAAATTAGGGTAACTTGACGCATAAAGTTATATATTAGAAAATTGTATCCCTACGACTCATAGTTCGATTACCGGGGGCGGGGGGGGGGGGCAATTACTTCAAAGTCGATTTATTCGCGAATCAATAAAGATAGCGCTTTGAAATAAAAAGTTAAACGCTTCAGTTAAATACTCTGGTCCTGATTTATGGATAAATTGGTAATTTTTATACTGAGGGTCTAGTCGAATCTCTAAGGGTCCATTTAAATACCTTGCAAACTATGGCTCTTAGAGGCTTGAAATAAGGCTTGAATTAGTGATATTTAAAAATCAAGTGTCAAACGTTCTTATTGAGAGAAGCGTTGCTTACCTTGATTCTAAAACCTTAAAATACGTGTAACCTGGAAAAAGCCGTTTAGATATAAGTGACGGAGAATGCTGTTATTTTCTTTAATGTTTAAGCTAATAACGTCCAATTACGCGTATATTTCTTGACAGCACGAAGGAGGAGAACAGGACTAAGGTAAAGGTGTGATATGAGGAGAAGAAGAAGAAGAAGAAGAAGAAGAAGAAGAAGAAGAAGAAGAGGATGAAGAAGAAGAGGGTGAACGCTAGAAATGTTGAATTTAAATCATTAAATGAGTATAAAATCGTGAACATTACAAATTGTAGCATACAACGCTGAGTATTGTAATCTATATGATGTGTGTAGTACAATGATTGATGAGTACCTGGGAAAATATGATGCAAATAAGGTTAAACGGTGAAAAGCGCTGTCGGGTGTTTACGTTCCATATACTCACTCTGGTGGCTTGGAGGTTACTGTTGGCCTTCTCATAATGTTGCTACGTGGATCCGAGGGTGGGGAGACTTTCCTGTCTGAACTTGTTTTGAAGGAGCGTAGACAGATCGTCGCCGCTACTGTGTGACGTCATTTAGCTATGTTAGTTGACTGAATGATGAAAGATATGGAATAACGTCGTTTCTAAGGGTGCATTGTGCTAATAATTTCTTTTCCCTTTACTTTATTTCTTTGCCTTTCTTTTTATTGTTATATTAGAGGTTTTATATACATGTATTGAAGTTAACATGTTAAGACGCTTTCAAATAGGTTTATATCTTTGTGGCAATGTATAGTTAAAACTAATGTCTTTGTCGTTGAATTATGCCTTCTGTATGGTGCCTGCGTGACGTCATTAGACTTGTAGAAACATGTTTGGAGGTAGCAGACATTCCGTCGATGCTTGAGTGTGACGTCATAGAACTCTAATGCTGAAATTTATGAAATATAGCGAAAAATTGGTTTTTTAAGCGTTTAAATAATGCTCAAGTGCTTCTATCACTGTCATTCGATATCGTTAAAAGTAATGTGTTTGTTACTTAAAGATACGTAGCCGTCGTTTCGCGTCTTAATTCGAAGCTGGATTTGTCTCAAAGTACGTAAAAAACGATAAAAATAATAAAAATACGGATAGTTGATGACTAATATATAATTTATAATCATAAAAGTATAAAATCTGTAGAATGTGCGTTTTAGTACTGATTGAAGCCGCTATAAGGCGCTGCAAGCGTGATCTTGAATTATGTAGTTCCCTGAGAGATCCGTGCTTTCAGAATAAGTAGGGTTTGCTTGAGCTTAGATAGTTATTCGGTAATTATCCTTCGAGTCGAGCACATCAGCTTCTCTTAGCGAGATTACTGTTCAACAGCTTTGATAAGTTATTAAGGCGAGTCAGTGGAAACTGCTATAAGCATTTATTGATTTATATAATTTACAAGTGTTGCACTATATATTATAAAGATGTGGAATGGTGTAGTAATGGAATCGGTTCTCAATGCTATACCGGATTATAGGTGCAGCAAATGTGACAAGAGTTTTTTACGCGGTTAACATAAGAAGAGGCATGAGCTGATATGTGGTGAGTTTTTCGAGTGTAGACATTGTGGCGATGTTTACGGTACTGAAAATCGAAGGGATGTACATGAAGGGCGCTGTGATAGGGCTCTAGATGCTAAGAAAGTCAAATTTGAACCTACTAAGCATAAATTATTGTTAATGTCTCCTGATGAAGATGATATTGTAGAATATGAAACGGCTTTTCAGGATCGGCTGAAATCGTATTTCATCCAATGCCCAGCAAGTCAGGATCTAAATTCATACCTGCAGCAGGTGAAGCAGCGCATAATTCATGCTGTTCAGAAGGAGCTGCGGGTTCATAAAAGTTTGAAAGTTAACATTATGGCTGAATGTAAGTTTGTGAATGCTGTGGGGGATATCACTAACAAAGCCTTCAAAACGCGTAATCATGCCGTGCTTTTAGACAGTTACTTGGATGCCATCTTGGAAAAAAAATTCGAGAAACTTCGTGTTGAAATGGAGGAAAGTAAGTTGAAAGGCAGTAATTGGGCTCTACTGGCAGTTGATGGCATTCGACTACGTATTAACAAGTATAATCTTCTTCGAGGGAGCAGCTATATTCCTCTACCGTCATCTTTGAATGCAAGAAAAGCCTGTATAAACCCTCAGAACTACAGTGACGAGAAATGCTTTATGTACGCTATTCTAGCAAAGTTCATTCGAAAGGATCCTCAGCGTGTTAGCAAGTACAAGGATCTCCAAGAAAAATACGATTTCTCGCGCGTCTCATTTCCTACGAGCTTTGGTGAAATCGCTAAATTTGAAAAACTCAATAATATATCCATAAATGTGTTTGGAGTGGATGATAAACATGAAGTATTTCCAATAAAGGTGATTGATGAAGAATTAGACGATCATCGCGATCTCCTTCTGTTGAGTGATGCTACTGACAGACATCACTATGTGTATATAAAGGATTTTGAGAAGCTTATTCGTCGTCAGAAAACTAAACATCATGGACAAATATATACATGTAAAAGATGTTTCAGTCATTTTGATGGCCAACATGGACGAGGTGGAATGGAAAAATTGGAAGAGGACAGCGAAATATGTAGACAACATGCCTTGCTAGATGCGTTATGCCCACAAAGGATAACTCCGTCGTTAAATTCAAGAATGTTGAGAGGATGTTGAAACTGCCCTATGTTATCTATGCCGATTTTGAATCCATTCTCACCCCTCTTCATACCTGCTCCTCTATCCCGAAACCTCCTACACAACTCCCTATCAAAATCATTCTCCCATGTGTTTATGTGAAACCGTCGTCCAGTGTTGAACAACTAGAAACAACTCTTCCTACTGAACCGTATGTTTACCGAGGGCCTGACGCTGCACAGAAGTTTATGGAATGCCAGATGGATCTGGCAAATAAAATTAGTGACTTATACAAATCTGCTAAACCTCTTAATCTTACAGCTGAAGAACAAGAATCATTCGATGCTTCTACAATATGCTACCTGTGTGAACATGGATTTACAGAAGGTAATTGGAAGGTTCGCGATCACGATCATGTATCCGGGGTGTATAGAGGATCTTTACACAATAAATGTAACCTGGCTTGCAAAACACCTAATTATATACCTGTCTTCATGCATAACCTGAGTGGGTATGACTCTCATTTCATTGTTAAGGAACTGGGGTGTACTAGCGAAAGAGTAGAGGTTATACCAAATTCAGAGGAAAGTTATATATCATTCTCCAAGTATGTTGGGGATATTAAACTCAGGTTTGTGCATACTTTCCGCTTCCTCAGTACGAGCTTGGAGAAGCTTGCAAAGAACCTCGAAACGCATGCTGAAACAGCGAAGTACTTTGGAGCAGAGAATATTGGCTTGATGACTCGTAAGGGGGTATTTCCCTATGATTACGTAACATCGTGGGATGCTCTGAACGACACTCAGCTGCCTTCTAGGGATGCCTTCTATAACAGGTTAAACAGCGAAATCAGCAGTGAGGACTATGATCATGCTCTGAACGCGTGGAAGCACTTTAACGTCCGAAACCTTGGCGAGTACAGCGATTTGTACTTAATTTCAGATGTTCTTCTCCTGGCGGATGTCTTCGAGACATTTAGAGACCAAACCCTGAAAACTCATAAAGTGGATCCTGCACATTATTTTACTTCTCCAGGACTTACATGGGATGCTATGCTGCTGTATACTGGAATCGAGTTGGAATTGCTTCTTGATTACGATCAGCTACTCATGGTTGAATCTGGTATAAGAGGAGGGTTATGCCAGGTTTCTCACCGGTATGCTGAGGCTAACATCTATATGGAGCAGTATGATCCTAGTAAACCCTCTCATTTTATTACGCACGAAGACGCCAATAACCAATACGGTTGGGCTATGTGTCACGCCCTTCCTTATGGTGGATTTACGTGGGTTTCTCCTGAAGATATACATCTTGGCTCGTTGAAGGGGGATGATTCCTTTGGATATATCTTGGAGGTTGATGTGGAATATCCTGCAGAACTGCATGAACTTCATAATGATTTACCCTTTCTGCCTGAGAGTATGAAACCGGGGGAATCGTCTTCAAAGAAACTAATTGCCCATCTTGGATCTCGAAAGAAGTATGTGGTACATTACATGGCCTTGAAACAGGCTCTTAGTCATGGTCTACGACTGTCAAAGATTCACCGAGTACTACAATTCCCTCAATCTTGTTGGTTAAAACCTTATGTGGAATTTAATAACCGCCTACGACAGCAAGCAAGAAACGATTTTGAAAAGGATTTGTACAAACTTTTCAATAATGCGATGTTTGGAAAAACTATGGAAAATATTCGTAATCGTATGGATATACGTCTTGTGGCAAACAGCAAAACGTTAGAAAAACTGATAGTCAAGCCTACATTTATCGATCGAACTATATATGGCCCTAATCTTGCAGCTGTTCATATGGCTTCTCGTAAAATAGTGTTCAACAAGCCTATATACATTGGTATGAGCGTACTAGACATTTCCAAGACGCTAATGTATTCATATCAATATGATGTGTTACTTCCATATTATGGAGCTCAGAATCTTAAACTGTTGTATACAGATACAGATTCCTTCATCCATCGAGTGACTACAGCTGATATATACCAGGATAAATTACACATGCTTGAACATCTGGATACAGCGGATTACCCTGCTAACCATATATGCTATCCTACACAAAACAAGAAAGTGTTGGGAAAGTTTAAAGATGAAGCAGGTGGTAAAATCATTCGCCGTTTCGCTGGTCTAGGGCCTAAAATGTATGCTCGCGATATTGATGGCTCTGTGATAAAAAAGATCAAAGGCATAAAACATAGCGCCATTAAGCAATACATCAGCTTCAATAGCTATATGGAGTGCCTTAAAACTTTAAAAGTCGTAAGAACCCCTATGAATTTAATCCTATCCCAACGTCATAATGTTTCTACAGTTGAATCTAATAAAATAGCTCTGTCGCCTCACGATGACAAGAGAGTAATTGCAGAGGATGGAATATCTACGTATGCGTTTGGGCATTACAACGTTGCAAGTCGTGCGTAAAAGAACGCAACTTAGATCTCAAGATAATTATTTTCTCCGTTACGTTTCCTGTAGAAAATGAAAGTTTAATCAACTGACACCTCCACGCCTCCAATGAAATCTGACGAAGAAAGAAGAAAAAATTTAAAAAATTACTCACCTGGCTTTTCCGTGCTTCCCATGATACTTGTCGAAGAAAGAAGAGAAATAGAAACTATAAAGGGAGGCGTTAACTCTGCCACTAGACTTTAAATCTAGTACTGGTCTCCAGCCCAGATAAAAGAGGAGAGGCGTATACCCTACTACCTTAAAGTAAGTATACCGTCATTAACGCTATATAAACAGAAGATTGTGTTAAAATACTATCAAAAATATTGCTGAATATTTCTTAAAATACTGAGCTATAAGTACTTCAACATCAGCGGATAGAACATCGTTTAGTGATAGGTTAAGCTCTATAAAGGATCAGAAAAAACAATGATGAATAAAGCTGTAAAGAACTCTTAAAAAGCAGGTTAGATCATAATAGGTGGGGTTAGCCTTAGAAAACTGCATGTCGTGTTCGAGATGTTACCGCCAGAACATATAGAACCAAGCAAAAGAGTCATACAACTGTATAAAATTCTGTAACAGAGGACAAAATAGCTGTAATAAGAACTTCAACATCAATGGTTAGGACATCTTGTAGTGGAAGTTTAAAGCCCTATAAAGGAGGAGGAAAAATCAAAGCGGACTAAAGCTGTAAATAATAGGTAAGTTTAGATATGAAAAAAATGTCGAACATGCTATATACAATAGCTGCAGAATATGACGGTGGTGCAGCATATGGTTACGCTGGTGATGATGGTGATGTAGGTTATTGTGGCGCTGGTGATGGTGCTGGAGATGTTTGTGGTCTTGCAAGTTAAGGCGCCGCTGGTGATGATGTTTTTTTTTTGTTGGGTTTGGTTAGGGTGGTGGTGGTGGTGGTTGTGGTTGTGATGGAGGTGGTGCTCGTTATGGTGGCGCTGGTCATGATGGAGGTGGTGTCGGTGGTGGTTGTTGTGGTGGTGTAGGCTATGGCGGAGGTGGTAATGGTGGAGGCGGGGGTACTGCGATGCTTGTGGTCGTGCAGGTTATGGTGGTGCTGGTGTTGGAGGTGGTTGCTTAGGTTATGTTAGGATAGTCTTAGAAGGAGAGTAAGCAGTGTTTGACCGTTTACCATTAGAACATACAGAGCTACACAAAAGAATGGCTAAATGAGGTTAAGATGCACAGCATACTGGAACAGTGTACAAAGACGTTGACAATAGCTAGTTGAATAACAAGGTTGAAACGTCTTCTAATGTGAGTTTAAGAAAGAGAGGGGTGTAGAAGAAGCATGAATAAGGTCAAATAGGATGAGGAAATATCTCTAAAGAGGTTTGTGGTTGAGTTAGGTTAGTCTTGGAAAGACCGTAAGCAATGCTTTAGGCGTGAACATCACACTTTTTACAAAAGGGGACATTTGAACGTGAAAGCATAGCAAATGGTTAAAAGTGGTCTACATGCTCATCAAAAGTATCAATAGATGTCAAAGACGTGTAAACACCGAAAAATTATGACAAAGCTTCAAAATTCGCAAAACTCTCCAGAATACTACACAAGTGGCTAGAATACCTACCAATCTCCCAAATAGCATTAACATACCGAGAAATGTTTAGAAAATGCTTAGGGTTCACGCGTTAGGGTCTAATAGCTTCAAAGTGTCTAAAGTTGCTGAAAAACATCTGCAAACGAATGCGAAATGTCTAAGCCTGAAACGGTACGGTGTGGAGGTTAGAATAGGTTATAGAAGAATGGAACGCTGAAGCAAACTAGGAATGACACAGGTTAAGTTAGGTTAAAATATCTTAATAAATAGGAAGGTTTATGCTCACTTGGGTTATGTAACGTTAGGTTAGGTTAGACGAGTAGAAGTATGGGGCTTAGATTAAGTTAAATTTGAAAGACCGAGTAAAAGGAGTAGGGATTAGGTGAGCAATAGGGACGAAGAATAAATTATTAGATGAGGTGTTAGGTTAGGTTAGACGAGTAGAAGTATAGGGCTTAGGTTAGGTTAAATTTGAAAGACCAGAGAAAAATGAGTAGGATTTAGGTTGAACAATAAGGATGAAGGTTAGGTTATACGAGTAGAAGTATGGGGGTTAGATTAGGTTAAATTTGAAAGACCGTGTAAAAGGAGTAGGGTTTAGGTTGAGCAATAGGGATGAAGAATAAATCATTAGATGAGATGTTAGGTTAGGTTAGACGAGTACAAGTATGGGGCTTAGGTTAGGTTAAATTATGAAAGACCAGAGTAAAAAGAGTGGGAGCTAGGTTAGGTTAGCTTAGGTGAGCTTAGGTTAGACGAGTACAAGTATGGGGCTTAGGCTAGGTTAAATTATGAAAGACCAGAGTAAAAAGAGTGGGAGCTAGGTTAGGTTAGGTTAGCGTTGGGATGTGGGGCGAGGTGTCATTATGTTGGGGTATCATATTCAATCTGTATAGAAAGCTCTTGCGTTAGGCGGTTTACATCGATATAGTGAACGACATACTGAACTATCATGAACGCTCATAAACATACATACATTGCAATAGGCCTTAAAAGTTATCCCTAGAGATTGCTTCAAACACATACAACGTCCTGCTTCTCCTACCACCTAACCTAGTAATCCTTAGATCACGCATGGCGGCCATCTTGCCCATAAAAATCTGCGCCAGGAGTCCCTCAACTAGAACTTCATAACAATATCCTCTGATATGTATGTATTAGACGCATTCTTAGTTCTTTCACTTGTCCGGCTTTCAGCATTACGTTATAATTCGTTTCTGCTTCTAAACGCTCTGATATTCAGCACAAAATAGAGAATGACCTTCCCATCCGCTCCAAAAAAAAATGTGGCACGCCAGTCGGTCCATAGTGGCACCCGGAAGTAGCAAGTTCTCGTGATGACCAGTCAGCCGCAGCAGGTTCTTCCTTTTTTCTGTACGCATAATTCCCGGTTTTATAGCAACAGGGCCAGTCAGAGTAACGCAAGGCCGGTAGTATCAACTTCGAATAAATGTTGGAATTGTGAAACTTGGAATATCCTAGCTGGAGTATACATGAAGCTACGAGTTCTGTGACATAATTCTATTACCTACTTAAATAGCAGTACCATTGTTAGTAGATTTGAAACTAATAAAGCTACTAGTTCTATTGCGCAATTGTAGCTTCAAATAGTATCCCAGTGTTCGTAGGTTTGAAACTGATGTCGGCTATATTGCCAGTTATTCATGGCCAGAGAGCTGGTTTGAAGTTCCTGTTTTATGTTTAGCTGTTCCTAAACACCTCTGCCTCTTATTAGTTGCTCTACTACGTACAGTAAGTAGGAGAAGTATTGTACTCCCACCAAAAATTCGATGCCGAGAATTGTTTTCAGGTTCGCTGAATAATAATAATAAAGCGATTTTTAGAGAAAGGTATTTGTGTGTGTGTGTGTGTGTGTGTGTGTGTGTGTGTGTGTGTGTGTGTGTGAGAGAGAGAGAGAGAGAGAGAGAGAGAGAGAACAGCAATAACCCCAAAACCAAAAGTCATTTTGATGCCACACCAGATTTAAAAGAAATTCTCCCACCCCAAACTACCCTTTTCATTGAACAGATTTCGAAATGTATTTCCTAACAATGCCCCTTAACGATGATTTTGATTAAAATACCATATATTAAAGATGTGTACATGGCAAATAAAATGTATACATTTAAATTTTCTGTGAATTAACCTGTGAAGACCTCTTCATCCGAAAGGAGTTTGCTATAAACTTACGTAACTGTAAACATTAAGCGATAGACGAAAACGTACTGCGCAGAAAACGTAGATTTCTTTAAAACATTTTATTCCAAATAACGTTTTGTGTCGTCAGCCATTTCCAAGATATCCGTTAGTAAATGGTTCGAATTATTCAATGCTTTGTCATTCTGTTAAAAGTTCAGCATGCAATGTCCGACCGCCTCCGTAACGTAGTGGTAGCGCCTCTGCCTCTGGCACGGAGGACCCGGGTCCGATCCCCGGTACTGGCGCGGGGTGTGCTCAGCCTCGTTATGTCGCTAGGGGCCAATTGAGGTGCTACTTGACAACGAAGTAGCGACCCCAAGTCGCGAAGACGACGTAACTGGCCGCGAGGACTCGAGACATTAACCACCCTCCAGTTCTTCACTCCACTCATGACGTCTGTAGTGGGCAGAGGTGGAGAACGTAGCGGCCAGGCGGTAATCCTTGTCCACGAAGGGCTTTTGCGCTAGGTGTTATTTATGTTTATATAACACCCAGTACGTAAACATGTTGCATTTGTATCTACAACGAAATTTGTAATGTTCTGCAAAGGTTTATCTCAGTGTATTAAACGGAAAAATAAACTTTTGTAAGAACAGTTTGTATACCCACTAATAAACGGTGGAGGGTAGAGAAAGTCATGTGAATTCAACACCGTATTTTTTAAACTGTTTGGTGTACGTGAAATCATAAGTGAGTGCTACAAAACGTGTTGGGGCGCAACATTTTAGTCCTCCAGATAAGTTACACAAAAGCACAGTCACGTGAGAAGGGGTGAAAAAGGTCAGGCATTCTATCTTCTTGTGATTCAGGAAGTACATATATTATTTAAGGCGCAGATGACTGTCGACAAAACCGCGCCGAACAACTTATTTCAAAAAGCAGTTGACTGTGGGCAACACGAAATTATTTCGGAAGAAGATAATAAAAACAAAGGTAATACTTTTTCTGTAAAGTTATGTCTAGTACTGATAATCACTTAATATTTTGTATTTTGTTGATTGATAGCTTCACTCTACGTCTTTACGTATCGCACTAGTAAATTGTGTAGGCTGTATTACGAATGTGCCTTAGCAAGCAATTAACGCTACTCTTTCCGTAAATCCATGTATTCTGTTGGTACAGTTCTATCTAGACATATTATTCTGTTTTAAATAATAACTAATCTGAGTAATTGATATTAGCTCACTGCCCGTCAAATTTTTCAAATCATCATTCTCAGCGCGGCACCTTTTCTCGATTTCAATCCCCAGAACAATTCACTGTTGTATTCATCCAATGATCTCTTACGGCGCATTGTCTTAGGTTCTCAAAACACATTATAAGGATGTTTGCATTCAGTACCCAAGAAGTCAACCGGCACTCCAAATGAGTGAACTTATCAAACATACATGATACATGAACTTGCATTTCTTAAACGTAAATAGTCAAAATTAAAACATTAGTGATGGCCTTAATATTACACAAACACACGTGGAGATAGCATATACAGGGCATCTTGATTAGTTCTCTCAAAAATAAGAAGCTAGAACATTGAAATACTTAGTTATTATTGCGTTTTATTAGCAACTTTACACAGTGAAAGTAGTGAAAGCAATTTTTGAGAGTTGATGTACTTTATCCCACGCTCACGCTTGAGTTAAAATATACCACGCTTTAAAATCGATTTATTATCCAAAATCTACGTGCTGTAACTCCACAACTTATAGCTGATAGTAACGTCGATTGTTGCTTTTTGCTTGTGTGGTATACCAACTGATTTCGAAACAAAAGCTAGTGTTAATGAGAAGCAAAGTAAGAAACCGAGCTGTATGGCTACGCGGTAACATGCAAGGCTCGCATTCGGGAGGTCGTGGATTCGATTTCCGTGGCCGACTTTCCTGACCCATGGATTTTTTCGGGGCTTTCCCCGGGCCACTAGGTCAATGCTGGGAAAGAATTTCCTGTCCTTCCATTTCGTTTCATTAATCTTTTCATTCATCCGTCATCCAGTTAGTTCTTTCAGGGTCGCAAGTGTCAGCGAAAGCGTTAGGTGCAGCTTGGCAGGGATGATATGCGTACAAGGAACTCTTTTCGTCCCTCGTCCCGTGGGATTCTGGTAGGGAGACAACATATGGGGGCGTTGGACCCCGCCGGGGATCCGCTAAAAGGCCTCGGAAGACCTAAAGACACCCTGAAGGTGTCGTGAAACTCGGAGAACCTTAGGCACCTCTGTCAATGCCTGTACCGTTAGTCTGGATCTGGCCGCCCAGTGTCTCCTCTCTCCTCATCCTTCCTCTCAGGGGTACCCCCTTAGGGACATAGGTATGTATACTTTGTTCAAACTTTTTTGAGACAGTGGGAGGGGCAGGTGGGCAGCAGGTCAGTTACGCGTGCTGGCACACTGTAATACCAAAATGCGCTGTTGCAACATGTGTGTCCCTTTCATACTTCTGGTGCATTGTTTACATGTTTAGCCTTCATTTATTTGTTTATTTATGTATTTAATTGGCATTGCTTCTACAGCGTATTCTCACGCTGGGACGATAAATACACTTTATATAAGAAAACTGGACAATATGATCATATTTAATTGGATTACATTACTTTTATTGCTTTATTAATTATATAAATATGTATATATCAACAGAGCTGGTACTACATATAACCCCCACAACAAGAACGAAAGAAGGAAATACAAGCAGAAAAATGAAACATTATGTACATTGGCATTTACTCAAACATAGTGTCTTATCATTTCTTTTCTTCTTCTTCTTCTTCTTCTTCTTCTTCTTCTTCTTCTTCTTCTTCTTCTTCTTCTTCTTCTTCTTCTTCTTCTTCTTCTTCTTCTTCTTCTTCTTCCTCCTCCTCCTCCTCGTCCTCCTTCTCCTCCTCCTCATTCTCCGAAGACGACGAAGAAGCCAGCAATCTTATAAATGTCACGAACGGTTTCGTTTTCATCGCATTTCGTCTTTGTTGGAGTTGTATAGTTCTGAGTAATTTTCTAGTTTAATGGTTCTTATTACAGTACTTAAGGGAACGGCAGTTGCAGCCACAGTATAGATATGTAATCGGCCGGTCACACTTTTCGTCCCCTCCTTTAAAGTAATTGTACATATTTTGAATAATGTGTGCCGTCTGCTTATATACTTGTTTTCCACGTCCTATAGGCGAGGAATTTGGTTTATAAGTAGCAGATGCATTACCTGGTTCCCACGACCGCCACATATTGACACAGGTTTAAGAGTTTTGTGCAATCTCTGTTGTGCACCAACACTCGTGTCTGAAAGACTGCATAAACCTTGCAACTCTGCCTGGGTTGTTTCGGTTTCTATACACGCGCCGGCCACGCGATGTCCCTGTTTGCCCCTTCCACTGTCTCAAAAGACTCTGAGCAAGGTATACAATAAGCCTGGCTTCAGTGCCGAACCCCCTCCGTACCTCTCCTATTCCTAAAGTAAGAAAGGTAGTGTTTCGCTTTTGGCATTGAGGTACAAGGTTTGGAGGGGAGACTTAGCACCTAGACCAATGAAATCTTTTGTGCCTAAGCCCCTGATGGCATGCCCCCGTGAGGAGAGACTACACAGAGGCCAGAGTCCCTAACGTCTAACGACTACATATTTAAACTCCCGGTGGCGCCTAGTATAATCGGCTGCCCTCTCCGCTCCGGGCTAGCACACCCCCTGGGAGGTCCGATCCGGAGGACGAGGATTTACAGAGAGCAATGCACTTGCCACGCACGCCGAAACTTTCGCCGACATTTGGAACCCTGAAATAGCAAGCGAGATTGAAAGGCGAAATGAAATGAAGTGAATTGGAGGGGCAGGAAATTTGGGGGATGTAATTATCCTTCTCAGCATTCATCTAACGATCCAGGGAAACCCCCGAAAATACTCATTGGACAGGAAGTCGGCAACGGGAATCGAACGCACTACCTCCCGAATGCGGGCTACGGACATTACCGCTCGGTGCTTTTGGCATAAAAAGTGACAAGTTTTATAGTCGACGAACTGTGATGATATTCTCCAATTCTACCAACTACAGGTTGTGATATATTTACAAACTCTCTTAAAATTCGGCACCTCTCTTTTTGCATGGCATCCAGCAGATAGCAGTCAATTTAAACATGACTGTTTATTGCACGCATAAAGTATTAGTGATTTACTTTCAGCGTAACATTTGTTTAATAAGAAAAAATCCCAGTGAATATTACACGCGTCTTTATTCACGGGATATTGTTGTTCCATAACAATGACTTCTATATTTATTTATTTTATTTTTATTTCATTGATTTATTTTATTTTTATTGATTTATCTTTTTTGAGGGAACACCCTTTTTAGACCGAAGGTTAGGTGCGAACGCTTACCTTGACACGGAAATGCTATCACCTGCTGTTGTGACGTTGCTTTTATAACGACCTTCATAAGGCTTGGGGCTTATCAGTGATCTACTTTCCTCCTCAAATATTTAAATTAATTATCTTATTATTGTCGTTTTCTTGCTGTACTGTGAGCCGAACGGTCTTAGAGGCATGTGTATACCAATAGTATTTGTGACAGGCAGGACATTAGAATCGTAATTTTTTCTTTCTGTCATGTACATCGTGGACACGCACACGCGCACGCGCACGCACACACACTTTTCCAAGTTCTGGGCGCTTCCCAATATCACGTTTGTGATGATGATGATGATGATGATGATGATGATGATGATGATGATGATAATAATAATAATAATAATAATAATAATAATAATAATAATAATAATAATAATAATAATAATAATAATAATAATAATAATAATAATAGTAATGATAATACTATTATTATTACTATTATTATTAACGAAAAATTGATTATATTCATTATCTTTCTTTAAAAACAATTGTTTAACATGATTCTAAAACAACCGCACTACCACAAAATGTCAACATTGAATTGTTTGAACGCCTGGGGAACGGATAGGCAGATCCCCCCCACAGAATAATTAAGTATAGAACAAACTATTTCGTTTCTTGTTTCCTCAACAGAAACTACCCCACTTGCCTCACCTTAGAGGATTGCATAGAAATGTAAACAAACACGTGCAATAACCCGCCTCCAGGTCAGGCTCAACTACTCGATAAGAAAATTCTCCCATTTCCTCTCAACACCTCTAGCCCATCGGAAAACATTCGGAGCAGGCTTTACATACAATTGAATGGGAGGACGAATATTTTTGTTTTCGAGATAAAGACAAAGTTAAGTGCTTGCAGATTTATACAGTTTCCCTTGCTTACGTTCCGTGTTTACGATAAACGTTATCCTTCTGGAAAAATACAACAAACTTTTGAAGTAAATGTAGGTACGACACATTCTCTTCACAGTTTGAAGACGTGAAATATTTGAAACCAAAATCCAATTATTTTGCACTTTCGAAGTTTCCATGTAGTGAGGCTTCACACGAGCTACAAAATAGGAAACTACTTGCATTGCATCATTCCAAGACCATAAAATGTTGTGAGAAAGAAGGGTGGGAATTATTTAGGTCTCTGCCCTGCTGTGAGTAACCGAGATTACGTTTGTTTGCATCTAGTTTCATGGCAGTCTTTGGCTCCACTTACGATATCTGCGAACACATATTTTCAAAAATAAGCGACATTAAAAGTGAGTATCGCAGCAAGATAAATGAAAATCACCTTATCTTTTGAAACTGTGCACTTCATCTTTTGCATCAAATATTGGGGACCTTCTTAAAGGTAAATCGTGCCAAATAAGTAATCCTCAGAAACATCGTGGGTTAATCAGGAGTAGAATATGAATGTGTACGCCTTTGATTTCCTGTACATCAGAAGTGCCACCAGTTCCAAGCTGGCAGCCCAGCGGGGTGGACGTGTGTGTCAGCCTGCCTCTCTGTGTGTTTACGAGTGCTACGCCAGTGTATTCTTTGTTTCACTGCAAATAGTGCTATTACATACGGTGATTCTGACTGTGATTAGTGCGTGTAGTGGAGTATTTACCACTACATTTGATCTTTTCTACAATGGCTCACCAGTCGGAAGCTACCGGCCACCTTGTCAGCTCTGCATTACTTACAATCTACAATAATGATTCTACTCCACAAGCTCACACTAACTTCACTCCTGGACATCACGGCTCTGTAATATCTCCACATCAACAACCTGCATTATCCACACAACAAGCGTTAATGAACACTTCTGCAACAACAACCAACATCACAGTGAGTAAACCTATTCTTCGGCCTTCACAGTTGACAGCAACCCCCATAACTCACACATATACCAATTCTGTTCAAGACGACGATAATATGGAGTACAGTACCACACCGGACCAGTCTAATGGGGCACACAATGTGCGCCCTGCACAAGCTCCCTCAGCCAGTTCTAACAAGCGGCTCTGTCTTGCGCCAGCTTCTATATCGCCTAACACGCCCCGTTATGCTTATGCAGTACCCACTTCGAACCGCTTCCAGGCTTTAGGTGATACTCCCGACCTAGACACTACAGATTCACCGTCTCTTGCTCCTAAAGAGAAAATTCCCCCTATCTGTCTCCGTGATATTCACAATTACCAATTGTTCTTGAAGGATGTCAAAACGTGTGTTAAATCGGATTTTCACACTGAGCTCCGAGGTTCGATTCTAAAAATTTATGCCACCACTTCTTCTGATTTCCGTTCTCTTACATCTTACTTCACCTCAATCAATCAAGCATATTATACCTTTAGAAATCCAGCTGATAAACTCTTCTCCGTTGTCATTCGCAATCTTCCTTGCTCCCTAAATGACCAGGAAGTGTACGATGAACTTTGTGCTCTGAACTATCCTGTTCAAAAGGTCACACGCTTACTTGGCAGAAACAGGAACCCACTACCTCTGTGTGCTGTAGAACTTACAAACAACGATGAGGGTAAAAACATTCTGAATCTTACCCGGCTGCTATATAGTGTTGTGAAGGTCGAACATCGCCGCCGTACCAGTGATCTACCACAGTGCACTCGCTGCCAAAACTTTGGACATACCAAAAACTATTGTAAGTTGGAACCTCGATGTGTCAGATGTCTAGGCGCACACCATTATTCAGACTGCGCTAAACCTTCCACCACACCAGCTAAGTGCGTTAACTGCGAGCAAGATCACCCAGCTAATTATCGCGGCTGTCCTTACTATGTGGCGCTGAAAGCAAGACTCTCTCGCCGATCTCAGCAACCCAGCCTCTCATCAACATCTTCACCTTCGATGCCGCGCACATCGCCTGCATCCGAACGACGTCCACAGCAGCCACGCCCGTCTCAGCAACCATCAGCCTTCCACCCAACGACCGTTCCTGGTGCGCAGCCCAGGACTTATTCTCAAATGACGTCTTCCACTTCTCCTTTTTCACCGGCCAGTTCTTCCGCTGCCCCACCCAGGGATTCTTCTTCGACGCCCTTACTGACCCTTTTCTCTGATTTGCTCTCTCAGTTATTCTCTTACTTCCGGACTCTGCTTACCCCCATTTTACCACAACTTCCACCGCTACTTAGTTCTCTTATTATTTCTTTAATCCCCAATGGCAACCCGTGATATCATTAATCTTAAAAAGTTAACCCTCCTTAACTGGAACGCTAACGGTCTCCGTGCCAAACGCGCATCTTTCGTTGCTTTTCTCACAATGCACAATATCGATATTGCCTGCGTCAGTGAAACGCATTTTCTACCGAACGAGACCTTCACAGTTCCTGGCTACAAAATCTATCGCCAGGATCGTGTAGCTGAAACGGCTTCCGGAGGTGTTGCCATCCTCATCAGACGCACGCTTACTCACAGTGCAATCTTTCTACCCACTATTCCTGCACTTGAAGTGACAGGCCTTAAACTCTCCACCACGGATGGTACTAATGTCATTATTATCTGTGCCTATAAACCTCCTAATCGCCGGCTTAATACTACACATCTCTCATTACTATTCCCGCCTGACTGCAGCACTCTCCTTTTGGGCGATCTGAATTGCAAACATTCTTCATGGGGGTGTAGGTCTACCAATCCCAATGGTCGTCTTCTTTTCAATGTTTTAAATACCAATGGGCTTTCTATTTCCGCTCCATCGGATCCCACTTATTATCCTAGCAATCCCATGCACGCTCCTGATATCCTTGATATTGGTCTTCACAGGAATCTTCCTCTCCCAACTTATGTCACCGCTTTAGCAGAACTTGATTCCGATCATTGCCCTGTTGTGATTACCTTTCAACTCTCGCCTACCTTGCTGACTTCCTTTCCTCGCCTCATCACTGGTATTGTGAACTGGGACGCTTTTCAATCTCAGTTAGATAATGCCTTAACCTCCTCTTATCAACTAGCAACTACTACTGATATTGACGCCGCGGTAGCACATTTCACTGCTACCCTGTGTAACTGTGTACGGCTTTCTACGTCACACTCTCCATGGCGGAACTCTCCACATTCATTGCCAATATCCATTCTGCGTCTTATTCGGGAGAAAAATGCTATTCGTCGGCGATGGCAACGAGAACGGCAACCTTGGTTACGTAGACGACTCAACAATTTGATACGTCTTGTAAAGGTTGAACTAGAGCGTTACCGTCTACAAACTTATCAACGCCATGTGGCGACTATATCTCCACACGACCACACCTTGTGGGATGCCACCAGCCGGATTCTTCGTGAACCTACTGTGATTCCTGCACTCTCCGATGGGAACAATCTTGTCACGGACGTCGCAGCGAAGTGTGAAATCTTGGCTGCACATTACGAACAAACTTTTGCTCTTCACACCATATCTCCAAGCGCCGCAGCTATAGAAAATGAACTAGGTGCCCAACGTCAACGAGCTACAGTTCAATCACGAATCTCCTTCACTAGTCCTCGGGAACTCTTTCATCTGATTCGCTGCCTTCCTAACAAGAAATCGCCTGGGCACGATCTTCTGCCCAACATAGTATTGAAACATCTCACCAAGAAAGCGCTTGCCTATCTCTCTTCTATACTGAATTTTTGTCTGCAAATTGGCTACTTCCCTTCCACGTGGACATTTGCTCATATCATTGTGTTCCACAAACCCAATAAGCCTAAGCATCTGCCAAGCAGCTATCGTCCTATAAGTCTGCTGCCCACATTGGCCAAACTCTTTGAGAAGGTCATCCATCGCCGTCTAGTGCAGTACCTCACCAATGCTCACATCATTCCCTCGTTTCAATTCGGATTTCGCCCGAAACACTCTACTACTCACCAGTTACTGAGGTTAACTCAACACGTTGTCCGCGGCTTCGAGCATCGCCAATATACCCCAGCTCTTTTCCTTGATGTGGCACAGGCGTTTGATAAAGTGTGGCATTCTGGCTTGCTACTTAAACTTTATCGCACTGGTCTTCCGGACTATTTGGTACACATTATTACCAGCTTTCTCACCGGTCGCACTTTTGCAGTACGCATTGGAGGTACTCTTTCCCTTAAGTATTCTATATCAGCAGGAGTCCCCCAAGGTTCTATACTAGCACCCACACTCTTTAGTATTTATACCTCTGATATTCCAGATCTAGCTCCAACCTCAATTGCCCTGTATGCTGACGATACCGTGTTATATTATTCTCACTCTAGACTCCATTCCGCTATCAACACATTACAGATCTCTCTTGATCGCCTCACAAATTGGTTTCGCACTTGGTGTATTACCATTAACACTCAGAAAACGGAAGCCAAGATTTTTACTCTACGCCGCTATAATTCACCACCGCCTATACGTCTTCTGAATACTCATGTGTCATGGCTCTCCTCTTCTACACCAGTTAGGTACCTTGGGATATTATTGGACACTCGGCTTACGTGGAAGCCTCATATAGACCGCAACATTACCCTGGCATCGGCTCGTCTTTCTAAACTTTCGTCTTTGCTCCACAAACACACCTCACTTGGTTTGGAATCTTCACTGCTCCTATACAAATCTCTTGTTCGTCCTCTCATTACTTATGCCTGCCAGGTATGGGGGGCTGCCAGTATGTGTCACCTACGGCGTCTACAGGTCGTCCAGAACCGATTCCTGCGAATCGCCACCAATGCTCCTTGGTTTGTACGCAACCAGCAGCTCCATCACGAACTGGGCCTTCTTCCTCTCCATCATTTCATCCGACAGCTCGCCCGACGGTTCTTCTCCAATCTACGCCACGTTCCAGGAGCTGTGACGTACAACATCGGCGTCCGAAGTCGCCGGCCAACACGACTGAAGCGACGACTTCCACAGGATCTGCTTCTTAGTGATGACACTTCTAGCTCTGACTAATCAACTGCTCCACTTCTGCTTTTCTACTATCTGTGTAATGTGTAAATTCTCACCATCACAGCCTGTATCACATTTGTATTAGTTCAGAGGGGGCCCACTGCCCTACCTCTACAATGTTACTCTTATGTTACTATGATTTTTATTTTGGTTCTACCAGATCTGTAGAGCATGTATTTACTGCTGATCGATCTAAATAAATTAAAAAAAAAAAAAAAAAAAAAAAAAAAGAAGTGCCACCACTGGAACTCAGTAACCATGGGTAAATGCGTCTTTCTGTCCCAGCGGGCGGAAAAAGGTGATTGCCTCGGTTGAGCACCGCTGGGTTAGACCGTTCGCCTATCACCAAGGTGGCCCAATTCTCCGTGTCGCACGTTTGGTTCGGTTGTCCGCGGAGCGCCAATCCCTTGGCTGAGTTTCACCCTGCGATCCGTTCTCGGCGACAACCCAGTATCCGTAAATATGGTGCTGCGACTCGTCGCCTTCGAAATTGCATTCGCGAAGCAAGTTTAACTTGCATTCTATTTTTTGGGGTATGATTTTTACAATTTTAACATATGAACTTTAATTTGTGTTTTTATCATGTGTTTTTTCAGCGTTTTAACTCTTTACTGTTTTAACGTTTTAACTTTTTGCATTTCACTTTTTAATGTTTTAACTACTTGCCATTTTAATACCATGTTTTAGCTTTCATCTTTTAGCCACTGCAGTTGGTGAGTGATGATGTGAAATTCGTGATGAATGAAGCGGCGTCTGGGCGGGTTTTCTCCGAGTTATCCGGTTTCCCCCGCCACTCATTCCACCAATTGCTCCATCATCGCCTTTCCAATCATCCAGTTCGTCTGCATTTAATATCATCCTCTTCCTGAGTCTTATACCTGGTGCTGAGCTGACCACCCGCTCCCAGGTGTTCATGCTGTCCAGTCCATAGGTTCGTCTACCTCCCTACAGGCTACAGGCATCTGACCCTAGGCACAGGCTTGTAAGTCCTAGGGGGTGTCAGTCCTCCATATGGGGAGGTTAATCAGATAAAGAAGGTAAACCACGAGACACACAAAAGCGTAGTACCCAGAAATGTCAACTCTTTAAGAGCAATTCCGCGTGTGACTTACTGACATTTACACCACATTTTCTTCTTAAAATGTCTGTCTAATGGCCAATATAGGTGTAAAAATGTTATTTTAACGACATACGATGACAGAGAATACATTGGCGGCTGTGATAGGAAAGATAAAAACCTTAAAAAAGTGAAACAATTATTAAACAATTAGCGCTAAACTTTTCGTGACTAACTGACATTTTTGTCAACTGCAGGTCCAGATTCAAACGGTTGTCCTCCATTTTCTCTGAAAGTTTTCTTATTTGATTTGTTCTGAAAAATCACTTGAGAGAGGAACTTCTAAGCTTTCAAATGACCTGAAAAAAGGTTTGGTATGTTATTCTCATCTGGAGATATTTATTCAAAGGTCAGCGTGACTATACTGACATTAGTTTGTGACTTACTGACATATGCGAAAATTGTAATACCTTGCCTTTGTTTTACATGGTATAACATATGGTAAATCACAGGGATACGTATTAGGTATACGTTACATACATGTAATACACACAGGTGTGTAATTGTATTTATCGTTTTGACAATAATCATATCCTTTGGAGAAGCATTAATGTCATGCAACATAAACAGAATAAACATGTTGGCAGCTCTCACTTCTTATCACAGTTACGTCATTGCAAGTATAAAAAGCTGACTCAAAACCATAACAAAGACGACACATGAGAGCACAGCACACAGCGCATACCTGTAACACACTCTGGATTGGACTCCTTATAGTGCAGGAACGCTAAATGCAGTAGCCTCGTAGTACACGCGCATATCACTACACTGTTTTTATTCCCGAAAGTTGTGCATCATTCTGACACTTTCCGCACTTGAAAGAAAAGCATATTCCACTACATTTAAACCTAATACTTTCACATAGTGAACCCGCTGAGTGGATGGCATAGGTGAAATACGTTCGAATCTTTTGTCGAGAAATTCTTTTGCTTCTTCAATTTCAGGCAGACAAACCTCAAGAAGACATAATTTGGTTTTCTTTCTAACAGTATTAACAAATTCTTCAGCACTCTGAACCCTGCTTCCTGCTTTCGCAGTTGTCCATGCCATCCTCTTCACTTGTCCTCCAATCGCATCTACTGCCCCCTTTCCGTGATAGGATTCGAAGAAGTGCCATTCAATTTGGATTCCAAATACTTCGGAAAGATATGTCTCATGACTCAATGTGTATTTCTGCTTAAAATGACTAGCAGCTCCATCAGAAAACACTTTCACAAGTTCAAGATTCAGAACAATATCCAATATTTTCGAAAATATATTCCTTAAGCAAATATCAACTGCATATTTGTTATGTGATACATAATCAGACTCCAAAGCAAAATATTGTTTCTGAATTTCACCAATATCTCCTTTCCTATATCAGGCAACAGCAGTAAATATTGAGATCTGTGTATTGTTCCAGTGGGCAGCTCCTTGCATGTGTAGTTCTCAGAGAAGTCGATCTGTATCACAGCTTCACTAAGTGCAACATTTTCCCCAGCCTTCTTAAAGGCCTCGGATTGCTGTCTTTTTACATAAACGTGATTTAAGAAACGTGGCAGGCAATTGGTCTGTTCTTCAATGCAGTCTTTTACAGATCCCTTTTTAACTTCTATTTCCATTCTTCCATTACGTGAACTCCACAGCTTCCATTCGCATGGAGAATTAGCAAGTTTATCCGAAATGTCTGCTCCACTCAACCCCGGGCAGTTGGAGCATCCTCCCTGCATACACTCACTCGATTTCTGATCACAAACCACTTGTGCTATGAACTTACGAAATTCAGTCTCAGTGAGTACGTGATTTTTACACAATGCTTTGAGAAGAAACTTCGTATTTTCATGTATAATGCATGTGCACACATTATGTGGGATCTGACTTTGAAGACCCACGTGAGCAGGGCGTAATTCAGCAAATTTTGTCAACCCCACGGACATTTCTTCTCGATCTTCTAGAAAGAGTGCATGTACTTCTTTTAATGTTACCACTAGATACCTAATGCGAACTCCTTTTGTTTCTCCTTGAACATGGATTTCAATAAAATCATCTCTTTCAGGAGCTTGGTAAGATATTGAATCATCCTGACAGAACTTGATGATTGCACTTGTAAGTTCCTCTGATAGTTGTTTTCCTGATACCGGGACAGAATGCTTTGGTTTTACAACATGTAATCCCTCTTCAACTGCTAACTTACGAATCATTTCTTTTCTTTTGCGTGGAGATTGCGGCAATGCTTCCTCAACACGTTATCTGCACTTTCCAAAATGCTGTCTGCTTTTGAAACCCGCTGGTGTTGATGGAGTATCCTTATCAATCCCTTCTTGGTCTCTTATCTTCTGTCTTGCCCGCTGTGCTAGTTTATGTCTCCTAATTCAGATTTGAGGTGTTCTCTTCCTTGTTTTGTTTATTTCAGTATTGCTCTTCCTTTCCTCATAGTCACTTTTATTTTTTCCTTCCATTGTGCATAACTGTCTTGCTCCTTCAGATATTGTTTGTATTCACGTTGTCTTTGGGCTGGTGTTTTAGCCATGGAGTCAGAAACGGACTGATAGTCTATCCTGACTGAAGTCTCACAAGCACTGTACGCGTATGACGACCACAGGGCGCCAGCACCAATTGTCCGATAGTCACGTGTTTTGTGGGAAAACGAATGACTTTAGAGGAAAAGTTTCTGATACTTTTTATTTCTTATATTGTAATGACGCAGAATCAAAAAGGATATTTATTTCAGTCTATTACTTTTCCGTGCAGAGAACATTATCCTTATTTACCGTGACTATCTGACATCGACACACAGTAATAACTAAACAGGCTCTAAGGATTATTTATAAATGTCGAAAATTATTAGCCATATACACGTTTTGAAGATGAAGAGTCATTGTGTGATGTACATCGAAAAAAAATTAAAACAGTTGTACATAGCTGCTGAAATATTGATATGAAAATCACCGTTATTCACGCTTATTTTTAATGTTTTGGAAATATGTGGGTAAGAAGTGAAATTTGAACCCATATTCACGTGAAAAACATTTATTTTTCACTTCATAAGATACTTTGGAGTATCGTCTTTCCTCAGTAAAAAAGGTGAAACATTGATTTCAAATTTTAACACTCGGTATGACATATTCGCGGAATTGCTCTTAAAAGACACGATTTATTTCAGATAACCTTTTGTAGTACATGGTGTTTTCGAGATATCTGTTATTGGTTTGAATTTTCAGGATTTGTTAGTGTTGTTGCGATTTTGTTGTTTCTCGCATTGCCATGCAAACGTGTGAGATTCGCATGTAGCGAGCCGTTCCTCTATTCCCCTTGTACCTTCAACGAAATGTGTACTCAAACAATTTCTGCAAAGCCCGCTGTGTTGTGGCGGTAACGTGTGTGCCTCATATTCAAGAAGTCCTGAGGATAAGGTTTTTCCGGGTTTTCCCTTATCCTGAGAAGACAAATATTGGGTAATGGATCAATGGATCCTGGACTCATCTGAGCATCGTTTCACCCATTTCATTTATCGTTCAATACAGGCTAGCAGGTTAAAGGACATTAAACTTAAAATAAATAATCTGCAAATGTTTATCTCGGTTAACATGAAGCAAATAGAGAAATAAGCTTTCGTAAGAATAGTCCGTAGAAACTACGTAAAAATAAAACTAACCAATAGTAGGCAGGGGATGTTACATGTGAGATATAGGTACGTATGTACGTCTCGCCATATAGATTCTGATACGTTTGAGACGTCAGAAAAGTATAGGTCATATTTATGAAGTTAATGTGTATATTTGAGTAATTTTCTGTTATGTAAGCGGAAAGGAGGGATTTGAGTGACTTTTTATGTGCCATGACAACATTATCGTGAACCATGGGAAAATGTACGACCATTTCTTTTTCGGCATACAAGACTTTTCATGGCGTCAATTACTTCGATATGATCGAGCAGTTTGTGATCCCCCAATTACAGGAAGATGGGATACCGGACACCACTCTCTATCAATAGGACGGCGCTCCACCGCATTCGGCTCTCTCAATGGAACAGATCGCTGTTGCAGCCGTGGTGGACCTATCCCAGACTTAACGCCTCCGGATTTGAATTGTGTATGCACAAAAACCTGACCTACCTACTAAGGACGATTACAGTGTAATGCTGCACACTGTGTGGCCCAACATGGACGCGATCTGAACCGCATTCGCAATGGCGGTCATATTGAGACACAAAACTTCAAGCCTCACCTACACATGTATGCACCATTAACAGACACTCAATTTGAATAGTTGTTTTGTATATTATAGTGTTTTATTTTTGTGACATCTCAAGCGGATGACCTGTGTATTTTATATTTCTTCTATTGAGTGTCGTAACAGTGATGCAAAGTAAAGTTAATCATACTCGTTGGATAATACGTGAAAAGTTTCTACTGTTATTCTACAACGTATTTGATCAAACGTATAGAGAACCCATCGCGATATGACCTTGATAGTTAAAGGACGTACAGATTTGCTTATCACCTAATATCGATAGAAGCACCCTAGTCAGCAAGCATAGTCCATTTTATAATTAGACTGACATCGCAACTAGTTCTTCACAGCAGTAAAGCGGAACCAGCCCCTATCACGTGATTTACTCCAAGCGGGGAAGATATTCTGATGGCTCCGGGTGGCCCAGGAGGTCGCGTCCTTCATTGGCTAGAGTAGAGTTGATTGTTATCTCGGTTCCATGCAGTAAGAATCGATTCATATCTAACTGTAGCCAATCGGAGATTGTATGGGAACGTGATGGGAACTGGTTCTACTTTGCTGCTGTGAATACCTTAGTTGCGATCAGTGGCGTAGCGTGGTGCGTGGACTTGGGTATGCACTTTTAACTCGTGTTAAGGGTATGCATAGATGAAATTTCTAGCTTCTGCAATTATTAGGGGACTTTGTTCAAACTCATACCAGATATAATGCATATAAGGAATAATGTACATTAATATTTTCATTGCAATATCTTTAGCACCTTTAAATTTATTATCTTTTCTAGCTATTGTTTTGGCAGCGTACAAATGAAGATTTGTACAATGAAGATTTCAAAATGTTGGTGATTTTAAATATTATTCTGCTATAGATAAGTACTCTCAACAGAATGTTGAGAGCAGAAAATTTTATGCTTTGTTTTATTAAAAAAATATTAATTTAAAAAAAATTTTTCACAATTTGTATAGCTTTTATAGAACTTTATATTTCGCTAACTGGTAAATGTTATACAGCAGTCACTGCCACTATTTTTCTGCATTTTCAGTTTGCTGTTTACAAGCACCCGGAGCAGTAGGTTTCCAGGAAATGCAGCATTCTCTCTATAACACGTAGTGAACCGCGCAGTGCAATGTGCATACCCTGCATTCAGTTTCCTGGCGTACACTTCTCTTACACGTTCACTCACATTACTGTTCAAAATGCTGCTTGTTGTACTCTGATAGGTACACAAGAAGTTCAAAATATGAAATTAACCTTCACTGCCAAACAAAATACTGAAAAAGCTTAGCTTCAAACCTCATTAACATTAACAAGCGAGATACATTTTTCTGCGTTGCATCCACTGCGCGCGCACATTGTTTGACGTGACTGGCGAAAAAGCCGCTCTGTTTCAATGCTTGGCGTGATACGCCAACAGTACTAATTCATTGCAGATTCTTGTTCGAAACATACCTACTCTTCAGCAAGCGTTGCGCCAATTGCATTAGTACGTATATAGATATGCAACACATGACCATTGACACTGCGCCCCTGATTGCGATCTCAGTAAAATTATAAAATGGACTATACACAAAGAAGAGCAAGGTTACCTGTTCTAGGAGGATTATCTTTTTCTACCTGCAATATCCAGGAATGCTTTATCAGCAGCGCGTTCCAGTTGTGTTCTTTCAACAACTACTGATAACGTGAAATGGGTGCTCGACAAGCGACTACGTCGTGACACTGAGCTCGCTTTTCCAGACTAGTTTAACAAACGCTTCAACATTGTGGAATTGGCAGCGGAGGACAGTTTTCGAGATTGCACTTGCAACTTCATCAACTATCTGATGTGTTGCACTCACATGACTTTCTCTACTCTTGTACTAACTATTCTTAGTTGAAACATTTACAGAAATTATCTTATTGCTTACTTCCTTGTAGGTACAAAGGGAATATGGGAATGCAATAGGCTTTGAGCGATAGTCAAATCTTTTAAAGCTGGTCGCTATAGGAAGGCTATGAAGTTCCGTTCTCTTTGCACGGTCGGGAGATAAAAAGTGAATAACGACTTTCCATTTGAGAAAAGTATAAGTATTGGAAAACTGACACAAATAACACGGAATATCTCCGAAATAATTCACTCCACACAAAAAATGCATTTAGACATAACTTGTACGTTTTAACGAGATCTACATGTATGTTATATCTACTTGTGCTGATATTATTTTAAAATATGTGGCTTTAGCCTCAGATACTGCTACTGAATTCTGATTTTGCATAAATGTTGCTGTAAAATGATAAATCATGTAACAATACTGTTTGTAGTTTTATCGGCACTGTACCTAGAAAGGTTTGTTTTCAGTTATTGTTTTATTACTTTTACTTTCTGTACTACGTATAGTGAAGTAGGCGAAATATTGTGTTCCACCCAAAAATTTGATATCAGGATTTCACTGGAAATACATGTTTTGAGGCCCCCTGAATAAAAAAAAAATAATTTTTAGAAAGAGGTCCATGTGTTTGTCAGTCTGTGGACAGCATAATTCAAAAACGAAAAGTCGGTTAAAAACCAAAGTTGGTATTAAGTCTTTCAAAGATGTGACACAAAGATTTTGAAGAAAATTGCTCTACCCTAAACTACCCTTTAAATGGAAAATTTTTATTTTCTTGAAAATCTAACCATTTTCATTAAAATGCCATATGTTTGAGATATTTTTATGAAAAATGAAATGTGTATCTTGAATTTTATGGCTATAGCCCATGGAGTCCTATTTATTCTGGATGACTTTTATATAACTGGTAAACCGTAAGATATAGGCCAAATCTTACTGTACAAAAAGTGTAGGCTTGCTAAAACACACAATTTATATCAATATATGTATATTTTTTTTTTGTAGAGTGAACCATTTCGGAGATATTCCTCGTTATTTGTGTAAGTTTTGGAGAACTTATACTTCTGTCTTATACTTCTGATGAGTTGAGTTTAGGAAATGGTTCTGAGGTAAACCCCTGATGCCACGATAGTGGTAAAACAGGGAATTTGAAGAAGAACAAGAAGATTTTCACTTTAGATCTTGTAGATGTTTAGTTTCATATACGAGTTAACAATCTCGGGCCTAACATTTGGATTTTTTATTTCTTTTGCTCTACACAGTCTTGCCTGTTCAAAATGTTTCAAATGTTAGTGTTTTAATTCAATTCTTCTGAACTACATTATAAAATTTCCATAAAGTCAAACAAAAGTATCTTAACAATTTTTGTGTTGTGAATGGTTTTTGAATTACGGACTTTTAAAGCAAAAAGGAGCAAAAAAGTTATAAATTTACAATTATTATTTCACTCATGCTGGATTATCACCTCTTGGTTGTGGTATTATTGCTATGTTTATATCTCCTCCTCCTCGCGATTCCTTCAACCTAAACATTTTCTTTTGTTTCTGAGCACCTGAAGTATCCGTTCAAAGTAAAAACAATTAGCGGACCATTAAAAAGTGGCAGATAAAAGATTTGGTGAGTGTTCTAGCGAGGATAATGGTATTTTAATTGAAGAGGTGAAGTCAAAAAACATGGAAAAGAGCAGGTCATTGTATGAATAGCCTACTAATGCAATTTCATTCATGTATATTTATCATATGTCTCATTCCTCATTACCGTGGATTAAACACTAAAATTATTTTTTTGTTCTCATAGCCTATTGGATTAGTTTTAGTGCCAACAGTGAACATAAGTCTTAATTTAAACGTATGAATGTTGTTGTGAGTTGCTTATTTTAAATCACTATTAATATTAAATAGTATTAAATAAGTTAATTATTTTGTGGAATACTCTAAACAAATACTACTTGATGTTTTCACATTTGGGATAATTTTTCTTGCACTTTGCGTGATATTAGTGCAGATAATTTTTTAACAGTTTACTCAGGGGTCTCCGTCTAGGGGATATGTGAATAGCGACCACAAGGTGCCCAAGCTGAGCAGAACATTACGTCCATTTACTGGTGTTTTGCTCCTCACTGTAACTTTTCTATCTGACCTTACCTTGGCCATCTCTTGTTCTCTTCTGACCCCGATGTTATTAGGGTTCCTGAGGGCTAGGGAGTCTTTATTTTTTCAACCTCTCCATTTCTCTATAAAACCTTAACCCCTAACATGCTGTCATGGCATGTAATACGTCCTCTGATTGGTAATCAGAGGATATGGTCGGTGAATTTATTTTGATAATTCTCCCGGTCAGGTCGGTGAGACCCGTAAACCTACGACAGGTGTGGTCCTCCAGACATTCTGGGGGTTGTGAGAGAGCGATGTGACCGACAAAACATAAAAATATGGTGCTCTCTAAAACGCGGTTACTATTACTGCTAACTCTCTTCAATATTTATGCAATATGACTCGTGGGGTAAAATGTTCCGGAGTTAAAATAGTCCCCCACTTGGATCTCCGGGCGGGGACTACTTCTCGAGAACCAAAATATTATATTAATATAATATCTAACATCAGACTTCTACAATGGAATGCGGGTGGTCTCACACAAACAAAAAGAGTAGAACTGAATAAAATTATATTTGACTATAACATAGATATATTTGTAATACAAGAAGCAAATCTAACAAATGATCAACTTAAATACTTCAATTTTACTGAATTTTTACTACACTTACTACCCAAAAATAGACAGATAAGTAGTGGAATATTAGTTGGAGTCAAAAAAGATATTAAATCCTCCTTTGAAATTGTTAAAGAAATGGATAATACAGATAAAAGTGAATTAATAAAGCTAAATTTTTGGGATAACAAAACACATCTACATTTATACAGTATTTACAAACCTCCCAGGAATGAACCAGATCTCTCTCTTATTGACCAATTAAGTAAAACAATCGTAATTGGGGATTTCAGTGCCCATTCCAAAAGATGGGGGTATGAAAAAGTGGATTCTACAGGGAAGATAGTGGAAGAATTTTTGAATACCACAACTTTTGAACTGATTTATAGTAAAGAAGATCTCACAACCTTAATATATTACTCTGGAGCAGGCAGTAACCCAGACCTCTTGTTAGCTACAACAGATATTGTTTCAAAAATTAAAAAACAAGTTATAGAAGATCCAAGTTCTGGTCACAGAGCAGTAATTGCTGATATAAAACTAGAGAATACAAATAACAGTCAAGGTCTCGCGAATCTGTATTGGAACTTCAAAAAAGCAGATTGGAAGAAACATAAAACTGAATTAGAACATAAATTTAAAGAACAAACAAACTCACAGCTGCATGACCAACCAGATCATATGAACAAAGAATTCTGTAAAGTCATCCTACCAACCGCAAAAAAACATATTCCTCGTGGAAGAATTACAAATTTCAAACCCTTTTGGAACCTCCAGTTAGAAGAACTGAAAAAGCATAGGGATATAGCTAGAAATACAGCTGAACAAACAAAAAACATATCAGATACACAAATATGCCGGAAGAAATGTGCCTCACTAAAAAAAGAAATTAATACTGTTAAAATGAATCACTTTAATAATTTCTTAGAAAAAATGTATTATAGGACAGATGGTAACAAAGCTCATAAGTTCATACAAAATGTCAAGGACAGGAAAGAAAACAACAGCACACCTATCATACACAACAATAAAATATTAGTAAATGATGCAGTCATAGCCGAAACATTCAATAAATATTATGCTAATTCACATAAAGTAACAAGAAATAATAAAAAGGAACGTAAAGAATTTAAGAAAGATTGGAAACAAGAAAGAGAATGTGATCCTAACACTCAGTGCAATATCTTTTTTGAAAAATTTAATATGCAAGAACTGAACATTGCAATAAATAATCTAAAAAACAAAAAGTCTCCTGAACCAGATCACATACATCCAGAGTTCATAAAAAACCTTCGAAAAACAGCAAAACAACTACTGAAAATCTACAATCTATCCTGGAAAACCACTGTACCTGCTGAATGGCGAAAAGCAATAATTGTCCCACTCTTGAAGAAAGACAAAACAGCATCAGAAATAAAAAATTATAGACCAATAGCTCTTACTAGCATAATAGCAAAAGTGATGGAAAGAATGGTGTCAAACAGGTTAAATTGGTTTCTAGACTCAAAAAATTTAATATCCCCCCCATGTCAAGCTGGATTCAGAGAGTTCCACTCCACAAATGAACAAGTCTTGCTTCTCAGTCAAGAAATCAAAGACTCCTTCAATAGAAAAGAAGATAATTTATCAGTTTTTATTGATTTCCAAAGTGCATATGATTCTATTTGCAGAACAAAACTACCAAGAAAGTTAAAAAAAAAAAAAAAAAAATAGGGTACAAGGTCCAATGTTTTCATGGCTATGTCATTTCCTAACACAACGCTTTATTGCAACCAGATATGGAAGAAATATATCTAAATACAAACAAGTACACCGTGGCTTACTACAAGGCGCAGTGCTAAGCACAACACTTTTTAATATATTTATTAACGATCTGCCACAACAAATACAAGAATCAGGTGTGAAGTGTGCACTATTTGCTGATGACTTAGTAATGTGGACTTCAAAACCAAAAAGCAAAAGTACAGAACTAGAAAAAACCATGCAACAATCCTTAACCAACTTACAAAGGTGGACCAAAGAAAATTTAATGACTGTTAATACAACAAAATCAAACTACCAAATCTTTTCACTAAGAAAAAAACCACTAAAAATAAAACTAAATTTTGAGGGTCAACTATTACCAGAAACAAAGGAAGCAAAGTATTTAGGAGTTACATTTGATACTAAACTTACATGGACCAAACAAATAGAAAATGTAATACAAAGAGCAGAGAGGCGCCTTTCACTGTTAAAATGTCTAACAGGAATGAAGTGGGGATGTTCCAGAGCAACTCTTAACACAACATACAATGTATATATAAAGCTATTATTTACTTACTGCAACGAAGTTCTTGTAACAGCAAACACAAAAAAAAAAAAAAAAAAAAAAAAAAAAAAAAAAAAAAAAAATTATAATCTTTCAAAACCAAAGTCTGAGATTAATTACAGGTGCTATCAAAGCCACACCAATAGCAGCTATGGAAATACTAACCAACCAATACCCCATTGAATATGAAATAGAAAAAGCGGCTCTTATTCAACACGAAAAGTTGATCAGACTCCCATTCAATACATGGCACAAGAGAAGTTTTACACATACACTAAAGACTCAGGAGAGCTTTCTTTCCAAAATTCAAGACATCAAGAAAAATGTACACCTTCCTTCCTTTCAAAGGAAAACTTCATATCTAAAGTCAATCCGACACATACATTAGACATCACATATTATTTACACCTGACAGAAGAAGTAAAAGTGATACTGCAACTAGTGTTCTAAAATTATTGGCATTAAGGACAATCCATACTAGATTTCCAGAACATGAATGGCTCCATATTTATACTGATGGATCATTAATATCAAACCAAAACGGAGCAGGTGCTGGAGTCACATGTCACCTCTTTTCCTATTACAAATCTTTAAGTTATGGAACTACTAACTTTGATGGAGAAATTCAAGCAATTCGAATGGTCCTACAAAATCTTTTGTACAGAATTTCACATTTTCAGCAAGCAGTTATTCTCTCAGATTCCAGGGCAGCAATTATAGCAATTACTTCCAAGTTGTCACCAAAAAACCAAACAATTATAGAATGTTGGAAAATCCTTACACATCTAACAGCACTTCAAAAACACCTAGTCTTCCAGTGGATACCAGCTCACTGTGGACTGAGTGGCAATGAGAAAGCTGATTTTCTTGCAAAAAAGGGTACCAGCGGTGTACAAAAATCTAAAGTTAATCTACCATTTTATGCATCTAAAAGATTAGTCAACTCTGAATTCAAAAAAAATTATTGCAAAATATTACTATGAAAAATCAAAGAATAAAAGATGGGAACTACCAAACATTCAAACAGTAATTCCTGAGTATCCTCGAAAAACAGCAGTTGCAACCTTCAGGTTGATTACAGGACATGATTGTCTGGCAAAACATTTAAGCAGAATTGGGATATATTCTTCACCACTCTGTCCTCTATGTGACCTGCAAGAGGAAATGGATCGAGACCACCTTCAAATATGCCCGGCCACTTCTAGTGCCCCATCCATCAGTGAAAAATATTGAGAGCAAGAGGATTAATGACTTCATTGTCAGAAATCCAGCATTAGCTAACAACAACAACATTTTGTATACTAAGATTTGGTCCATCTCTTGCGGTTTAGGTAACAGTTATGCAAATCATTAAGAATAAACAGGACTACATAGGTTATAGCCAGAGAATTCAAAATGTACGTTTAATTTCCCATAAAAATCTTAAACATATGGCATTTAAAAAAAATCGTTAGCCATTTTTGAGAAAATCAAAATTTTCGAAAAATTTTCCATGTAGTTTAGGGTGGAGTGATTTTTTTCAAAATCTTCGTGTCGCATTCTTAAGAGATATCAAACTTAAACGCCAACTTTGGTTTGGTTTTTAACCAACTTTGCGTTTTTGAGTTACGCTGTTCACAGAAACAGACACACACGCGCGCTCGCACCTTTTGCTAACAATGCTTTTGGGCTCAGGGGCCACAAAACACACATTTGCGGTGAAAACTCGATATCAAATTTTTGGCTCGATGGTTACAGCAGAGGTTACAAAATGGGAACTCTGTGAAGTTATAAGGAATATCACCGCACAACAGTTGGCAGGTTCAGAGGGAAGGGGAAGTACATAAAGTACTACTTGGCAAAGCGACGAGGCGTATTGAACTTGGTTGTCGAACCCTGTGATCGCTTCTTATCTTGTTCACCACAACTGCGAAATATCAGTAACTTGACGTACAGTCAGTAATGCAATGCAAATGAAGATCTCGCGCCTGCCTGTATGAGACTTTGGTGTCCTGAGGATATAATTACATCTAAACAGAGTGTACATACACTGTCTCGCCGTGTATGTGCCATAAGCTCACGTAAACAACTCGGTAGTTTTACATTCTTTCTGATATGCCTCATGGCTTTGCCCAGTGCAGCACTGTAAATATATATATATATATATATATATATATATATATAGGGAAATGAATAGGTTACGGTGTGCACATTTATTTTACTAAACTAACAAGATCTACGGAAATATCACAGCTAGTTATTTTTAACTGTGAAGAAAGATGTTCATCAGAAGTGCGACACCTTATATTTGATTTCACTGCCCCCCAAGGGTCCTACTACGGTAGGTATGGGTTTGGCACACCCGGGGTCCCGAGCCGCTCACCATCATTTCACCCCTTTGAAACTGCGCCACGTTGTAGCTGCTTATGCTGCTATCATCACCCTCTTCCTCGTCTAGGTCTATTATGATTGTTAGTTTGTAAGGTCTTAAGGTGTATTAACTCCTGTCTCACCAGCAGGGATCTTTCCTGTCTCCGTGGTCCTGTCCCACGGTTTCAGCGCGGCCCGCGACATGTGCGCTCTTCGTAGGTCTCGGGCGCGAAGGTTGGTCGGACCTTTCACACTGCCCCATGTGTAGCCTTATGTGCGGAGCCCGTTCACACCGTCATGTACACCCACGTAGCTCTCTGAGCGCGCGGGCTGTGTTAATTCACCGACGACCATGTGCCGTCGGATTAGAATCACCAGCCGGACGTGTTACCGCTGACGGGACCCCGGTGTAATCAACCACAAGTCCCCTGAATCCGTGCCGGTCTCTTGCCCTCATGTACGGCCTAAAGTGGGGAGCCACAGGCGGTTATTGCTGTGGTAGGGGCGTAAAGCCGGGGTGTGCGTGGTGAACGGTTTACCCATGTGGACAAGCAGTGGAGTTTGGAGGGTAGTCCCTCTGAAGTACACTTTGAAGTCGGTCATGGAGGGGTTTTCATGGCAGCACAGACCGTGGAGATTTGGTGCCTTTCTTCTTTAACCCCTGGATGGCAGGCTGACGCCTACGGTTCCGAAAGGAGGTCCAATCAATCATGCACCCGCGCATTAGCTCCATTTATATCAAACGGGAAATCGACAGGAATTGTGGCCCTGTACAAAATGCGACTAGAGGTCGAGACGGTACTCTTTTAATCGAGGTGATTACTGCAAACCAGGCACAGAAACTTTAGAAAGCGACTTTGTTGGGCTCCTACCCCATCCCAGTAGCCCCACACAAGTCGCTCAACTCCTGTAGGGGAGTTGTCACCACCACTAGTCTGGACGATCTGACTAATTAGGATATAGTTACCTACCTCTCCGACCAGCGTGTATGTCAAGCGTACCGCCTTACACGAAAGCAGGACGGTAAAGAGTGCCGTTTGCGTACGCTGTTCTTCGCCTTTAAGGGCACTCAGTTACCAGAGAACATCATCTGTGGCCACGAGCGTGCCGCCGTACGTTAGTATGTCCCCAAACCTATGCGCTGTTTTCAGTGTCAGAATGTCGGACATATTAAGACCTCGTACAACCATCCTGCCGTTTGTAAGCGTTGTGGCCTATCACCCCATGAGGGCACGGCTTGTACCTGTGACGCTCATTGAGTTAACCATGAAGGGAATCATCCATCCAGCTCGCGACAGTGCTCGAAGTATCTTGACGAAAAGAGCATACAGGAGCTGCGTGTTAAGAAACACCTTACATTTCCTGAAGCATGTCGGCGATTCGAACAGCTCAAACCAACTACCATTACCGGTTTTTCATCAGTTCACCGTGTTCCTGTGACCACCGATGGCATACAACACGTTCCTGTTGCCGATGCTTCAACACAGACCGACCTCTCCACGAGTACTTCTCCACTGTATAGCGCTACATCTGCATCGGCTACTGCATCTTCAGCCGTGCAGACACCTGCTCATAAGACAACTAGGCGTAGCCAAACTGTCGACAGCCATTCTCCTATGCCTCCTGTTCGAGCCAGCAGCCGCACACCCCCATGAAGTCCCGCTCCCGTTCCGCGAGCCGCAGGGGATCTTCAGACTCCCAAACTTCGGAGGAGTCACCAGAGAATGGCGAGTTTCATATCCCACGTCCGAAGTCGGTTAAGGTAAAGATGAAAAATAAAAAGGTAAAGACAATGCCCTAAACTCTTTTTACCATGGAAATAATCCAGTGGAATGTTAATGGACTCCGGGCACGTGCTCCGGACATAGATCATTTAGTTTCGCAACGTTCTTCGTAATTCGTCTGTTTACAAGAAACGCATCTACAGCGTAATCACGCGCTCCACCTTCGTGGTTTTTCGGCTTTTAGACATGACTATGCAGGTGATCGGAAGGCAAGCGGTGGGGTTGTTACTCTGGTGGCGCATACTATCTCTGCCACCAATATACCACTTAGCACTCCGCTGCAAGCTGTAGCGATGCGTGTACAGCTGCAGCGCCTGTACGTCTATTTGTAATGTCTATTTGCCGCCGCTCAGTGGCGTACACCAGAACGATCTTCGAGCTCTTCTTTGCTAAAGGATTTCACTAATTTCCTTAAAACAAATGCCGATTGTTTGCTAAGAATAGTCATCTAGAAGAAACAGTGAATTGTAAATATTGCAACAAAACGTGTGCTGGTATGAAACGTAGAATATTGGAAACCTTGTATACTCTGTTCATCAAGAGATTAGAGGAGATATAAACAAAGCACCGGTTTGTATCACTCCGCGGCCACGTGCATTCACAATGACGCAACACAATTACCTACCCCTACGTAGTTATAATATGCATTTTATACTACTAAAAGGATATATTTACTTGATCCAAATAACATGTAGCACATAGAAATTAACTGCTACTTACGTCATCTCTGTCCACAATAACACTTTTTCATTTCCTGCTCACAATCTCGAAACCAATCTCCAGAAGCAGCTTGTGGAGGGAAGTTCGTTTTAAATCTGGAAGATCGGGATCAGAGTTAACTGCCAACAGCACTTTGTTTAAGGTGGGGGTTCATTGTTAACAAAGAACTGATGAACTTTTCGACGAATTGCAGATCTCACACTCACAAATTCGTCGCAAACTACATCCACCATTTATCTGCTACGTGGTCGCTTTTAGCCAGGATCTTCACCAACTGATGATTTTTCTTTGCATGTGCTGTCATTACTTGCAACTGACACACCGGTAAACTCGGATGTTAATTTCATCACGTCTTCGATAGCAAGTTCGGGATATTTCTCGCAGAACTTGTTAAACATGTTCAATATTGTTGGTTTTTCACCACTTCGCAACGGTTTGCCGCACTTATGTTTCACAACTCACTTGTTCCGCCATGTTACCTTCATACTGAATAATGCGCGCGCAGAATGAATTAGGCTGGTTACAGATCCACTTAACTGCGTATTCTTACACTTTAACTATGCTTAGTACACTTAGTTCATGCATTAGCAAACATTAAGTGACATTTCAGACCTCAGTAACACTATTTCTTCAAGGGACTATTTAGACGGCGAAAGCGTCAAGAGGGCGCGCTGTGGTCAAAACGCACGTGGCTTTGTTTACGTCTCCTCTAATCTCTTGATGAACAGAGTTTAGACGAGTTGCTGACGACTGGGCGTTGGCATAGAAAGCTGAAGTGCCTATCGTGGCTTTTGTCTCGCTCACTCTGCATCGCCTGTCCTGACGAACCTGCCTCCAGGGACAGAGAAAAGGGGAATTGATGATGACAGCCTCTTTTTGTTTAAAGAGAATATTCTAGAATTTTCTTTAGATATTGATAAGCGTTATTTTTCTTGAGTCTGATGTGAATTAATTTACACGTTGATGCCTTACTCCTATGGTGGCAGCTGTTGAATACTCCACCTGGGTTTTACTTAATCATGTTTCCCCAGGCTTGACGTACTTGATAAAATTATATCTGGGTAATTCCGAGCGATGAAACTTTGCAGTAGGAGTGCGTAATGACACAAATGCCAAACTTGGTATTTAAGTTTAGCATATTCCGAGGATGCGACACGAGCATTTTAAAAAATCTGCCATCCCAAACAACCCTTTATCTGAAAAACTTTCGAAAATTTTGATTTTCTCAAAAATAGTAACAACTTTGATTAAATTACCATGTTTTTAATACATTTTTAATGACACACGAACTGTATGTCTTGAATTTTCTGGGAACAGCCTATGAATTGCTCTTCATTTTGGATGAGTTTTGCATAACTGGTAAACCGTAAGAGATGGGCAAAATCTTACCACACAGCAGTATCTTATTAAAGCACACACTTTATGTTAAATATTTCATGTGAAATTAACCCTTTGAGATATTACTTGTTATTGGTTTGAATTTTCCAATGCATATTTATAATGGGTCTTAAGATTTATTCGGCCTTTACCGCCAGTCGGTTTAAATAAATGACGCCTTATTAGTTGAACTCGGCAAATCAAAATATATAAGAAATGACATATTTTGAGCAAAAATCCTGGTTCTCCGGACCTGGAGATTAAAACTAGCTCAACGAATCCCTCGTGTCAAAGGGTAAGTGCGGATAGGACCTCAGACCGAGGTTCCGATGTGGCCTTTGGTTTATGTAGCACCCTCAGTTTTTAGTAAATTGCATACTTTCACTTTTTATGTTTGTATAAATAAAACGTAATTACCGTAATATGCAATAGCACTCTTCATAATAAAATAACCTAATTTTATAAAATTAACCAATTAATATAGGTACCAGGAAAACATTGCCATTTCGTTTTCGGGTCCATCCTCTGCTGCTGTCATTTGAATTTCTGCTGTTTGCTGTACTTCTATAGTTTCCTGTGGTTTCTTCTTTAAGGTTCCAGCAATAATGTGCAGCATATTGGGTTTGCATCGTCCTTGATACCTTTCCTCTATCTCGGAAATACCTTGGTGGAATCTTTCCCATGTTCGTCACTCACTTGTCCAAGACTTGCAGGGAAAAAGTGCAAATGAGAGTGCAAGAAGACAACTTTTTAGAGCATATTGCAAACTAGATTTCTGTTGGAGCGTAGTAAGTTTTCGATTAATTGTTTGTAACAGGGCACTCTAGTATTACCTGTTCTTCAATAATATCTACGCTTCACGTTTCATATGATTCATTTTATTTTCGAACAGCTGATCTTTCACTATCTCTCTGATCTGAGGTTCAAAATAACAAATACGTTCCTTCAACTTAGAAGCACCGATTCTTGGAAATTTTTCTCCTAGATAATTGAAACCTTCTGCACAGGGATCCAATTCCTTGACAAAATTCTTCATTAGGCTTAATTTTGTATGACGTGGGGGTAAAAATTGATTTATCAACCAATGCTTTCACCGAGACATTCTTTTCTCCAGAAACGAAATTTTGACTAGGAGGCCATTTTTAGTGTCATGATGTTTGGATTTTGCGCGGCTATCCTATTCCCACAAAGCAGAAAGCTTACGTATAGCATTTTGCATCTCCAATAATATTCCAATCATTTTGTAATCACCACAGGTAGACAAGTTCTACTTGTCATACTGTAAGTTTTGTAATATGTAATAGCTGCATATTTTTGTAACTTTCTTCTATTTGTACTACACGAGCAATGGTTGTACATGCCGCTATGTAAGAGCAGAGCTTCCAAAACTTTATTTTGAACCATATATAAAGAGCTTCCATCCGTCTAGATTGTTCATTTTAACAAGAGCGCTCATAAAACCATTAATGTCATAGTAAGAACTCAATTTCTCTTCCATTCTGAGAAATTTAACCAGCTTCTCTTCTCGTTTTAGATATATTGATATATTTGTGTCTCTGTATAAGAAGTTCAATCCATTTAACCCATAACCTAAAAGCCACTTGTGCTTTAGTGGGATTTAAATCTCTGACCAAATCAGTTAACTTTCCCTGAGTTACCTCAAGATGCATGTTGGGATTGGGGTGTTTAAATTCCGATCCTGAGCTTGATTGAACTATTAAGCTATTACGTCTTTTAATTTACAAGATACGGGACGATCAGAAATGGGTATCCCACACAGTGACCGACGGGTCTAAGACTAATGGAAAGTTTGGATGTTCAGTTTCCATTTGTCTTTCCCCTTTGTATTCTACTCATACAAATATATGTTCGTTGGTTCCCTTCATAACATCGGAATCCCAAAAGGCATAGAAATTTTCCATTTATTTTTTAACTAGCCTCTTAACTGACTGGCACAGTTACCACAAACCTGCCGCTCATCTGGAGTCTTCACCAAGTTTACCATCAAAGTATAATTCATAAGGCTTTTCTTTCTTGGTTGCATTATTTTCTATCTGTTAGACTTAATTGTATGTTCACCGTACAAGTCATCTAGTTAATTGATACACATTTGCGACATATTTACTGTTATGTTAGTATTTTATACAAACCCTGCAACTTTTTCACTAGTAACGCCTACAAGTCACTGATTCTACTATAAATGAAACTGGTATTCTCCTTGGGATAATAGGAGTGCGCAATAAATAGATGAGATATTTGGAAATGTTTCCTTTATTTAGGAGGTACAAAAGAGGAAATAAATTGTCCAAGAGAAATTATCACACTACGGGTCTTATTAACTAAAGCAGTAAATTAAAAAATCTGATGTGTTGCACTCACATGACTTTCTCTACTCTTGTACTAACCATTCTTACAAACTCTTATTCCTATATTTTCTTCGTGTCAGTTAAGATGAATATTTGTACAACTTATCTTATTGCTTATTTCCTTGTAGGTGCAAGGGGAATATTAGAATACAGTAGGCTTTGTGCGATAGTCAAAACTTTGAGATTCTGTTGTCTTTGCACACTTAACATATAAAAAGAATGAACAACGATGTTTCATTTCACGAAAGTTTTAAGTTTTCCGAAACTCACACGCATAACAAGGAATATTTCCGAAATGGTTCACCCTACAAGAAAATTTATTTGGACATAAATTGAGTATTTTAGCAAGATCTACATTTTTTGTATAGTATGATTTAGTCTATCTCTTAACAGTTTACCAATTATGCAAAAGTCGTCCAGAGTAAATATGACTATAAAGGCTATAGCCAGAAAATTCAAGATATACATTTCATTTGTCATAAAAATGTCTCAAACATGACATTTTAATCAAAATCGTTAGAGCCATTTTCAAGAAAATCAAAATTTTCGAAAAATTTTCCTTGTAAAGGGTAGTTTAGGGTGGGGCTATTTTCTTCAAAATCTTCGTGTCGCATCCTTGAAAGTCATTAAACTTAAATACCAACTTAGGTTTTTAACCGACTTTTCGTTTTTGAGTTATGCTGTCCACAGACTGACACACACACACACACACACACACACACACACACACACACACACACACACACACACACACACACACACACACACTTACGCGCACACACGCGGACCTTTTTCTAAAAAAATTTTTTTTGGATTCAGGGGGTCTCAAAACATATTTCCGGTGAAATCTCGACATCGAATTTTTGGATGGAATACAATACTTCACCTACTTACCAGTAGAGAAAGTAAAAAATAATACATGTTATCGTCACTGTTAGGTCTTGTTTACTGTGTCAGTCAGCATAATGGAGATCTGAGCATTTAGTCAGCGCTAAATGAGAACATGTACTTCATCTTTAAAACTGAGGGTGCCACAGAAAATCTGTTTGCACCGTTGAATACGGCACTAAAATCCACATACGAGTAATTGGCTGATTTCATACAAAAATAAATTTTGGCTGTTGTTCAATGTTGTTAACCCCCCCCCCTTTTTTTTTTTTTTTTTTTTTTTTGTTGGGGTGGGTCCACTTCTTGTCACCCAAGCGTTGATGCCTGCCTACGCTGGCATATTACGCTCCCCATGTAGATTCCTAGATTCCATCAGTGATCCTTGATCTCCTGGTCATTTCCAACAAGGGTTTGATGGGATATAATGTCTCCATTTTGGTTCCCGGTGGCCCGAATATGCAGTGTCGAATGTGCCCAATTGCTTCACATCCTTAAAAATACCCAGTCTATACGGGTGTTTCCGCAGGTGGCAGTGTCCAGTTAATAAACCACCTAATCTGATTCCTTTGTAACGCAAGTGAATCAATGTCAATTTTCTTGAAGGCCTTGAAATTATTGCCTTTGATTCAAACCTGGCAGATTTTCCCAGTTTTGTAAGGTTGCTTTTTGTGTCCATGTTTTAATTGCCCTCCTAGTAAAATGTGATCGGTTTACTCATTACTGTAACATACCCTAACCGGGGTTTTGAAAACATGAATACATGAATTTCTATTAAAATGTGTGTTTATAGGTTTGTATTTACATAATGGGCGAATGTGTAGTGTCTTCTCTAATCCCCTCTCAAACAAGGAAGGACACGTCAGACCATTTTCTATTCCTTCAGAACAGTAGATTCGCGATATACACAGAGCTGATTTTATGACCTGCAAAAGTGCTTGTGTGTGTATTAAACATTTTTATGAAAGTGATATCATTATAGTACACTCTGCTAAGAGACACTGTTAACTCTGACAAGACCAAATCCAAAATTGGTTTAGTCCAAAATTAACAGATTTCATAATTTAATTATTGTCGGGGACGCTTATACATTGTTAGACTGGTCCCACCGGAATTTGAAAATTAATTTTTAAATGGTAGGAAGGACAGTTATTTTTATGAGTAGTTTAGAAATGAAAAGTGAAGAAACTGGCTTATTTCATTGAAAGTGGTACGGATGCAACGGCCATTATGAGGTATATTGTCATACTTGAGTGAACATATTTGGAAATCATTATACAAAAATCATAAACAACAAAGCTCTGTGCTTAAACATTGCATGATAATGTCGTTTTCGGAACGATTCTCCCACGGTCTGCCATACAAATCCAACTAGTTACTTCTTTCTTGGCTTGCAGTATGGGCTGCGTCCTGTTGGATTTTTTAATCATACCGACGTTTCGTCGTAAACTGTGTTCGGCTTCTTCATTGGGCGACTGAAGCCGTATTGGTGTAGAATGAACCATTTCGGAGATATTTCTCGTTATTTGTGTAAGTTTTGGAGAACTTATACTTCTGTCAAATGGAACATAGCTATTTATTTTTTTATATGTTAACCGTGCAAAGAGAACGGAATTTGAAAGCTTTAAAAGATGTGACTATCGCTCAAAGCCTATTGTGTACCCACATTCTCGCTGCACGTGCAAGTAAACGAGCAATAAGATCATTTCTGTAAATGTTTATCTCAACTAACACGAAGAAGATACAAGAATAAAGGTTTGTAAGAATGGTTAGTACAAGAGTAGAGAAAGGCATGTGAGTACCACACATCAGACCTTTTTCATTATTTCCGACATAACACCAGTGACGTACGATTTTACAACTGAAATTGAGAAAAATTCGTAGCGAGTAAAGAGCGCGAATGACATTGTAGGTAAGTTGGCAACGTAACCAACAGAACAACGTTTTCTACGAAGTTTACTAAACTCGGGTTTCACTACGTGGTATGTCTCTCATTGTCCCTTCAGTGCCCTAAGACCACGAGCTGGTGTGCAGACACTAGGCGTTTACACCTCATTTCATTTAGGTCGTTGTTATGAGTGTTGTTGAGGGGCGCCTTTGTGTGAGTTTCACGTAACAGTGTTTATGTACTTCGCATCGAGCACTATGTTCTTTTATTTGGCTGCAAATAGTCACTGATACAGAAGTTACAAATTATGAATGCGACATACTTAGATCGTGACACTTCCGATGTTACCTCATGGAACCTTAGGTCAGGAGTTATTGTCTCGGACATCACACACACGTGCGCGCGGATATTTTTCTAAACACTTTCTTTTTATTCATGGGACCTTAAAACGTGTACTTTCAGTGAAATCCCCATTGAATTGGGTACAATTCAATATTTACAGTAGTAGAGGAAGTATGTATGGCTAACATGCGCTTTACGTTTGATCATCAGAAACCTCTCCGGTAACACACACCACATGCATTGTTTGTTCTCGGAAGTCGCTGATGTTTCATATCGCACTGCGGAGGTCGTTAAGTTCCACTCAACCACTCCACCGGCTGAGCGGTTTTTGGCGATGAGACTTGCGGTCGCGTCACGGGTGCAGGGAAGTCGCTTGAAAATTATATGGCTTTCTCACATAAATCCCCTTTATTCACTTCGGTTACACATTATCAATCATCCATCTTTACGATAACTGGCCTTACTTCAATTAAATAAGGTACAAAAGCTCTCGATCCTTTATTGAACCTATTCCGTAACTATTTTCGTCCCCCTTATGTACATTTTATCTCTGTTGAAAGGCGTTGTTATGTGAACATTTTGTAACAATCTGGGTTCATCAGTTGTTCGAACCACAGAAGCTGTAATATCAGAACATTGCCAGGTGTGTATCCATAGCATACTAAATATAACGGAGAGCTGTTTCACCCTCATAATTTAACCTCAATTAAATAACAATTCATAAATTATTATATAATAAAATTAAAATGTAACAAAAATGGTGAATTCGGGGTGTGACCTAAAATTACTGCCACAGCACCAATGAGCGTGTCCCTTCAGTCAATGAAATCACAAATGACAGACAGTCAACATTTAATGAAACACAGCGTTGCAACATATTCCGTTTTCTCTCTCATTGGTTAGTTTTCTCGTGACATTGGTCTTCTAAGAAGTAAATGTTCACACGTGGAGTGCGAACGCTTACTTGGAGAAAACGTGACAATGTTGCTTTTCGCGATACTGAATACCTTCATCTTCTTACCCGGCTTTGATGCGCCGCATGTTAACCATTAGAGTAGCACAATAGTACTGGCAATTTACGTAGCGTCGCACGGGTGCATGTTAAACGTGTATGAGCCTGTACGCCCCAACAGCTTGTTTTTATCAATCATATATTTCAGACACTATGCCTAAGAATGTGAAATAGGAAAGCAGGCTCCAATTTTCTTGCACTTTGCTGCAAGACACGTAAGACTGCTTGCATAACGAGGGTTTACTCTAATGTTGGCATCCACCCAGCAAAGAGCCAACGATCGATGACCGCAAATGAAGGCACGGGAAACACTCTTGCATTACAGTTTTTCGCTATAAATAACCATATTGTGCATTTGCACTTGACACATACATGACCAAGGGAAATGTAGCGTAGTACTTATTCAAGTGGGAACTTTCCGACCCTGCATAAGCGAACATGTATCTGCGAAATACGTGGGGGTTATAGACAGTTTCGAATGAAATAGTGTTATCAATGAAATTACCTATATAAACGTTGCTTCCTCTTTACAAGAAATTAATCTTAAAGTTTGTAATAATATAGCACAGTTAACATCATATCTTTTCTTGTCTAATGTTATGGCTTGTAAAATGCGCCAATCTTCTTCCTTAACAAGGATTAGGTCTTTAGACCCGTTCCGAGGCTAATCAAACAACTCTGCCCATCTCATTCGGGGTCGTCCGATGTCTCTTCGTCCTAATGTTCTGTAAAATCGTGCTTCCCGTGGCAATCTAGAAGGTTCCATTTTTTTGATGTGGTCGTCCTGCTAGCTCTGATATCTTTTAATTTCTTCCACAATGTTTTGTTCCTCTAGTTCTTCTCTTATATCGATATTTCGGAGTCGATCTTTTCTGGTAACACCCAATAAAGACCTTCAAAATCTCTTTTGAGATGCCTTCAGTAAATGCGCTAGTCGATACGTTTAATTTTAGCATTACAATGCGTTTGGAAACACAAATATGTCCGTTTACAAGAAATAAGCAGTTACTGTGACGGGAGAAAAACAAACGGAATGTCGGTGAGGACTAAGGCGGCAAGCAGTGGCGGCTCGTGACTTGTCGCAGTGGGTGTGCAGTATATTACATCCTCTCCACCTTTACTCACTTTCTTTCTCTGACACACACCACACAATTCTAATTCGCAATTCATATGGGCAATTGAGCTCTTACGTTTTGCTTTTGTTTGTTTCAAATGACAAATATCACGACAACCATTATCTCTCCAGATGCCGTTTCTTTCACTCACAAATAATAAGCACGAAAACAGCTTCTCTTCCAAGAATAAACCGAAAGATTTATCTCCTTCAGTTTCGCAATTTTATTCATTTCTATACTTTCGGAGGTTCAAATTTCCCGCTATGTGCAGACACAACTGCATGCAACTTGCTGCCAGAACACAAACATAACAATCAGTAATAAACACTGTAACAAAATACTATTCCAAACTGAAGTATTGGCCTTAGTAAATTACGACATGAGTAATTATATGGACTTATAATCGTTTAATAAAACTAGATGTAATTGTGTTTATAACATTAACATATGTTAATATAGAAAATGGCTACATTATATTTAGAACCGTTGTGTTGGCTGCCTAGTAGGTTTTGCTAAACGAGAGGGAGAGCATTGCTCGTAGCAAGGAAAACGGAGAAAATTTGTACGAGAACATAGGGCGCTTGCGCGGTAAGAATCGCATGTGTTGGCCTTGCCGTATATTCTATCTTATATATTTAAACGAGCAATACTTGTATATGTACATTATATACAACCGAGCTTCGCTCGGCTTTTCTTTTCTTTTCCTTTTTTTAATCGTGTTTCTTTAGAATATACTTATTTAGATGAACTTGAAGAGCAAAATGTTAACTAAATATAAATTGTCATCCTAATTGTTGGAGCCGTTTCCGTGACGAGACCTTTAATATCCTGGCTTGTTTGTTGAAATTTGCCCATTAGCAGAGGAATTATGGCCAAAATAAGGTTTCTAATAATTGTGACTGTTACGCGTAGACTAAGATAGCTAAGTCAACTTGTCAACTTTCTTTAGGTTTTCTGAAAGCTCTTGACGAGACCTTTAATATCCTAACTAGTTTGTTGAAATGTTTCCATTAACAGTCAGATTATGGCCAAAATAAGGTTTAGAGTAATTGAGTGTTACGCGTGAAATCACGTTTTTTCAGGAATGACATCTGTATAGATGAACTATAAGCAAAACCCTGTCTGAATGCAAAATTTGATCGAAATTGTTAGAGCCGTTTCCAAGTTGCGCGGAATATATCTTATAGGTAGGTATATTTAAACGAGCAATTCATGTGTGTGTGTGTGTGTGTGTGATACACACACACACACACACACACACACACTAGCTCATCTGTACCCTGCCACGCTTCGCTGTGGCACATTATGGTTGCATGGATGAGAAATGAGGAACAAAACAAAGCATACGTTCCAAAAAAGTTTAATTTTGCAACACTTGTGGGTATACAATATTTTTTGTTTTTCCATTGTTTGCGTAGATATAAAGGTTATCTGGTTTGTCCACACGGAACACGCAACATACAGCTGTCCATGTGAGAAGCAATCCGCACCTAAATCTAAACCACACAATTCTAAAGATTGACCTTGAGATTTATTGATTGTGATTGCAAACGCCAATCGAATTGGGAATTGTAATATTTTGAATTTAAATGTGTATCGGTCGGGGAATATCATGGGAATTCGAGGAATGAGGAAAGGCCCAGTTAATATCGTTGCTTCCACTGCGTTGTACTGCGAGCCTCGTGACGTTACAGATTAACATTACGTAACATGATAATTGGCACACCTATTTTCAATTTTAATGTGTGTGGTGGCATTCCTGGCAGATCAAGAGAGTTCAAATCTCCGATGGGTAAGTAACTACTTCATCTGCTTCCACAACGGTGTCTATCGATTTACATATAATTTCCTCACTTTGAATGCTGAATTGTATAAAATTATTAAGTTGATAGACATCTTTATTCTTCGTGGCAAGGACAGCTCGTTCACTGATCCAGTCGTGATTCCTATAATTAATTTGAATATTAGGAAATACTTTTTCGATAAGTTCTTCTTTCGATGTTACTAAATTAGAAAAATTATTAGGAAACGATATTCGTTTTGATCAAACTGCGTAGGCTTTCACGGCCGGTGTCGTTATACAGCAACTGATTATCCGGGCTTGTGGGCCGTGGTCTAGTCAGGAAACTCCTTCCAGATAATCAGTTTCTATATAGATATTCGTTTTGTCTCATCTATTGGCAGCTGTCCGTTTCCATTGTTTAGTAACTGTCATGAGAATACCTCGGCTAAATGAAAGAGTTAAATAATTACAAAAAAGCTCATACAAAACATAAGCTCTACTTACGATTTAGCGAACGGTGCAGCTCAGTCACTACACGATCACACGAAAGCACCTCGATTAAGGTGAACATTTAAGTCAGATTGCATTAATATTCTGAATGCGACGCAAGGGATTTTTTTTATAAACCTTTTAATGAAAAAGCAAAACTATTATTGTTAACGCCTAGCGTAATGACCGTTGAAAAAGCTGTTTTCCTGTGGTCGCAGGCATGTTACTGACATAAGAAATAGATAAAAACATCTTTGAAGCGGATTGTATATCGTGTCAAAATTTTAGCTAAATCGATCTAGAACTTTTTGAGTTTTTGAAGAGTACACAAACCAACATTATATTATAATATATTCCACGCAACTTGGAAACGGTTCAACGGTTCTAACGATTTCGATCAAATGTATTCATATAGGGTTTTGGCTATTAAGTTTATCTATATAGGTGTCATTCCTGAAAAAAGGCGATTTTACGCGTAAGAGCCACAATTACTCTGAACCTTATTTTGGCCATCATTTCTCTGTTAATGGGCCAATTTCAACAAACAAGCCAGGATATTAAAGGTCTCGTCACTGAAACGGCTCCAACAATTAGGATGACAATTTATATTTAGTTAACATGTTGCTTTTCAGGTTTATATAAATGTCTTCCCCCCCCCCCAAAAAAAAAAAAAAAACACGATTAAAAAAATCTGATGTGTTGCACTCACATGACTTTCTCTAGTCTTGTACTAACCATTGTTACAAACTCTTATTCCAATATCTTCTTCGTGTTAGTTGAGATAAACATTTGCAGAAATTATCTTATTGCTTATTTCCTTGGAGGCGCAATGGGAATACTAGAATACAGTAGGCTTTGAGCGATAGTCAAATATTTTAAAGCTTTGAGATTCTGTTGTCTTTGCACACTTAACATATAAAAAGAATGAACAACGATGTTTCATTTCACGAAAGTTTTAAGTTTTCCTAAACTCACACGCATAACAAGGAATATTTCCGAAATGGTTCACCCTACAAGAAAATTTATTTGGACATAAATTGTGTGTTTTAGTGAGATCTACATTTTTTACAGTAAGACTTGGTCTCTTACGGTTTACGAGTTATTCAAAAATCATCCAGAGTAAACAGGACTACATAGAATATAACCAGAAAATTCAAAATATACATTTCATTTGTCATACAAATATCTTAAACATATGGCATTTTAATCAAAATCGTTAGTCATTTTCAAGAAAATCAAAATTTTCGAAAAATCTTCCATGTAAAAGGTAGTTTAGGGTGGGGCTAATTTCTTCAAAATCCTCCTGTCACATCCTTGAAAGACATTAAACTTAAATGACAACTTAGGTTTTTAACTGACTTTTCGTTTTTGAGTTATACTGTACACACACACACACACACACACACACACACACACACACACACACACACACACACACACACACACACACACTTCTTCTAAAAATGCTTTTTTTTATTCAGGGGGTCTCCAAACATATTTCCAGTGAAATTTCGAAATGGAAGTTTTGGGTGGAATACAACACTTCCTTCTACTTACCAGTAGAGAAAGTAAAAAGGAAAAAGAAAAAGAAAAAAAAAAAAAACGGCGAGCGAAGCTCGGTTGCTCAAGTAATAGTAGTAATAGGTCTTGAAATGGTTTCACTGATCTCTTTGAAGGATTTTCCATTTTTAAATAAATGCACTGCTATTCTCCTTTCTTCTTCAGTCGTTTCCTTGGACTTGTTGGTCATGCCTGCTGCAGGACACAAACAAACAGCTTCTAACTACAGCACTGCCTGTTGCATACTACCAAACCCTCGTACAGCTGGGGAGAAGTGCACACTAGCATACAGTACATGTTTACAATACTTATATAGGGGCAGAAAAGCACGTGCATTAGCTTTTTATTTACCCCATTAAAACATGGCATATTTGTCTTTGTCGGTCATATGTTAGAAGTACTATTGTGAATAAACATTTATAACTCTATAATGGAAACAATATTTATGTTCTATTGAACACACAGTTAATTTTTCATTAGTGCTTTCAGACCAATACGTTCTGGAGCCACTGTATACCCAACATTTGCAAAAGAAGCTGTTAGATTTCCTGAACAATAATTTGTAAGTATATAAAACAATTTTTACAATTTTTTCAGTGCTCATGGGAAAGAGTAAATTTGCTTGCTTATTGTACCCGATTTGAACCATTAGAAGTGGACGAATGAAAAAGAAATGACCCACATGAGTTTTGGTATCGTGCTGTGTTACTTTCCCTTTGTTTGTCAACTTCCATGTGTTACGTAGGCAAACTAACCGGAATTTACTGTTAATATGTTGAAGTTGCGTCATTCGGTGCTGAAGATCTTTGTCCTGCAAAGCTCGCGTGTTTTTCCTCACTATGGTAGTTTTTGTTCTGATATTTTCTCACATAGGGCGGAAGCGGAGTGTAACGTGTCACGAACTCAGCATCCTTTCATAGAAATGCCTATTGCTTTCGCTTGTTCTTTAGATATGTTAACTTCTTGTCAAGAATTACTCTTTTCTACGTTAGGTGGTCTGTAAGTACCTAACCTCTTTGATTGAGAAGCTACATGGCAAACCAAATAAAACGTTACAAAATTCAATGTTATCAGTTATCACTTATCACCTTAGAGTTTTAAGAAACGTTCAGTAGGAATTCTTTCCAAGGAAATAAATAGTTGCAATACACGTGTTAAAATAAAACCACTTTCATCCTATTGCCATATAGTATATTGTAAATAGCCCTGAGTATTAATTTATGAAGTATGCAGCCAAAGTTTGTGTGAAAATAGGAACAGTATACATTCAGCATGCGCAATGGTGAACCCTAGACCAGCGATGTCCAACGTCTGCGAAATAGGGGAGGTTGAACTTACCTCCTTCCACTATACGCGTAACATTCGGACGTGCATTGCTTTGCACTGGTGGTTTGGCTACATGTACGGTGTGTTTGATTTACGAAAGCACTTTCAGATCTTATGCGATAAACATTTGTTCATTAGTCACTTATTTGGTATATACTGCTTACGTTTAAGAAGTCTATAAATATTTGGTGACAGTGTAGAAGTACATAGCCTTAGATAAGAAGATCCACCAAGTGATCGTCGTGTAACATATTGTGATACAGACTTTTTGTATAGTTCAATTTGGAGAAACTGTGTTCACAAATATATACAGAGCTATACTCACTCTTACTCTTATACACATTATTCTTGCAAATACTTATTTCTCAATGTACTTCATTTTAATCGACATAAGCATTTTCAGAAAGTATCTTATTGCTAATTTTGTTGTAGGTGCAAGGGGAATATGGGAATACAGTAGGTTTTAAGTGATAGTGAAATGTTTTAAGAGCTGGTTGGTATGCGATGCCTTTGAATTTCCGTTTTCATTGTAAGGCCAAGAGATAAACACACGAATAACATATTCCTATTTGAGAAAAGTATAAGTATTGGAAATTCAAACTAGTAATAAACGATATGTCGGAAATGGTTCACTCAAAGGAAAAGAAGTATTTTACACAAATTATGTTTTTAACGAGATCCACATTTTTATATAAGCTTTTGTCTGCCTCTTACTGTACCATTTATACAAAAATCATGCTAGAGAATTCAAGGTATGACTTAGAGGCTCCCATGGAATCGCCTGTTTGTGTGCGTTACTGGATACTGACTGGTTGTGAGTTCTACATGCCGCAGGCAAGAGCTGATTCACCCTCCGGCTGAAAGAGGAGGTGGGGGATTGCACCTAATTGCGTAAGTATCTCTAGAGTGACAAGGTTGTACATCGCTGCCTTAGACTGTCGTTGTTTGCCATCATAGCACCAGTGCTGAAATGACCTTTTACACAATCATTACATTCCTAATATATGTACTTATAGAACACTGTGGCAAAAAACTGAGTAAATGTAAACATTTTATTAATAAGCATATCATTTGTTTATTCATTTGATGTCATTGTGATGTTGATTGTATATTTGTTGCAATTTGTGATGTTAGTTCCTTGTGCAAGTGATGTGTAAAATGTCCATGGCAAGAAATAAAGGTAGTACCTATGGGGTGCTATAAAAATGTCATTCCTTGGGTTAATAATCTCTAATTTCTGGTATGAGTGCTCCTGTTAAAAGCTCTACTTTTACTGCGAGCTGTCTAAAGTTATCTTGTTTTGTATATCAAAACCATAAACAGCCTCTATTGATCATCAGAATTACTTTAGTTTGTTAAATTACGCCATTAGCTTAATAAAATTTGTGTAGTAACGCTCCATACATACAGTTTATAAACGCAAAATACACGCGCTCGCGGCACAATAATTTCTTAGACGATATTAATATTAAGAGGTGGAATCAGGACTGAAAAACTCAATGCCATAGCCGGGATTTGAACCACGGATCTCCCCCTTATCGAGCGGCTGCTTTAACCACTAAGCTACCATGGCCAACTTGCCAGTACGACATTAAATTCCCCAGCTGATTCCTACTTTTTCCGGTTAGACCACAAGGGAATATCACATCAGAGATAAATACCCCAAGGGCGACTTACAATATTGTAAGTACTTTATGTCCAGGTTTAAGTAACCTTTTCGGACGTACCACATTCTTTCATAAGCTGAGACGACAGAATAAGTCCATTTACCGCATCTAGCGCCAATCTGTTTCTAATGTTGGTTTTTGTAAAATCCAGATTAGAAAAAACTCTTTCACAAGAAGTGTTTCTGTGGGGCAATGAAATCACTGATAACGCAAAATGCGCCAGTTCTTTGAAATCAGTATTTCCACCAAGGTGACATGTGTTTTACAGCACTCCAGAAACTGTCAGGTTCAGGCTTATTCTTTATTTCACACGGAATATCACTTATTCCGAGTTTTCTACATTGATCGTCAATTTTCTGAACAGCTTCTTCATTCATATTACCAGTTCTGGGAACACAGGTAATAGGATAAAGAGCCTAGTAGGATATGAAATGGTTGCCTTAGAGGGGTGAAGACAGGCCATGAGGGCAAAAGTGTTGTCGCTATTTGTAATTATTTCATTTCGCTGGTGTGACAAACCAGTGAATGTTCCCGGAATCGAACTATCATACAGTCAAACTATCGTACCCCATTGGCAACCCTGAGTATACGCCAAGTTAGTATTATTTCGCTGTTCTAATAAACAAGATAAGAAGCGATCGTAGCGCTTGAAAGGCAAGGGCAATACGCCTCGTCGCTTTGCCGAGTAGTATAAGTATTTGAATATTCAAACCAAAAACAGAGATTGTCTTTTAAATCTCTTACTTATACCAGTTGTTTATATAAGAGTCATTCAGAATGAAGAGAAGTTCACAGGCTGCTTCCAGAAAATTCAAGATCTACATTTTATTGTCATGAAATTGCTTCGGCAGCTAAAAGGTCTCTTAGGATTCTGAAATGGGCAGATGAGCCAGTGCTTTGATCTTCCGATTTGGGAGTTTTGTACTGGTCTGAATAACTGGCACCAAAAAGCTCATAAATAGCCTCAGTGATTCAAAGCCTCAGCATGTGAACAGCGATTATTGTCGTCAAAAGTTAGCATCCCAGTTGTTCCAAAATGTGTTTAATATTCTTCCTTACAGATGTACGATTCTTGAAAGTCCTTAAGACGATAATTTTAAGTGACTGATTGGTTTCTCGTCACATGACTAGCAACGAGGTAAAGGGACATGGGATCTCTTTATTCTATTTTTAAAATATTTTCTTTATGAATAACGCTGTCAATTGCCAGGATTATATCAGCGCCGCCGATGTGCTGGAATTTGGTCCCGCAGTTCTTCTACATGCCAGTGAATCTAATGACGTGGGGCTGTCGTTTTGAAGCATAAAAACCATCGGTCTGGGCCGGATTTGATCCTGCCACTTCGGGATCAACAAGGCACGGTCTAACCAACTGAATTACCCAGACTGACACATACGAATTATGAACAAGTGTGTATTCCTGCAGTTGTCTCTGTTATTCTGGTTTATTGTTACTAGGTGTTACAAATTAGATTAGCTCACTTTACTATACCTGACCTAAAATGTGTTATCTGGCGGGCTGCAGTTTACATTTCTGTTCTATTAATGTAGCACACAACCGAAATATAAAACCGTATGGATAACAAAGATTTTAGGCATGTACGTTCGTCAAAGATGACAGGCATTTCTTAAGCTCGTTATAAGTTAAATGTCAAATGGTCACGTTAGGATTGTCTTTTAACCCTTTCAGTCCTGGTGTGTATTCTGCTATATTCTGCTATATTCTTGTTATATTCTTGTTATACTGTCTGTCACCAATTAAAAATACATATTTGAGACGTTTTGAACTGTAAAAAATTAATTTTTTTACAATTTATATTGTAGTGTTTTTTTTATAAGAAAAGAAGCAAAATCTATGCAACCGCAGTCAAATGATACCTCGTCATCATCCACGCGTGCCATCACACCGATTATTTTACGTGGACCCTCCCAGTCCTTTACCACAGGCACATTTGACTGCGGTTGCCGAGACTCACGATCTCAGGCTTTGAGTGCATGGCCAGTGCACTACGTGTTGCCTTAAGGATCATGGCTATTCAAGCCAGCAGGCTGAAGGTGTCCTAGACCGCCTAATCTAAACCGGTTTCGAATTAGAGGAAGAACGGCATAAGTAGCAAAATAATTCAGGACTGATACGGTTAAAGACTCAAAGTCAATCATGGAGCTTTGAAACAGGCAGTTTTCGATAGAAAACCAAATAATATGCAGGGCTTACGTGGAGTTGCAGTACGCTGTTTTACCTGGGAAATGTCAAAAGCGGAACGTAAACCATCATACATTTAACACTAGGTACGTCTTTAAAGCACATCATATTTAATTGAAGGATTTAGTCAGAATAACATTTGATAACGCATCATATATTTCGGTACCTAACGCTTGTTAATGACCACAATATAAAAACGTGAGTGAGCGGGAGAGGACAGGTGAATGGACAAAGCGTAAAGGGTACAGACACAGAGGGGACACCTCGCTCACTTCGACCTACACAGATCTGTTGTGGCTACCACCCCTCAGGAGGCAGGGATGAAATGAGGGAACCGAAGGTGCCACACAGAGTCGCAGTTAGACAGGCCACAGAGACGTGCGGAAGTCCCTAGCGTCCCCCCCGACGGAGGATAAGGCCGCCGAAACGCCACCTAGCGCCGAGAACTGCAGTTACCATGCGTGATCATCTGCGCCATCTGCCCGGCACTGCCAACACTACACGCCTGAAAGTACACCTGAAAGATTAGGAAATACCCTTTACCCTTTTTACCCTTTAAGGCAGGTGAAGTGTTGAAGGTATAGTAACGCTCTAAATATCTCCCTTATTACCGAGTTTTCGAGAAAAGCTTACGTGAACAAACTTTATGATCACAATTTTATTAGATTGCCTCCGTGGTCGAGTGATCGACGAGTTGACTTCTCATCCGGAGGTCCCGAGTTCGAGTCATGGCCGGGAGTGGGAATTTATCTTCAATTAGAATTATTTGCTACCTTCCTTAAAGTCTGGGGGTATGCATGTGGTGTGTGTGAAAAGAAGTTCAAAACGACGAAAAGCTACAGTAACCTAACAAGTGAAGGCAACATCAAACGCTTCATTCAGAGACCCCATCCCCCAATATGATGATAGCAGTTAAAGGGGGCTATGCGAGGGGAGAAAGTATCATTTGTGTCATATACATTGTTACTTTTATTTCAAGTCACTGTAGTTCTGAGGTTGAGGAAGGGAAAGAAATGAAAGGTAACGTTTTGGTTTCTCCCCCTCCTTAATTTTTAATGAAAGTTATTTACCAGTAGCACAGAATATTAAAGCGTTGGTGTGTTGAAATATCAAGAATTTGGAGCTGTTGCACATAGAAAATACTATCTTCCTTCCGCACGAAATGTCGAAATGTTCTATTTTCTTGTATTCCTTATTTCGCAGTGTTATGAAAATGAGTGTTAAAATCAGTTGTTTACATGATGATTTCTACCACTACTCCAGAAAAAAGCATATACACATTTAATACCTCAGGTATGTTCCACTTTAAGTGTATAACGTTGGTGGGCCACACTTTAACGTGTTTACTCCGCTGTCGATCGGGCAACATCAATGAGGCCAAAGGTAAACTTTCAGCTCTTGTATTTTCCTTCACAATAGAGATAGCTATAAGTTTTAAATAAATGCTTTTAAAATTCGTATTTTAAGAAAGATCTCAGTGGATACATATAGTAAAATAATAATTCATACACATACAATCGCAAACACACATACGCCCCCCCCCCCTCATTATACACACGCCGTCCTCCGGGGTCTTCAGGTAACATGCTACCGTCTGGTACCCGAGTCGCGGGTTCAAACCCGGTAGAGGGCGATGTATTCTTTTCGGGCGTAAAAATCCTTAGCTTGGCTTCCTTCGTAACGGAAGTAAAGTCGGTGGTCCTGTGTCAGAGATTTACGGCACACAGAAGAACCTGAAGCCTGATGAAGAGGCATCTGAGCAAAATTAAGTGGTATTATACGCCCAATATAGAATGGGACGCTTAGTACCACAGCAGTTAAAGAGCGTCCATTAATAAAAATTAAATTTCAATTTACACACGCGCACGCTCACTAAAAGGGACAACGTGAACGAAGTTCTAACTTTAAGCCCTCCCAGCCCTGCCTCCCACGTTCTCTCCATGGTTTGGCATATTTCTACTATGTCAGAATGTAGAGATTACGTGCAGGACTTCCGATCAACTTCAAAATGCGGAATCCGAAAGCATTTTGCGCATGCTTGCTTGCTTGCTTCACATTCAGTGTGTCTTTTTCTGGCATAAGATAAGACTTCCTTCAGCACAGCTTATTGGAATTGTGCGACAGAGAGGAGCATAACCCGAGTATATCCGGCATTTAGCCCTTCCATACCTTGGCGAACAATGTTGCCCAAGTTCTGGTGCTGAATAGAGCGTGGAGAAATCTGCAGCATCCTTCTTTTGCAGTTTCGTTGATCCATTCTGTCAGAGCAGTCTAGCTGATCAATGAAAGATCATTTCAGTTTTAGTACTTTCTCTACTACGTACAAGGAAGTCCTGTGTTCCACCCAAAAATTCGATCGATGTCGAGATTTCACCGGAAATGCACGCTTTGAGGCCCCTTGAATAGAAAAAAGCATTTTTACAAAACAAGTGTGAGCGTGAGCGTGCGTGCGTTGTATAACGGATAAACCATAACAGATAGACAATAACTTTTCGCACAATATATACAGATTTTTAAACGCACAATTTATTTCAAAAATGTTCTTGTGTCATTAGTCATTTCCGAGAAATTCATTATTATTGATTCAAAATTTTTAATACTTTTGTATTTTTAAATGCGTCGCTATTAATTTGTTTCTCGTGATATCATGAAAACAGCGGGTAATTTTCAGGTCAGCATATAGTGACCCGGTTTTCAAACACGTGACTATCGATTCCGTTTCCTCTATGCCCCTTGTACCTACAGCGAAATGTGCACTGGAGCTTTTTCTGCAAAGCTTTGTCTTGATTAGCACGAAGTCGATACAAAAGTGGGGTTTCTTAGGAATACATTGTAGAAGCTTTATAAAAAATAAGCGATAGTAGGTAGAGAAACTATGTGTATGTAACACACAAAATTCTATTTTTAAGTAGGTATTGGTTGTTAGTTGGTTGTTTGCCTACGCCTCTCTCAATCGAAGGCAGTAGTTTCGGTCCCGAACAAGAGTTGCAGAAATCTGCAATAGAAGTCTTCTTGGAACTTTAAACAATAGATCTTTCGACTGCCTGAGGTTTTAAAACTGAATTTTCTAATAAACACTGCGAGCTATTTCACAGAAGTCCTCGAAAATCGTACAGGTAGCCTCAAGTTCGATACCTTCTAATGGCTCTTGAATGTCCTCCAGATAGTGAGAGTCAAAGTGGTAGGCACAGTTGGACAAGAAGATGAAATTGCCAACTCATGTCATTCCGTAATCCAATACAGATTGTAAACGATTGTTTGCAAGTAAACTTTACATTAAAAACCACGGAACACGAAGATTTAAGGTGACTAGAAATTTCACGACAAAAAAGAGTATGCCTACAATGTGCTCTTAGTCATCTTGGACAAAAGATTACAAATATATAGATAATATAATTAATGGAACTAATATCGCTATAATTTACGACTTTCTGAAGCAAACGTGTAGTGTTGCAAGTAGAAAATAATTAAATGCTTAACTCTCCACGAATTATGATCTGTTAGTTATATTTATGCATTGTTTGTTGTCTTTTAAACATGTTAATATCATACGATGCTGTCTGGCTAAATTTTTCGTGGGCCATGTTTACGTGGAACAAGTTCATATCTTGTTGAATTTTTACACTAAGAGATGGTGGTTTTATATTGCCAGTAACGTTTAATTTCAGTGAAAAGTGAATCCTAATCAGGGTAGTTAAGCTATACGATTATTATGCCGGTAGGGAAAATGATAATGGAGCTTTTATTTAGGGGCGCTCTTTAACTTCTCAGTGTCCCCTTCTAGATTGGGCGTGAAAGCCCCCTTAATTTTGTTCATAGGTCTCTTTATCAGACTTGACGTTCTTTACGTGCAGCAAATCTACGACACCGGATCCTGCTTTACTTCCTTCTCGAAGGAAGCCATGTTAGGGATTTTTAGGCCCGAAAACATACATCGCTGTCCCCCGGGTTTGAACCCGCGAGCTAGAGGAACTAGAGGCCAGCACTTTACTCCTAGACCATGGAGGACAACATGCCGACAGGACGTACCATACTGGGAAGATATATACAACATTGTTAAAGATGCCTATTAATGTTGCTTCGAGGTTGGCGGTATGTTTAATCAAGCAAGTACTCTTAGGTGCGAAAGGTGTTTCTTACGAGGTTTCTCCTTTTAAGACAGATCCTTACGTCCTTTTATATGTTGAATGCCCGTTATGATTGCCACAGGCACTGGACACTGATGATGCTTGGAATTAAATTATATTTTGGGAAAGAAATTTTTGGAAAGAGATGTTCCAGGCCTGAGTTAGGGTAGCTCCACGGTATTTGCCAGCTCTGAGGACGGAGGAAAACCTGGGAAACATGTGAGACATATGAATCTTGCTCAATGTCTTTAAACAATACCCGTGTGACCATACCTTTAAGTATGGTCCAATTACAGTTTTTTTTTTTTTTTTTTTTTTTTTTTTAAATATTGGGCTGGCCCCTCATCCGCCAGCCCGGTGGCGATCGTCCGGCATGCAGAGCCATGCGCTACTATCGCCTCCCCATGCACATGCTGTTAGTAGACTAAACATGCAGGATGCAGGGGAGGGTTTATTGTTAGTATACATGCAGGTTAGTCGGGTTCCGTTGATGCACCCCGGTTAGTATCGGTTATTAAAATGCTGGCATGCAAAGATGCGAGCGCGTCAATGTTAAGTCCAGGGGCCCACACATGGCCGAGACCCTGCGTGGGTCGCTGGGGTTAGTGGTGTACGGTAAGAGGGTCAAAGGGATGAGACGAATCAGTGGGCTAGTGGTTAGTTTAGTGAATAAGGTAGTGTTATAAGACGTTAAATGTTAGCATACATCAAAGAATATACAAGGTGGGGGCAGACTTAGGCAGAACTTACTGTTAATGGTAGGCTGGTGCTGTTCCTGGGGTGGTGGTCGCTGGCGGCTGTCGGGTTACTCTGTGGTAGTTGGTTATTAAGGTATGTAGCCGGTCAAGCGTGCTAGGTGGACACGAGCGTCGATAGCGTCGTAGTTTGGGGTGAGCGTTCTTTCGAAGAGTGAGAGGGGACGGTTATGCTTATCGCGGGAGTGGTCGTAGGATCCCAGCTCCCTTATTAGGAAATTTGAGCTTAGTGTGATTTTGCGGCATAGGTCCGCTGCAAGTTTCTTAATGAACTGTTCGATGGTGGGGATGTTGAGTTCGCTGTGGAGTATGTCTGCAGGGGCAGTTAGAGGGACCTTGGCTACGTTGCGGAGTGCCTTGTTTTGTATACGTTGAAGGGTGGCAATGTGTGAAGCTGCTGCATAGCCCCATACTGAGGCCGCATAAGTTAATATGGGACGGATGAGAGTTTTGTAAAGGGTGAGTCCTGTGTGGAGTTGAAGAGAGTTGTTGTAGTTAATGAGGGGGTAAAGCTTGTCCATCTGGGCGGCCGCTTTGTTCCGAGTTTTGCGGATGTTGTCGGCCCAAGTGAGGCCCTGGTCTAGGGTTAGGCCCAGATAGGTGACGGTGGGGGTCCAGGGGAAGTTGGCGCCAAATATGGTGAGTGGCGCGAGTTGCGGGCGTCGATGTGTGGTGCGGCGAGTGAAGATAATGGCTTGGGTTTTAGCCGGGTTGACTTTGATGCGCCAGTTGGTGAGCCAAGGCGTGAGGGTGTCTAGGGCATTTTGGAGGTATCTGCGGATGAAGTCGGGTTTGGTGGAGTGGGCCATGAAGGCTGTATCATCGGCGTATAATAGTTTGAAAGTGAGTGGTGGGCTGGGTATGTCGTTCATGTATATGTTGAATAATACCGGTCCGATCAGACTACCCTGTGGCACGCCAGCTAGGATGGGCCTTGGGGTGGACTGTGCATAGTTAACTACGGATCGGAAGTGGCGATCTGTAAGGTAGTTAGCTATGAGCTTGATGAGGCTGTCGGAGAAGTTGAGCTCCGAGAGCTTGCGAAGGAGTCCGGGGTGCCATACTCTATCGAAGGTGCGTTCAATGTCGAGGAACACGGCTCCGGTGGAGCGTTTGGTGTTAAAGCCACGGGTGATGAACTCGGTAGCGCGGAGAAGTTTCAGGGTGGTGGAGTGGTTGCTGTGGAAGCCGAATTGCTCATTGATAAGGAGCTGGTGTCTGTGAATGTGTGCATTGATGCGTTTTAAGATTATTTTCTCCATTAGTTTGCTGATGGAGTTCAGTAGACTTATGGGGCGATAATTTTGAGGGTTAGTGAGGGCTTTGTTCTTCTTGGGGAAGTCTCTGACGAGGGCTGTCTTCCAGTTGGCTGGGTAGGTCGCATGAAGTAAGATGAAGTTGAATATAGAGGCGAGTGCTTGGATCGCGTCAGGGGGTAGTTGCTTTAGTGCAATATTGGGTATTTTGTCAGGCCCTGGGGCCTTGCGGTTAGGGAGGTGGCTTATGAGTCACTTTATTTCGTGTGTGTTCGTTTGGCGGATTCGGTTGTGGGTTGGTCGGAGCGCGAAGTCGCGTGTCAGGTTTTTAGTTTCGGTTGTGAAGGCTGGAGAGCAGGGCTGGTTGTTGGGTTGTGGTGTGGATTGGAGGGCGTCGGCAAGAGCTTCGGCTTTTTCCTCGTCGGTGGAGGCAGTATGTTGGTTGAGGATTAATGGTGGGATGTGTTGCAGCTCCTGTACTAGATGTTTCGCAATTCGCCAAAGGGAACCGTACTCCGGGTTCAGGTCCCGGAGTGTTTGGTCCCACTGTTGGCCAACGGCTGCCGAAGTGGCCTGTTGGAGGTATGCGTTTAGTCTGGGGTACTTGTCGCGGTCAGCCGGGTGGCGGGATTTCTGCCATTTGCGGCGCGCTTGGTTGCGCGCACGGCTTAATGTCTGGATATCCTGGGGGAGCTGCTTCGCGTTGTTGCGCGGCTTGGTCAGGGGGACGGATTCGGCTATGGCTTGTTTAATGGAGGTCTCGAGGTGGATTGTGGCCTGTTCGAGATCCTCCGGGGTGTTCAGGGGACCCACGTGGAGCGTGGCGGAGACTGACTCTTGGAATTTTGTCCAGTCAGCCTTGTTGAAGTTTCGGCGGAGGGGAAGTTGTGCGACTGCTAGAGATCCTTCGAGTGTGAGAAGTACTGGTAGATGGTCAGAGCTCAGGTCATTAATTACCGAGAACTTTGCCCTTTGAGGGAGTTGGCGTATGAGTGCAATGTCTAATATGCTGGGTGTGGCGTTGTTGGGCGGGATGTGTGTGGGCTCGTCTGGTGCATAGATGAGGTAGTCGGAGTTGTTTTCGTGGGCAAGCAACTTGGTGCCGGCCGTGTTGTTGGTGTCGCAGTTCCACAGTTCATGGCGGGCGTTCAAGTCGCCGCCAATGACAATGTGCTGATCGAGCTGGAGGAGTTGATCTAGGTCTCCCGTGTCGAGGTCCGGGGCAGAGTTGTAGGCAGCTACTATGGTGGCGTTCAGGTCGTTAATGGCTACGCGGACGGCGGCGGCTTCCATGCGCATTAGTGGAGGAACTGGTACTTGGTGGTGGGCGATGGTGGATTTGACCGCGATTGCGGCGCCACCCCCGCACTCGTCGCGGTCGGAGCGGTATACGACATACCCAGGGAGGGTAAATCGGTTAGGAGGATGTAGGTGGGTCTCTGTTATAAGTGCCAGGTCTATTTCGAGTTTGTAAAGGAAATCAGTAAGTTCTGTTTTTCGGCGTCGAACCCCGTTTGCACTCCAGATCATAATCCTAATCGCGCGGTTGTTATTCATTATGACAGCAGGCAGGTGAATGTCCGTATCTTAGTGCAAGGGATCGCGGTGGTCTCAATCACCCTGGATGGCCCCAGGAACCGTAAATAACGCGAAGAACTGCGCGTACTCGCTAAGAATCTGGGGCGCATTCAGGGGGTGGGCCAGGAGCCTCTGCAGCACTTCTAAGGCAATCTCCCGGACGGCATGCCATGGGAGACTAGTACTCGCTAGGTTGTTGTGCAGGCTACTGGCGTATGCTAATTGGGGCAGGGGTACCTGCACAGTGGAGGGGACCGGGAGACATGCCGCAGTAGGCAGCGTTGCTGGCGTACCGGCGGTGCTGAGGGCATCCTGTCCGGTCGGTTTGGTTGTGGCCAGGGGCCCTTGGGGTGCAGTAGTGTGAGTGGGGGGGCTGTGGTGAGGGGGGTGGGGATTGTGTCTCCCGCCTATTTGTGTTGGTTGGGGGTCTTTGGGGAGGGCCCATAGTCATTCCGAACGAGGTGGCCGTGCGTGATGTCTTTACCTGAGAGGCGCGAGCTCGGGGCTCAGCGTCTCCTCGCATAGCTGCCAGTTGGCGCTTATACTCCGGGCAGGCTCTCCATCGCGCGCCATGTCCCTGCCTAAAGCAGAGAGCACAGATCCTCTGGGCCAGGGGGACCTGGCAGGTGGAGGAGGAGTGGGGGCCAGTACATTTAGAACACGTTTCGCTCCGGTCCCGACAATCTCCGGCCTTGTGGCCCAGCCTCTGGCACCGATTACACTGGACCGGGAAATAAGGTGGTCGAAAATCTTCTACCTTGACCCGGCAGTGTAGCAGAGTATCGATGGCTAAGAGGCGGGCCCGGTCCTCGTCCGTGCGGACTTCCACTTTGTAGATGGGGAGAGGGGTCCTCTTGCGGTCAAAACGCCGTAGTTGGATTACATGGGCTGCATCTATGTTCAGCCGTTGGAGCTGCTCCTTAAGAGCGTTTTCAGCCCCGTGAATGTAGATATGTTTCACGGCTAGCCGGTGCGTGCGGTTTATGGTGGATGTCGTCATACTAAAACGCACACCTCGCTCCTGGAAAAAGCGGGAGAGGTGATTGTGGTCTATCTGGGTTCTTACACGGACTACTAGGTCATGAGAGATCGCTGCGCGGCCGACGGAGTACCCAGCATTTGGGTGTGCTGCGTCGAACTCGTTGAGCAGGTGGATTAGGTCGGCCGCGTGGCTTTTGGCCAATAGATGGGGGGGGGGGGGGTTGTATCTGGGTTTGAGCTGCACCGGCGTAGCTGGAAGGTGAGAGCGGTCTGGGGGGGGCCTGCCGAGAGGCCGTTGGGGGCCGCATGGGGGGGGGCGTTTGGGCTGCAGGGGGGTTGGTGGATGTTGTTGACTGCGCTAATGTTGCGGCCACGTGGGCTGCACTGCCGGAGTTGCCGATCCCAGCATTTGCTCCTGGGGCTGTGGCACCTGGGGGGCAAGTGGGGGGGGGCTTGGGTGGGGCTTTCAGGTTGGGTGGTTGGTGGCGGGGCATCAGCCGGTCGGTGTTGCCGTGGGTCGGGGCGAGGGATACGGGATGAGGGGGTGGGTACTTTGAAAGGCGGCTGAGGGGGGTGGGGGTGCTAGGAGAGGAGGGGGACGGTAGGTGCCGGCTGGGGCTGAGATAGGTTTGAGGTGCTAGGGCCACAGTCTAGCGCGATTGATGAGGGGTACAGTGATACCGGGGGTTCCGAATTGGAGGGGGTACGCTCCCGAGGGGGCCAGGGTTTCCCTTACTGCGCGTCGCAGGCGCCATTGGGGGGGGGGGGTCTGAAGGGATTAGGTGTGAGTACAGAAAAGAAGAAGAAGAGCTCTAGGTGGGCCGGTAGCGCCACCTAGCGGTGAAGCCTAAGAGGGGGGATAGAGAAAGAGGAAGTAAAGTAGAAGAGTATAAAGAGGTAGTCAGCGGGTGCTGAGAAGCGTGAGGAACAGTGGGCCGGACAACAGAGGTGAGCCGTTTCTCATCAACTGGGATGAGGGCTATGGTCTTGTTCCTCTCCGTCAGACTACAAATTACGGCCTTTTGCTCTTTAGGAGTCGGCCCCGCGGGCGGAACAGTCTGTTACAGAGTATGCGTATATACCTACCTACTTCATATCCCCTTCTACATAAACAAAGCGTTTGCAGAAAATGAACAAATTATCTATTTTGTCTCGGTAAAATCTGAAATAGACTTCAGCCTCTCTTATATCCTCCCTTTTAATTTCTTTCTCCCGCCCGTGTTTTCTTTTTGTTTTTTCATTAAACTACAGAAAACTAATGTTTATTTTGTCAATAATTAGAAATCAATTCCAGGGTGGTGAACCAGTTTCTACTGCAAATGTTCTCGTCGAATAGTCCAAGAGCCTGTGACTGCCAGATCTTCCTTATTTTATAAAAGCTGAAAGTTTTTTAGCGCATGCCCCCAACACAGGTAGCAACATTGGGGCTACTATGAATTTTGGATCATTGTGGCTTTGGCAGGTAACAGGTAGCAAAGGAGTTAGCAGCCTAAATCGTCAATAAAGCTCAATTTTGTTTTATTTTCTTGGGGATAGTATTAGAAATCACGTCATCCATTGCCGGACACTTAGTATCGTGGGAAACCCTCGACGGACACCGTTAAACTTTAATAAATTGTAACTGTGCTTACATTATAGTACAAAGCTGAATTTGATATATGTTCTTTGGGTGACTATTAGAAGATGTTTCGTTAATAGGTAGCCAGTTTGGACTGTTGTAACACCTGGCCAGGGTAGCTGCAGGTGCGAGCGCGAGGCAATATACCTACATCTGCGCGGATGCGAGTGACTTATTTGGATTGATACGGTAATTTTATTATGTAGAATTATTTACGAATAAAAAGTAAATGTTTAAAAGATTATTCATTATAATTTTCATATTAATAGATAAATAAACAATGTAAATGTTTTATAACATTCCATGTGATAACCGCTGTCCGTATATTCATTTGGTAGAACAATGTCATATTTGAGGTTAGGTTTTTTTTTTTTTTTTTTTTCGGAGTTGTAAAATCGTTTGACATTTTTTCATTGTCTCTTCAGAAAATAATATTATTTTGCCACTACTTTTCTTACAAACAGCACAAATTAAAACGCCTCCCATAATTATACATAACTCTGGATCACATTTATTTTACAAACTGCACAAATAGTAAAACGTATTCCGTACGCATAATAACAACCAGTATTGCCAGGTTGAGTGATTTTTCCCTCGGCATAGGCATCAAATAAAATTCAAATTCATTTACCTATGCACTTCGGCTTTTAACCAAGAATATTTCCTCATTAGACTTTTAAAGCTAAATACATGTGTTGCAAAAAGGAACTCAGGCAGGGAAAAGTGAACTAGATAAACATAGACGTCTTCACACCAGAAAAATATATTACAGATAAAAAGTATCCCAGAAATAAGCGAGAAAACCAGTTGATGATAAATTAATGGACAAAACAGCAGAACAATTTGTATTAGATGTAACTGAGCATGATAGTAGCTTCAATTCCAAGAATCACTTAAGTGAATTTCATTAGAGTGCATTGTCAGATTTCGCCATTGCGCGTGATATGAAACTTCTTCTGCGTACCCTCCCCTTATGTAGAACTTACACCCCCTAGGACTTACAAGGATATGAAACTTAAACGAACAAAAATTGCCCAATTACAAATGTGATTGGCAGAGCTATAGAGGAAATAAAATCCCTGAAAGGAAAAGTATTTTCAATTTTGATTGACGAAAGTACATATTTAGGAAGTGCTAAAAATCCATGGATTGTCACGAAGTCTGTTAGCGAATTTCATGTAGTCTTCACGCTTTATATAAAATAAGGAAGGTCTGGCAGTCGCGGGCTCTTGCTCAATTACCAAACGTCCGGAAATTCCCAGACATGCCCTACATTTTAAGTATTTGTCCGGAGTCCTGAGGGAACTTTTGTAAAGTCTCTAATGTCCTACATTTCCATAAATAATGTGGTGACCCTAATTTACACTACGATAGACATCCTCGTTGGCAGGAACGTAGACTACAATTGTACATTGTCTGTCTGGACGGGAAACTCCCAGTCGTCCATGGCTCGTCAGCCCGGAATTGAGTTCCAGTCAGAACTACATATGTCTCCAGACCTGAAAAGCTACACTTACAGTGTGTCCACCAGCTCGTGGTCCCTGGCACAAATGTTAAGAGTTAGTACATCAGTAGATAATTCTAGGTACACAGTGATATCTGAAGCTGGATTTATGCTTCTGATTGCGCTTACATTACGTGCCAGGGATCATGAGCTGATGGACGTCTTCTACTATAGTTGATTGTTCTTATCCTGAAAAAAATTACAACTAGTGCATTTTCCTGATTCAGAATTTTTTCCTGTTTGTTTGTTAGTTTTTTTCTGAGAAAGGAGTGTAAAATGGAACTCCGTCATTGAATCACATAAGTGATCCTTAATAACGATATCCAATAAAATCGTAGGGCCTTTTAAAATATACTGTTGTTCAAATATAAGTATATTAAAATGGCAGTATATTCTCAATAAGTATTATTTGTGCTCTAGATACAGTTGTTGCATTGAGTAGAAGGTGAGCACCCAAACTATGGAAGTTCTTTTTTATATAATCACGTGCCAATTTACAAAATTAAATCAGAAAACCAAAATGAATGGAGACTTTATCTGAAAAGGTCGCTATGGAATATCTGGAGCTCGAATACTGCGGATTGCCTTTTAAAAAGAACACGGGTCACCCCATTAAAACTTCATCCCCAAGTGTGATTATTTGGGCACATTTTAACCAACCGAGCTTGAAAAATATGAGATGTCTCAGGAAAACAGTGTAGTTTAACCCGAGTGATATTTTAATTACCAATTTGCAGATGGCCTTCTGGCGACTCTGTAGCGATCTCGCGCAATTTTACTTACTGAAGTGCTGGAACTCAAGAAGCGCCGATTATGTTTTTAAATGGATATCTTCCTATTACTCTCATACAAACTTAACTGAGGTATACAATATAAGAAGAGCAGATAATAATGGCTAGTTCTAACAAAATATGGAAGAAATAAAGAACTTGAAAAAGCCGTTTGTGCTAATCCACTGTTCGAGAGTAACATCCAATTTTTTATTTACACAGCTAACACGTTATACTACTAGATAAATTGTGCCGGATTTCTGTAGAGAAACTGCTCCATGTTACTGTAGCACGTATTCCAGCTTAATGTTAAGGATCATTATTGCATTTCTACTTGATTGTATTTAACTTGTTGCTGTACGTGGCGAAACAAATAACATACTAACTCGTTCTACTCACCTGTTTTCTGTATTAGTTTTAGATTTATCCCTTTAAACAACGAGGCACAAGTCCATATCATGCGGAAATACTATCTAAAGCTTAACATTTACACACGTTCATAAAATGTGGCCTATCACCAGTGGCGGCTCTCCTTGATATTTTCAGGGCAGGCAGATATTCACAATGCGCGAATTACAGATGCATCAGAAGCGTAATATTTGCCTACCTATACTTGTAAAATATATCATGCTTAATTGTTCATGATGTGATAGCTTGATGGCGTAGTGTGATGTACATATGCTGTTTTTCCAGTGAATGACTACGTTCGTGTTCAATAGATGCTGTCGCTAAACCTGAAATTCTGTCCTGTCCCATTGTGTTCTTTACGTTAAAGCAAGAGAAGCTGCTCTCAACACTACAACTTGCACAACTCACTTGGGCAGTTGAGCCATATTTCGTGGAGCTAACGTACTCTCCAGAGAACTATAGTAGCAACATAAACAGTTGCGCTCAATTATGGGTCATCTGTCGTGCACGTCAGTATAAGTGCTAAAAGTAACTGGTAAATATTATCTTAAATATCATTACGCATGGTATTAAAACTGGGTGAATATAATTGCATTAAACATAAATAATATTGTATAGTCTTTCTTGCAACAGTAACAGCAGCTCCTGCCTTCTGTATTCGCTGTACCGTACTTCCTAAGCAACTAATGGCTGTACATTTCTGTGCAAGGTGTTCATTGTTTATGAAGTTACTCATGTGGCTCGTATTAATGGCGAGGAGAGTATGTACTCATTGACAGTTTGCTCATAACAAATACAGTGTTGTTCCAATGGAATTTATCTGATATTTGAAACTTTGGTTGTCACTTCAATGTGTTTTTAGTCACTGCCAATAGAGTGGCGTGATGATTTTTCTGGATAAGGTGCAGGGGATAGCTTACTGCTATTGCACAGAGCAGAATAATAACAGTAAAATACCAATGTGTAAAGCTTAAAAATAGTAGATGCGTACACACCTGAATTTAAGCTACCTTAAGCTTACGCTTAGACTGGCTTGAATGTCTTTGTTTTCTTACCAACAAACACATGATCACACTCGGTAAGAATTCTGGACCTTTGGAATACATTTTATCCTCATGTTTTCAATAGAAAGATTAGAGAGTAAATTTTTGGACGCAGAATTTCCCAGTTATGTTTTTCACTGGATTTCTAGTGCTCATACTCCTTTCATAGACAAGAGGACAAAGGACCGTGTTTCAGTCCGAATTAGCATGTGTATAAACCTGAGTGTGTGCATTTGTTCGGACGTTTTAATCATGCGCTATGTTTTAAGGATGTTTATGGAGCAGAACGTATTAAGAATGCGCTTAAATGAAGGAGGTTTAATGTGTAATTCCTCGGTATGTGTGATGAAATGTCTATGCACTGGCATCCTTGGCAACCTGAAGGGCTTACCTCTCGCATATCCACATTGACGTGGGAACCTCCGTCCTGCGGGACTACTGGCTCACCTGGCAGTTTCTGATGTCCCGGCTCGTTACTGGCTCCTCTTTCCCCTTTTCCACGGCTACCTGAAAACTGGGACCTGGCTGAACTAATGCGTTAGTAAAAGCGTCGTTGACCTTTCGGGTAGTACGGAAATAATGTATCCTTGCTTAACTTGGTCTTAAACCATTTATTTTGGCACTTATCACGCTCAAAACAGTCTTACAAATGCAAACACTTTCAATGTTAAAATACTACCCTATTTCTAATTACGAAGCACACTTGTTAGGCGGAGTTGGTTCAGGTAGTGACGTCTGTGGTCTGCATTCGGGAGGTCGTGGTCTCGATCCCCGTGGCCAACCTTCCTGATTCATTGGTTTTTTTTTTTTTCTGTTTTATTTTATTTTATTTTTTTTTTCGGAAGTTTCCTCGGGTCGCCATACGAGTGCTGAGAAGGATTTCCATATCCTCCGAATTTCCTGTCCCATTTCTTTACATTAATCATTTAATTTCACTCTTCATCCCGTTGGGTTTCTTTCAGGGTTGGAAGCGTCGGTGAGCGTCGCGGCAGCAGCACGGCAGGGGAACTAATGTGCTTTGGAAATCTCGTCCCCGGATTAGAAGGCGAGTGTACTGGTTTCCGGGCGTCCCATGGGGTGGTACAAGCCCGAGGGGGAGGTGAGGCGCCCCCTTGGGAGTACAAACCCGAAGGGGTGGGAGAGGAACCGGGCTGAGCCAGCCTCCGCCTGGGTGCTTCTAACTGAGAAAATGTAGGTACCCTCCCCTCTGCTCTGTCGTGGCAACGTTCCGGCCGCCCTTCGCGTCTCTTCGCCTTATCCATAATCCTGGGGGAGGGGGTCCGTCAGGGACATATGCACAAAAGATCACCTTTCGGTCTAGGTGCTAAGCCCCCTCTGCAAGTTGTCATTGAGTCATTGGTATAAGTAGTTCCCACATCCCACAAAACTATTGAATCCGATGACTTCAATACACTTCTAAAAAAAACTCCCCCGATTTTTGCGTTCTCGTCTCTATAAACAGATTCTGCTTCCCCAACTTTGGCAATTCCCATTGGTTGGCTTGCTCACTCACTCGTCTCAAGTTTCAAATGAGGAAAGTACATTTTTCAACTAGACAAACCTATACACCTCACGGGTAAATCCGTAATTAAACGGATAGGTACCGTGGCCACCTTACCATCCACCTGGGTTAACCCAGGCGACTCGTACTCGCTCCTGGACTCCTGGACTCATTCCTATTGGCTGAATCAAATTCGCACCTAATAATTTTCATTGGAAGATGGGACTTTCCGGAACCATATCGTGGAAGTCTCACTCACTTTCGTTACGGCGGTTTGCTTATAATGCAATGGCACAGCCACGGAAAAAATAATTGAGCGTATTAGAACAGAGTATTTCTAAATCGCACGTCGTGTTACAGCGTGGTTTGAAGCAAATATTCAGAGTTAGTTAGTTAGTTATTTATTTTAAAAGTATTGGCCTGGTGCCGGTACATTGGGCCCGGCTTACAGGCTATATTTACATTGATTTACAGTTGACTTTGTTCATATTTACAGTTTTCGCTATATACAAAAACCCATACGGTGACCATCTGTAGGTCACCGAGAATAGTTTTCTTTTGTCTTTTGTCTGTTTCGTCTTTGGGTTATATATACATATGTACATATTTACAAATTATATACAGACACATACACGCACGCATTCACCCACACACACACTCGTACACACATACACACACATCTTCACTGGGCACACCAGAAATATGCGTCCCAGCGCACTACACTATTTACAGTTTTGACACTATATACACTGTCCCGCGGTGGCAGCTCCTGAATATTTTCCGAGGCGAGGGCCTCTGCCGGAACATGTATGTGGCTTAGGGACGAGGTTGCGTGGACGCGCATTAGTCGGCGAGCCGAGCCGCTTCTAGAACATTTTTATCCTAGTATGCTTGCGGTGCTTCGGCTCGCCTTTGCCGATGTTAGCGATCACGTCATTTTTGTGGTTCCTAATGCGCGTCCATGCCGCCATTGCTCTTTTGTCTATTGCCTCCGGGATGAACGGGATATGAGTTTCGAGGTGAAGAGTTTGGGTGGTGGTGAGGAGTGGAGCAGAGAGGATTTTTCTGAGGGAGAGGTTTTGGAGGGTTTGGAGTTGTTTGAGGGCAGTTTTGGAGGCATTAGCCCAGGCCACACATGCATACAGGACCACCGAGAGAATAAATGACCTATATAGTATAAGTTTTGACTTTAGTCGCAACTGTTTACTACGGAAGATGGGGGCGCACAGCTTTAGCCGCTGTCTGCCTTTATTGGCGCTATTTTTTATGTGGGTCGACCAACACATAGTGCGGTCCAAGGTGACACCTAAGTATTTAACTTGCTGACGGCAGTGCAATATTTGACCATCGACCGTTAGGTCCGTTGCCAAAGTGTGACGCCGCTTAGAAAAATGAATCAGCTGGCATTTGTCGGGATTAATTTTGATTTTCCAGTCATGTTGCCATGAGAGGAAGTTGTTCACATAACGTTGCATTTCTGCAAGGCCGAAACGTGGATTTCTATGGTGGTTGTATATTGCAGTGTCGTCAGCATACATGGCGACCTTGCATCTGGCGTCCACTGGGAAATCATTGGTGAACAATATATACAGAAAAGGGGACATTATTGCACCTTGTGGGACGCCAGCCCGCATCACTCGCTCCCGTGAGGAGGAGCGACCCACTTGGACGTAAAACTGCCGATTTTCTAGAAAATTGTGCAGCAAGTATAGATAATTTTGAAGAGCCGGGAAATTGTGGTGCAGTTTATAAATAAGGCCATTGTGCCAGCACCGGTCAAATGCAGCTTCTACGTCCAGAAATAGCGCCAACATTGAAGCCCCATTGTTAAATTGCTCTGTTACGTCATCAGTTAGTCTGAGGAGCTGTAGTTCAGTGGAATGTCCTTTTCTAAAGCCAAACTGTGAATTTGAGAGTTCATGTGTTGCGGAGACTTGTTTTTGAAGCCGAGAAAGGATACATTTTTCCAGCAGTTTACCAATAGTAGACAAAAGACTAATGGGACGGTAGTTTTGCGGTTGTCTGGTGCTTTTCCCTTGCTTTGGGAGCATGATAACCTTAGCTCGTTTCCAAGTAGAGGGGAAATAGCCTTGCTGCAAACAGGTGTTAAATATCTTTGTTAGTTGCACCAGAGCTTTTCTCGGGAGATGCTTAAGTTCCTCATTAGTCACTTTGTCTGGACCGGCAGCTTTCCCATTAGGCAATTTCCTAATGAGCTTGTAAATTTCCTGCGGTGTTATGGTGGGTAGTTGTTGCTCTTGCTTCTGCGCCACCCAGGTTTGTACCCATGTCTGGACCTCCCGTTCTATTTCACAGTTGGTCACTGGGTTTTCGGTGAATCTGTCTTGGAGACAGTCAGCGAAGACCTCGGCTTTCTCCTCTGCGGAGAAGTGCAAGCCGCTTTGAGTGTGCAGCGCCTCAGTTGCGGAGTTGACGCTCGTGGAAACTTTGAAAGCCTTGAGTAATTTCCACAAAGAAGAGTCCGAATGTGTGGTACTCAGCATTTTGTTTTCCCATTGTTCAGTTTTATTGATTTTAATTTGTTGCCGAATGATGTTGCGTAGCCATTTTGCTAGCACTTTATATTCAGGCTGACGGGTGTATCGCCACAGTTTTGTCAAGCGTCGTCTCCGCGCAATGAGTTGCTCTACCTCGGGGTACGTGCAAAAACCGGGTGGTCTTGTGGTGTATGTGGTAGCATTTCTCTTGGCTGTGTGTAGCGAGGCAGTAAAGTTTTCAATGGCGACATCTATGTCTGCCTCGCTATAGTATGACAGTCTGGGTTGCGCCATCCCGTGCATTTCAGTGGTGAACTTATTCCAGTCGGTCTCAGCTCTACTTTGAGGGCCAGAGGCACTGGCTGAAATGCCACCCTGTATGTCGAAATGCACAGGAAGATGGTCGGAGTCCAGGCTGTGATAAACAGTAAAGTTATTTAACAGTGTCGCATTTTTTGTTAGTACGATGTCCAAAATCTCAGCGTCAAAGTGCCCTGATCGATGCCAAAAAGTGGGTTCTGGGGGAAGATGTACCTCAATGTCATCATTATCAGTTATAAATTCAACCAGGAGATTTCCCGCCGCGTTTGCCAGGCGTGAAAACCACCAGGGGTGCCGGGCATTGAAATCTCCTGCAATTATAACGTGCTCCTCTAAAGCGAGGATCTGCTCGAGGTCTTGTGTAAAGTCTGGGGAGTTAGGGGGCCGATAAAGTGCTACCAGCATAACCGTTTTACTATTTACACGTGTTTTAAGTGCTGTGCACTCTAACGCTGCCATTATAGGCAACGTAACAGAAGCATGAGCAATAGTATTTCTAAGCAAAATAGCAGTCCCTCCCCCTTGTCTGCCAATTCTGTCGTTCCGAAAGATTTGATACCCCTGGAGCTTAAAAGTGTGCTCGTGCTTTAATTTTGTTTCGCAGATGAATGCGACGTCAATTTTGTTACGCCGTAGGTAGTTTTCAAGTTCGTGTTGCTTCCTGTGGATGCCATCTGCATTCCACAGTAGTGCGCGAGTTAAAGTTGTGCCTCCCCTTACGTGGGCCATTTATTCTAAAAGGGCTGAGAGGAGACATATGATGGTCTCTATTTTCTCCCAAGTGTTGCTGCAGCTTTTGAATTTGGCCAGGAAAGGCTGCGCCTTCATCAATAGTGATGGTAAATTTAGGTTCTGAACATGTTTAATATATCTTTTATCCCACTCAGGTCACCCGTGGGCGCCTGTTGGGATAGTGGAGGGGGACCATTCTGTGGTGGCACTGGTGCGTTTTGCCCTCCGGTAGTTCCCGCATAGGAGATACCTGTTTGAACCAGGGCCGGGTGTATGATGGGTTTTGGCCCTGGCTGAGCACTGGGAGAGCTCCTGGCTATGGATGCCAGTTGACGGCGGTGACGTTCGTTGCGAAACGTCTCGCACCCCCTGTAGCTGGCAGGATGCGTTTCCCCACAATTAGCACAGTGGGGTACAACGCCCTGCTTGGCCTTTTTCGGGCAATCAGCCAGGCGGTGGAGGTCACCGCAAAGGACACACCGGGAGGTCATATTGCAGTTCCTAAAAGTGTGCCCCAACTGCTGGCAGTTGTAACATTGCGTTATGTTTTGGTTTGTTTTCAGGACCTCCACGGTGACCATCATATGGCACACCTCTCGTTCCTGTAGAAGTTTTTGGTTTTCGGTGGTCCTGTCAAGACTAACCTGAAAATTTGGCAGAGGCCTCCCACGTGAAATCATCTGTCGTACTTGGACGCCGGTGTAGCCTTTTAGGACCAGGTTCTCTTTCACGTAATCTTCCTCTAAGTCAGCTGGAAGACGTTTGATTACGTAGCGAAGAGGTTGATCCCCACGTGGAGTAAAACTGTAGTTTTCTACTCCGGCGTCCTTCAGGAGCTGCATTGTCGGGTTCGCGTCCTGCTTCCGTTGGAGGAAGAGCTTAAGGCAGTCCCTCGTCGTCTGCAATTTATATGTGCCGGCAGGAAGGGAGCCACGCAGGATGCGGAGGACCATTACCGTGTGTTGGACGTCAGGGATTATTATTCTTGGTGGTTTCTGGTTGTCTGATGCTTTTGCTGCGTTGTTGGATGTGCTTGGGGCGGGAGTGGGGGTGGGAATGGTGGGCTGGGTGGTGTGTTTCTTCTGTGTCTGTGTTTGAATGGGGGCTTTGGTGGGGGGTAGCTTGGGGAAGGGGTCTCTAGAGGTGGAGGCTATTGCGGGTTGTGGTGGTGGATCCTCTGACGTCTCGTCGTCGGATTCTGCATCAAATTGTGCCCTCAGCGGCGCGTAGGTGTTTCTCGTGGTGAGGGGATATGGCGGCGTTTTTTGTTTTGAGACGCGCTTGGGGCGCTGCTGGTCGGGACGTTCACTGTCTGAATCGCTTTCCCGGCCGCTTCTTCTATTCCTCTTATTTCTTGCAGGCACTTGTTGCCACCCCTCGCTGAGGATGACTAATCGCCGCTTCTTGAGGGCATGCTCTTTGTAGCAGAACCCGAGGTCCTGTGCGAATTTTGAAAATTGTTGGGATTCCCCATCCATATTTGCCAGCACATTCTGGTAGTAGATGATCTCTCCCTTTAGTTCATCTACTTCTTTCTGAAGTTTCTCTATTTCCATTGCCTTACGCTCTTCCTCTGTCATCTGGGTCTTCTTGGTTGGTTGGTCCGTGGTTCGTTGGCCGTTGGGAGCTGTAGTCAATGGGGCTGTAGTGGGCGGGGCGAGTGCGGTGGCAGTCACGGCTGCTGCGCTGGATGCCATCACTTCCCTGACTACGCTCTCGGTGGCCGGCGGATCAGGGGCATTCTCCATCCCCTTCTTGTTCCCGCTCCCAGTCGCAAGTGCTTCTGGGAGCCTCCACTTAGCGTGGGTACACTATATTTCGCGCGCTTTTTATACTGTCACTTACACACTATATTTACACTATAATTATACGTAGAATTATTTACACAGGGGACGGAGTACTATTGATACTCATTCACATATTAGTTATTGCACTTCACTCAAAATATACGTCCAGGTGTACACGGACACACTAAACAAAACACTATATAACAACGCTTATATAACTACACTCTGTACTCAATATCCCTAATCAAATGTGTCAATATTCAGACGCACACTGGAAAGACCATTTGAAGCAACATTTACCAGTAGTTTTGAAGCCGAATTAGCGTTTTGTAGGTCACAGGTTGATAAGACAGTTTGAAGCAATAATACCTCACGCCGCGTAAAGTCCTTTAACTCCAGCCCTTTGCTGCCGGTAGAGCAATGAGATTTCTCTCCCTGGGTATGCGTGGGTTTTGTTTAGAAAAGATTATGCTAATTATGGTGTTAACGTCTTTTAATAAATGTTCCAATCTTCATACTTGCACTGACACATTGCCGACCAATGTACGTAGACAACGCCGTAGCCGAGTGGTTAGATCATTCGCTTCTCACCAAAGCGACCCGCGTTCGATCCCAGGCAATCGCATGTGGTATTCGTGGTGGATGAAGCGGCGCTGGAGCGGGTTTCCTCTGGTTTCCCCCGCCATCTCATTCCACCGGTGCTCCATCTCATTCCATGTATCATCAGCGTCACCGCCTGCGGTACCTTATGTAGTAACAGCGTGCGTTAAACACTACAAAAGAGCCAATCTACGTAGATTATGAAACAATTCACCAGCCAAACAAAACTGTGCTCGTATTTAGACACTTAAAGATTCATCTCGATAGTCTATTTCCCTATTAATATCCTATTTGTGTGTCCGACAGACGATAACATATGGAACATAGAGTATCAATAAACTCAGCTGAATGTGGGAAATATCGACTTGTGTAAACTGCTCTCCTAATGCGCTCGATCCTTTTTTCCATGGCTATACAGAACAAGTGGTACAATGGTCATAAAAGCGATCTCTCTACTTCAGAAGGCATGATTTCACCCTGGGCAGGGTTTTAACGTTATGTGCTAGAGTGCGTTCCAGATCGGCGGGCAAGAGACATATTCCTATTTCAGAATAGTATAGGTATTGGCAAATTCAAACAAATAATAAAGAATATCTCGGAATTGGTTCACTTAAAAGTATCTTATATAAATTGTGTGTTTTAACGAGATCTATATTAGTTAATTGGTAAGTTTTTGTCTGTCTCTTACTGTTTACCATTTATGTAAAAGTCATCCAGAATGAAGAGGTCTTCTTAGGACATTCCCAGAAAATTCAACTGCCATGGAAGCGCATTTTTGTATCCGTCACTGGATACTGTCTGGTTGTGAGCTGATTTCACCCTCCGACTGAAAGAGGAGGTGGGAAATAGCAGCTAATTATGTAAGCATCTCGAAAGGGACAAATTTGACATCGCTAGGTTAGATCAAAGTGTTTAAAATGTATAGGATTTATTTGAAGTAGAACCCCGCATGAGCATTAAAGATGCAGCTTTTTATTTTAAACATGTTTTATTCTTTATTTATGCCAACAAACTTACTGTTGGTGTTTTTAAACACACAAGCCGTGTGTGGGCAATGTTTGAGACGTAGAACTGGAACTTAAAAATACCATGTCACAGCTGGGATTTGAACCACAGACCTTCCGCTTACCAGGCGAGTGCTTTAACCATTAAGCTACTGTGACAACCTGCCAGAATGACATTGAATTCTCAAACCAGTTCGCATTTCTCCTGGTAAACCACAAAGGCAGTCTCACATCAGAGACAATTACCCCAATGGTGACTTACTATTGCAAGTACTTTATGTTCCGGGATTAAATAACCTTCAGATGGTAATTATTATTTATTTATGCCAACAAACTTACTGTTTGGTGGTTTTAAACACACAAGCCGTGTGTGGGCAATGTTTGAGAGTTAGAACTGGAGGGAGATGTGATGATCTGATGTGAGACTGCCTTTGTGGTTTACCGGGAGAAATGCGAACTGGTTTGAGAATTCAATGCCATTCTGGCAGGTTGTCACAGTAGCTTAATGGTTAGAGCACCCGCCTGGCAAGCGGAGGCTCTGTGGTTCATATCCCAGCTGTGAGATTGAATTTTTATGTTTTAATCGTTTGTACTGTCATTCAGTTTGTTTCAAATTTCCAGATGTGATGTATGTATGTATGTATGTAATGTATGTATGTATGTAATGTATGTATGTATGCATGCATGTATGTATGCATGTATGTATGTGTGTGTGTGTGTGTGTGTGCGTGTGCGTGTGCGTGTGCGTGTGCGCGTGCGCGCGCGCGCGCGCGCGCGTGTGTGTGTGTGTGTGTGTGTGTGTGTGCATGTATGCATGTATGCATGCATGTATGCATGTATGCATGGCGTTCGTGGAAAGTGAGAAATGTCGCATCTTTAAGTAATCTGTTGGTCCAAATCCTATGAAGACGAAACTGTGAACTATTTGTATTCTCGCACATTGTATTGCATGTACCTATAACTGCATTACACTGAAGAAAGTATTGTTCTATGTAGCAAGTGTGCAATATGCAATAATCGTAAAGTAAAACATCGCGAGGTCTTACGTAACAAGTTTCGATTTTACACGCAGAGGGGAGGGGAAAGGGGGGACGTTGACAAAAATATCAGTTATATCGATTTGTAGTCCTCACTCGAGGAAGTTTATCAACACAAGTTACAATTTTTTAACCCTCTTGAGTGTAAATACTCGGAGCGTCCTTGACAAGTACCATAGGGTGCGGTATGTAAGGACTCTGGTGATGCAAAGAACATCGCTGGCGCAGTTTATTTGGTGGCCTGGCACAGGAGGGGCCGCGGAAATCAGGAAGATGATGAGGAAGTCGCGCGAAGGGGGAGAGGTATTTGTTGAGATGAAAATATTCGATGCCGGATTGCAAACTAAACACTTGTTGCGTATGCGCACAAGGTAACGTTGTTTATGGTCGTGTTTTTTACTAAAGCGATTGGAGGGGAAAGCAAGGCGGAGGGGAAGACGGGGAGGGAGTGTTGCATCCTGGCGGAAAAAGAGGAGTGTGTGTATGTGTGTCTTGTCATGAAGGTCAGTTTGTCGCGTTGGATTGTGTCGTTTGGTTCAGGAGTGTCAGTATCCTAACGCCCACTGACGAGACGATCGTACCAGTATTGTCAATACGCATGTCAACATAGTGTTGGATTAGTGCGCCTTGTATGTTACTAGTGTTCTGTTACAAGTATCAACCAGTGTGTTTTCTTCATATTCTCCAAATGAATTTTTACAGAAATTCGTCACAGGCGTCGGCACGTCAGTTTGAAACGTACTACCACTTGTGAGAGTTTACTTTGAATATTAGCTATTAGAGAATTTTTTTAAAATCAGAATTATAATTACCATTTTTGTAACTGTAACATTTACATTTTGTCACGTTTTTAGGGCAACCATCATAATGAATAGAGCTGAAACAAAACTGTGTTTGAAATTTTCAAAATAAAGCTAAGTAAAATAATTGATTGTTTAAAATACAGCGATAAAGGTGATTCTTGTGTTGTCTTGTTTTCAACTCAAGCCGTTTAACAATTTAGGATATCAACTGGACTGGTACAAAAATAAGCATGTCGTTTCATTGTATCCTTACCAACAGTACATATAGGTAAAAGCATTTTTACAAAAAATAAAATTAGAACAAAAACATGTGTGTGCGTGTGCGCGTGTGCGTGTGTGTGTGTGAGTGAACAGCATAACTCAAAAACCAAAAAGTCAGATAAATACCTAACTTCTTATATTAAGTTCCGCATTTTCTAAGATGCGATACAAAGCTTTCCAACACCCCCCACTCCAAACTATTTTTGACATAGAAACATTTAAATTTCTCAAAAATAGCTCCAACGATCTTAAGATTTTATACGTATAAGATGAGATATTGGAACGGAGGGGAATACCTCGCCACTGTGATCCGCTATATGTTGAAGATGTAAATTGTATTAAACTTGTGAATATAATGAATTTTTTGCGAATAACCTGTGAAGCCCTCTTCATTCGGAATGGATTTTGTATAATTTTGTATAGTTGGTAAACAATTTCTTACGCAAAAGAAAAGTAAATCCCATTAAAACAGTTGGTGCGCAATGATTTTTGGTCAAGAATTTTGGAAATATTCGATACTTCTTGAAGTTTAAGATGCTCTATACACTTTGAACTACCAATCGCCTTTCGTTTGTTTCTCGTGACGTAGAAAGAGTGTCATGATACAGAAGCCGGCTATATAATTACTACGTTTCCACGGGGAATTGTAATCGATTTGAGCCCCATTTTCAACACGATCCGCGTTTACACGTTGAATTCAATCCGAAATGAGATCCATTTGGATATGAAAAGCTCAAGCATAAATAATTCAAGCTTTTAAGTTGGTTATTTGTTTTATGTTGATGGATCTGTAAAAAATGTTTTCTGCATATTTTAACAAGGTTTTTGAGGTTAGTGAATGTTTTTGAGAACATATTGCTATATTATAGAAACAGTAAAAGTAGCTTGTTCTCTTGTTTTATTATGATCTTTACAAAAGTTAAAGGTAAATGGAGGCGGGCCGTACTGCAGACTCCAGCTTGCCCCTCCTACCAGCGCTGCCAAATGTGGTACATGCATCTCACGCGCTCTTATGTACAGAACCTCTGCCAGTACTCGCACTATGTTTGGCAACAGAGCTCCGCTTGAGCATTGGCCAGCGTTCACATGCCTTTAACTTTTGCGAGCAGTATACACCACTTTCGCTTTTTAAAAAAACAACGTGTTGCAACGAGTACAGTAGAAGTTAGCATCTTTGGCGGATTCAAATCTATTTGAATCAGTAGGTGTTTTCATGCAACACAATTTCAATTCGATCCCATTAATAAGCGAATCGCATCCAGTAACTCAGTTTGATTTGAATCCCCGTTTCCATGCGGTATTCAATCCGGAATGAGAACCCAAATCGACTTGAATTCGCCATGGTAACGTAGTAAATCGCAGTTATCATTTAGCTGTTAGCATACTCAAAGCAATCATTTAGCAACTGGTCTTACAGAGATTTTGTTTGTGCTTCCTGTACTCCCGTTTACCAACAAAGAAATGTATAATCAAACCATTTCTGCAATCGTTTATCTCGGTCAAGATGAAGTACATAATTGTGCTTTGGTAAGAACAGTGGACGAATGTGTAGAGAGAGTAGTCAGATTTTTGCACCTAAATTGTACTATTTGGATAAGAAAAATTCAGTCATTTAAATGTTTGCAATTTTAATTATAACCTTAGCAATATTTTAACCATTTCATCGTTAAACATAAAAAACTGTGCAAAAAATTGAAGACTAGCTAAAATAATGTCCCCAAGGAGCATTTTGAATAAACTGATGTGTCAGAAACTAATACGCTGGAAAGTTCAAACAAAATAGATATCTCTCCGACAAATTGGCCCGCAGCATTCTTGGGAAATAAAAGAAGCTCCCTTTATCTTTAAGGCTAAAAACTGCAACTTTTTGTCGTTTTGACTTATTTTTCAGAGAGCTGTAACCTTAAATCAGTGATGTTCACTGATGCTTCACCCCCTTTTATAACTCCCTGTTAATTACCATGGTCTGCTATTCAATATTACATTAAGCAATCTAATATCTAGAAAACACTACAAGATATGGACCAAGTTAAGAAACTAAATTGGAACATAAGATGTATAAGAAGATAACCATTTATTGATTCAAACAATATATCAACAAATTTTCGCATTTTAACCCGTAAAGTCGTTAACTATATAGAGCAATGTTATTCAAATGCGCAGAGAGAATTCGTTATACTTTTCACTTTCTCTACCACTTATATTCCAGTAGTAGGTTGAGAAGATACTACTTCCACCTCCCAAAAAATTGAATCTCGAGATTTCACCAGAAATGGATGTTTTTAGACTCCCTGAATTTAAAAGCTAAATAAATAAAAAAATACTTTTATGTGCATGTGCGTGCATGCATGAGTGAGAACAGAGTAACTAAAAACAAATAATCGGTTAAATACCAAACTTTGTATTTAAGCTCAGCGTCTTCCAAGGATACCTACAGCACAAATACTTTCGAGAACATACCCCCATTCCAAAATACTCTACACATGTAAAGGTTTTCGTGAACATACTCTACATATGGAAACTTTTCGAAAATTCCGATTTTCTCAAAAATGACTCAAATGATTTTGGTTAAAATACCATATGTTTAAGATATTTTCATGACAAATGACACACAGTTTGTCAAATAGTACATTTTTTGTGATATTAACCATTTCTGAAATATCACTTGTTATTGGTTTGAATTTTGGAATAATTTATATTATTCTCGTAAACCTATTCTTAAATGGGAGGTGCAAGGAGAACGGGATTTTAAAGCCATCACATAGAGATCAGCTTGTAAAAGTTTTGATAACCGCTAAAGTCTATTCCTCTTCAAGGAAACCTGTAATAAAACGATTTCTATAAAAATATTCATCTTGGTTAGCATGAAGCAGGTGGGAGAACAAGCCTTTGTAAAAATAGTTTGTGGAAGAATGGGTAGAAAAGGTCATGATAATGTAACATTTTATTTAGGATTTATCTATTTATTTATTCATTTATTTGTTTTTTAGGTTTATTATTTGTTTATTTATTTTAATGATGAATATAAGGAGCGCAAATATCATTGGTATGCATGTCCTTTACTCTTTGTTTTATTTTTATAGTACCTGGGTGAGCAAGTTTCGCTCGGCGTCCGCCCCCCCCCCTCCCCCCATTTTTGTGAAATCTTGTTTTTTGGGAGAAAATACTGAGATAAACTTGAAAAGCAAAACGTTAACTAAATAAACATTTTTGTCGCAATTGTTAAGTCATTTCCGAAATACAAGAGGTGTATAAATATTTCATGAGCACCATCATTTCACCCGTAAAATGTAGTACGTTGTAATTCTATTTCAAACATTTGGACGGGACGAGCTGTAACACAAACTAATATAGCTAGGTCAACTTTCTTGCTGTATTCTGATAGCCCTGGAAGAGGACTTTAAAACGCTAGCTCGTTTGCTGAAATCGAAATGCTGAAATTAACAGAGGAATTATGGCCTAAATAAGGTTTAGAGTGATTGTGACTGTTACGCGTAGACTAAGATAACTAAGTCAACTTTCTTTAGGTTTTCTGAAAGCTCTTAACGAGACATTTAGTATCCTGACCTGTTTATTGAAATTGGCCCATTAACAGAGAAATTGTGGCCAAAATAAGGTTTCGAATAATTGTGACTGTTACGCGTAGACTAATATAGCTAGGTAAACTTTCTTACCGTATTCTGATAGCCCTGAAAGAGGACTTTAAAACGCTACTTCGTTTGTTGAAATCGGTCCATTAGAAGAGAAGAAAAAGCCAAAATATGGTGCAATTGCTCTGTAGAAACGGGAATAAAGAAATTTATTTTTTATCTAAGATAGCATTTTCTATATAGATGAACTTAAAAAGCAAAACCCTGTCTGAATACAAAATTTGATCAAAGTCGTTCGAGCCGTTTCCAATACATACAAGAATTGCTCGTTTAAATATATGATTTATCGAGTTATTCCTTAATCATGTCATATAAAGCAATAATGGAAGCAGAGCTTTTGTTGAATCTTCTGCTTATAATTCCATCTGGTTTTCATATTAAGAAGTTTTGAATCGAAGCAATGAATTGCAATTCTTATGTTACTAGGCCGTTGTGAACAATAAATTGCCAACAGATATTTCAACGAAGCAAGCATTTAAGCCTTTAATGGAATTATATATAATAAATAATATAACATATAAAAGGTTGTGTTTGGATGTCTAAAATAATATTAAACTATTTCTAAAGTATATGGCTTTGCCGTCTTTGCCGTTCTTTCTATGTGTTTGGTTGTTTGAGATCGAAGAAATTCCACGGATTGTTGCTTGTATTCCTAAAAAATGCCTGACTTGGTAAGGAATTTTGTATTTCAGATATGTATTCATGAAAGCTGACTGAAAGACAAACCTTTTCCTGTACGTCCAAAATGAGGGCGACTTCCAACCCTTAATTTCCGGCGGAATTGCAAAATAGAATTATTGAGGTCAAGTGCAATACTTTCGCTACCTTATGTAAGCGGTAGATAAAGTAAAAGGACTGGTATGACTTTTAAGCGGCGTAACGAGAAATCTAACACTGCTGTTAAAATTTGCGATAGAAAACAAGGTCAGGAAAAAAATAGCTACCTTATCTTACATGCTGCGTTCCAAGGCGTTCACATCAGAAAATGCTCTTTCAGTAGGTACTTGCATTGTTTTATAGCTCATCTATCATCTTATTATATTTTTTTAAATTAAGGTTTGAGAATTAGGACGGCCAAAGTTTAGATTGGGCTTGCATATAAATATAAGACTTACAGCTGACTTATATCATTTGGAAAAGGATTGGGAGATTTATATGGAAAATGGCCAGCGGAGATCCTATTTCGTGGTCTGAAAATATAAAATAATTTCATATTTCAAACCAAATATCTAGTCCTATAGGATAAAAGTAGTAAATACTCCTGTTTGTAACGTTGTACAGAAGCTGATGGTAATACTTTTGTCAAAAGCTTTAGCCTTCAAAAGGGTTCAGAAAAATCTCACATTTTGAGTTGGAGAATTTAATATCTCGGTGTGTGGTTTAACCGGAAAGTGGAGTGAATTTGAGACCTTAATGTATCGGCACGTTGGCCACGGTAGCTTAGTGGTTAGAGCAGCCGGACGGTAACCGGCAGATCCGTTGTTTAAATCCTGGCTATGGTTGAATTTTTTCAGTCTCCTGCCCTTTCCAGGCGAATGCATTGTTTAGTAATGCGACTTCCGCTGCTATGCATGCCTTTATACCTATAACGGGTCCAAACTAGGCCAGCGCTCAAAAAACTGCTTTTGCCACGTGTATGTGTGTTTATCAGCTACAAGTAGCCAGGGGAAGGGTGGCTTTCTTTCAAGCTTTCCGAACAGTATTAAGGCAGGTAGTTTTTACAGCACCATTTCTGACAGTCCGCTCTATGCACATACCTATGTTGCCAAGCACCTATGTCCAGGATTGAATTCCAATAGACCAGCTGGAATCCAATTATTTAATGTCGTTTTGTGGTTAAACTACTAATTTTAACAAGAAAAGCAAAATAAATGAATAGCCCATATTTTAACTCTACTTCTCTATACAGATTGCAGAAATAATAAAGGAGTGGCAACATACTAGTAGTCAAACATTCGACCAATTTGATTTTTTTATTTCTGGAACCATACACTATAGAGGAAAATGGTAAAGGAACTTATGGTTCAGCTTAACGTCTGCGCATTCATACCTCTATTACCTTTTATACTTTCTATATTATCCCATTATCCTTACGCCTACTTTTCCTTCTTATGCCCCTAGGATTTAATTTATAACTTCCTGTGATTTAATTTTAGTAAATTCAATAAATACTAGTTCTAAGTAAATTTTTATAATTATTGAGCTTTTTCAAAAATTTAGTAAATAGATCATTTTTTCACACGTTTCAAAGTTATCAAAATCCGGATCCTGATTATCATATATTCTTGGCGCTTTGGATCTGGATTTTTCTAAGGGGAGTATTAATGCCCTAGCTCACCAATGATACATTTACCATTCATTTCAAATGTTCTTCGGAGGATTGGCGAATGTAATTTCTCTGAGCATATATTGGTGCTTTAAGGGTCTACTGAGTAAGTATATTTCTCGATTGAGTTAGGTAATTTTTTAAAAATAATTAAATATTTTTACATGTTTGTCTGTATTACGTTTTTGTGGCATTAATATCTAATTCATTGAAGGTCCAAGTTATTGGGAAAGTGTCTTAAGTACCAATGCCTCAAAGCTCTGGTTCGAAAGGTTTCTTATATTCTTTCTCAGAAATTTCAATTTAAATAACTACAAATACTCAACAGAAACTTTATTACTGGCTTAAAGCAGCAAGGAAAAGGAATGTAGATCGTACAAAAAATATTGTTGTTATATGCCTAGAGTGTCCGATATATTTCAGTCTAAACTAATGTGAAGTGAAGTGCACATATGGGCAGCAAGCACGTTTTTGTGACCGAGGATACAATTACGACACGTGCTCCAGTATGTGGAGAGGTACTATGAAATGTGTAAAATCTTACGGAGATGTAATACTTTTGAAACTAATGTTCTTATTACTTTCTCTACTATGTATACTAAGTAGGGGAAGTGTTTGTATTCCACCCAAAATTTCGGTATAGCGATTTCACCGGAAATATATGTTCTGAGACCCCCTGAATCCAAAAAAACGCATTTTAAGAAAAAACTCCGCATGTGTGCGTCTGTCCGTCTGCCTGCCTGTGAACAGCATAACTGAAAACCAAAGTTGTTATTTACGCTTAATGTCTGTCAAGGATGCGACACAAAGATTTTGAAGAAAACTCCTCCACCCGAAACTACCCTTTACATGGAAAATTTTTCGAAAATTTTAATTTTTTTCAAAAATGGCTCAAACGATTTTGATTAAAATGCCATATGTTTAAGATGTTTTTATGGCATGTGAAATGTATATTTTGTATTTTCTGGCTATAGCCCATGCAGTCCTGTTTACTCTGCATGACTTTTTCCACAGTTTTAAGGATAAGCAGAAATGTTACAATTCGCAAGGCGCACCTACATGAGCAGTTTTAACTGTCTTTGTACTTATTTATGCTTATTTTTCAGTAAAACATTTTTGCTTACATATTTTACGATGTTTAATTACAACAGCATATTTTTCCAAAATTGTAAATTTAAAGTGCATATCTCAGAGTTACCCGTAATTTATCAGTGACTCACTATTTTGTAGGCTAAATGCATAAGAAAGAAATGCTAGTATATAGTCAAGTCAGGTGTTGTGAAATAATACTGCAAGGAGAAGAAGCTCGCTGTGATTGCGTAGAGTCAACTCATCAGTCAGCCTGAGGTATCACAATGATATCATGGACAAGGACGGTGATTCCCCGAGTTCCTAGCAGCAGCGGAATGGAATTTAAGGGCCCGTCGACAGCTAGGTCATTAGGATAGCAGCAGCGTGTTGTGCAACATTGGTATTTATCCAAAATACATGAAATGTTAAAGCTGCTGGAAACCCGAAATAATTACTTGGAACAATCACTTCCTGAAATTGACAAAATTTCAGTAACATTGTCGTTAGAAATACATAGGGTTGCAAAAATTGCGTTTGACAAACTCAGTCAAGTGCTGCAGAAAAATTGCTGTCACAGAACACTTTTTAGAAATTTGACACGGTTTTCTGGCGAAGAAAAACATTTTAAACAGAATTCGCCGAAGAACTGTGGTGCTTTTTTAATGCGCCTGTGACGTCATGCAACGCCAAAAGAAAATTTTCACTATACAATTAATAATTTTTCACTGATAGACGCAGGGGTTTTACACGGGAAAATCTTAGAATGAACTTCGTTGTGTACTGTAACGGGTAAGAGTTTTGTGAAACCATTTATCATATTTGCGTATATTAGCTTTTGCTTAGTTTGGTGCTTATTTTAATCATTTTCATGCTTATTTGCTTGCTTATTTTACCGTTTTATTGTGCTTAGAAATCCGGGTTTTAGTGATAATACATAAATGGTCGCTTCGGCCAATTGCGAAGAAGGTTACAAGAGCACGGCCGCTACAGACTTCGCCTCCCTTCGTTCACCTTCACCCAGAGTGTAGTAATAGGGGCGGCAGTATGCCGTCAACATGCCACTTACTGCATACTCATTTCGTTTATCAGCTCCTCCTCCAATTATAATATAATAATGCATTAATAGCATTAATATTAATAATATTAATAAGCAGAGAATACAGTGGAACTTTGATAATTCGAAGCTGAAGGGATGAGAACAAAATTCGAAATATCCCAAAATTCGAATTACAAAGGTTAGGTCTAAAATTGCCATTTTAGCAATACCGGTTACATATATCCATTAGAATGTTCTGGTTGTCTCTCGCTCTTTTTCGACTCTTTCCATTTTCACTCGAGGCACTGCTTAAAATTGTCTCCTTATTCTTTAGATAAGTTGAAGTGTTGAGTGGTATCCCGCATTCGTTCACCATTTCAGATTTTTTTCTTCAAACCCTTTTCAACTTCTCGAATGACAGCGACTTTTTCCACAAAAGTTAGTCTTGTACTGGATACGCGGTTTACTAACAGGCATAGTGGCATTGATTTGCAACACACTCAACAGTAGATCAGCGAAAACCGAAGGCGCACTTGTTTTAAACAAGGGGCTGTGGGACCAGATATGGAATCTGAAGGCCGGCAACTAGGAAAGCTCTTTCATCCCTCAAACTGCTCTTTTGCAAAAACACATGGACGAAGTTGTATTCAACTTCCGTGTTTAGATTAATTTTCGACTGATGTGTCTAATAACCTAGTTGTCGACGGTCCTTAAACCACACTCACTCATTAAACAAAAACTTCAAATTAAGAAAACGAAGTTCGATTTACATCCAATTTTTTACATTGCTTTAATACAAACTTCCACCAAGAAAAATCTTCGAAGTGACGACGATTTGGAATTATAAACGTTGGAATTATCCGAGTTCCACTGTAACTGTATTTAAAATAAAATTGAACAATAGGGCCCGGTTCGGGTCGGGTCGGGTCGGTTCGGGTCGGGTCGGGTCGGGCCGGACCGGACCGGACCGGACCGGACCTAAGAATTTTAGCTTCTATAGCCTGTCTCACCCTTAGATGACAGTACAGGTTAAATGGGGCGCAACGTTGCAACATATAGTATATGTATCTATGCCTCGAAGTTCGTCGCTCAGCTGCGACAACTTGTGATTGACACAACTGAAACTGAAGATAACACTTTATTGTGTATTCCTCTCTCTGTGACGTTTTACACCGTGCTTCAAATGTGACTCTGTTCCCGGGACAATAAATAATAGTACGCGAAGTAGCATCAACAATACATTATAGAGTATTAACGCACTAAACAAAGTAATTATGAGCATAGTTTCAATAAGTAAACCTGTTAACTCTCTATATATTATACACCTGATGAAATTATCTCAACAGTATCTAAAGAATGAACAATTTGCCCCACTCCGCTTTGCACTATTCCATTATATTGCGTTAACCTAGTGTTTGTTTGTTTGTTTGTTTGTTTTTTCGTCCTTTTTGCTCTCTTTTTTGATGGCATTCAGTCCTTTCATTAGCTGCTTTCTAATCCTATACACTACTGCTTCTGTACACCCGATAGCCTTAGCTGTTTCTTTTACTGCCCTCCTAACACTCATTTTACTTGAAAAATAAAATAACACATTCATAATTATTTGGGGTTGCTTACTTGTTAATTTACCAATATATCGTCACTTCCTAGCTTTCCCTTCGATAACTACAAATATTTACCGAAAATTTTAAATAAATAATATAATAATACTTCACAGGTTCCACACAGTATACACATGCACAACGTCTTTCGAACTGTTACTGCTCCTCCTTATACTATCTTCTGTGTCACGCCTGGCGCGTTTAAACAGAATAGATGAATACATTTTGTTTGCCTTACCCGATGAGAGCAAGAGCTTACAGGCTTCTGGTTTATTTTAAAAACTGTCTCTAACCATCCTTAACATTTTCTCTCGCTTGGTCCCCGATGTAAACTCAATAACAAAAGTTTTCCCACTGTGTAACTTTAGTAGTGCACAGATAGGTATAAATTGTTCCGAAAACATTTAATTTAAAAAAATTGTAACACTTAACTGAGTAAACATAGAGAATTCAAAGTAGGCAGGTAGCAGCACTATAGTTTGCTCTAGGTAAGAAACAATATAGACGTATTCTAGCAGTTAGTTTGTTAGTTACTGCGTGATGAGTATACAACAAATATCGGACTTTTACTGGGGGGGGGGGACGTTTTCTGTGGAAATATGGGCATATAGAAATGTATAATGTGTACTTGTTAGCAATGCCTGTGATGCATCAATTAAAATATGACGTTTCATCAGAATCTAGGCGCTGTATTTCAGTGAAACATGGATTAAATACATAAATGTATCTGTTAATTTTGTTTTCTGATAAAAAATGTAAATTTCTAGAAAATATGCAAATAAAGGACACGAATTCCTGTGATATTACAAGAATAAAATTGTTGGGGTTGAAGTGCCATAATTGTTGCTTGTTCCTAGCCTCTGCTGGGAATTTTGTTTTGTGAGAAAAATTCGTGTTACAAATTACGCTAGCTCCACTGCAGCAATCCTTATCTCCAGAGTTGATGCGGAGTGCAAGCTGATCTTAAATTTCTGAAACGATTACTTCACCAAATCCCAACTCGGCAAAATAAGCATTTAAACAATAAAATCACGAGATGCCTACAAATGAGCATGCTCACATTTGTGTGAAATCTTATCTCGAGTGATTTCATTATCAGTAATATTTGTTCACACCTTATCTTAGACATATCGTGCTCCAGCTAAATCATAAATATGATTTTAGAGCATGTATATTCCTAGTAAATGTAATTTAAGTATTGGAACTGCACCACGATAAGGAAAATGCGTGTTATTTTACGACGTATCGCTGTTGACATATTTAAATTAATTGCAGAGCAGCAAATGCTATACATTTTAATTGTTAATAGGATAATAGAGGGAGATGGCACACGCATTCAGAAGTTCCCCGGCCTCCATTTCCGTTGACCGCCCAGTCTGACCTTCGGTTTTTTCTAGTTTAACCTAGTTGCTAGGTGATATTAAAGAGCCCTTTATTTTTATTGAATTAGCTATTTCTTTCTAATTTGCTTTATTATTAATCAAGTGATTTCTGAACCAAGCGTGTAATTTTCTTAAAACAATGCAATCTATATAAAATACTGCTCTGGGTGGTAATAACCATTCCAAAATATTAGTTGCTCATGATTCTTATTTTCGGATACTTCTATTTTATCAGATGTTACCAATTGACCATTCATTTGTTTCTCGTAATGTGCAAAGTATATGGAATTTCAGTCAGCATACAGCAATACGCCTTCTAAAGATTTGACTAATTTTTCAGAATTCTGTATCTCTGTTATGCTCTTACAGCTACTATCGTATAACAAAAATTACCTTAGTTAGCATAAAGTAATAGAAAAAAGGCTTTTTTAAAATAGTTTGTGGAAAAATATAGGTATACATAAACGGATAAGGAATCTGAGTTTTATCTTTGGCGTCATTTGATTCTGTAACTTGCAGAAGACAAAATAATATTTGCTGACCTTCATGACCTAATTTGCTATATTCGAGAAGTGCTTTGACGAGAAAAAGTATATGAAGGTCAAAATCAACAGTATGAGCGAATGACATGCATATTAAGAAAAAATCTGATGTGTTGCACTCACATGACTTTCTCTACTCTTGTACTAACCATTCTTACAAACTCTTATTCCTATATCTTCTTCGTGTTAGTTGAGATAAACATTTGTACAAATTATCTTATTGCTTGTTTCCTTGTAGGTGCAAGACGAATATTAGAATACAGTAGGCTTTGTGCGATAGGCAAATGTTTTAAAGCTTTGAGATTCCGTTCTCTTTGCACACTTAACATACAAAAAAATGAACAACGATGTTCCATTTCACGAAAGTTATGTTTTCCGCAACTCGCACACATAACAAGGAATATCTCCGAAATGGTTCAACCTACAAGAAAATTTATTCGGACATAAGTTGTGTATTTTAGCAAGACCCATATTTTTTGTATAGTACGATGTGGTCTACGTCTAACGGTTTACCAGTTGTGCAAAAGTTGTCCAGAGTAAATGCGACTACAGGGGCTATAGCCAGAAAATTCAAGATATACATTTCATTTGTCATAAAAATATCTCAAACATATGACATTTTAATCAAAATCGTTAGAGCCATTTTCAAGAAAATTTTCCATGTAAAGGGTAGTTTAGGGTGGGGCTTTTTTCTTAAAATCTTCGTGTCGCATCCTTGAAAGGCATTAAACTTAAATACCAACTTTGGTTTTTAAGCGACTTTTCGTTTTTGAGTTATGCTGTCCACAGATTTACACACACACACACACACACACACACACACACACACGCACACACACACACACACACACACACACACACGCACGCACGCACAGGACCTTTTTCTAAAAATGCTTTTTTATATTCAGGGGGTCTCAAAACACATATTTCTGGTGAAATCTCGACATCGAATTTTTGGATGGAATACAATACTTCCCCTACTTACCAGTAGAGAAAGTAAAAATGAATAGCAATGTTCCATTTGACAGTTCTCCAAAACTTATATAAATAACGAGGAATATCTCCGAAATGGTTCATTCTACCAAAAAAAAAAAAAAAAAAAAAAAAAAAAAAAAAAAAGACAAACTGTGTTTTAGCAAGATCTACAGTTTTTGTATAGTAAGATTTTGTCTATATCTTACGGTTTACGAGTTATTCAAAAGACATCCAGAGTATATGGGAGTATATGGACTATAGCCAGAAAATTCAATATATACCTACATTTCATTTGTCATCCAAATATCTCACACATATGGCATTTTAATCAACATCCTTAGAGCCATTTTCAAGAAAATCTAAATCTTCGAAACATCTTCCATGTAAAGGGTAGTTAGGGTGGGGGAATTTTCTTCAAAATCTTCGTGTTGCATCCTTGAAATACATTAAACGTAATTACTAACTTTGGTTTTTAACCGACTTTTAGTTTTTGAGTTATGCTATCCACAGACTGGCAGACACACACACAAAGCACAAACTCAAACACACACACACACACACACACACACACACACACACACACACACACACGGATCCTCTTCGAAAAATTCTGTTTGTTTGGACTCAGGGGGCCTCAAAACATATATTTCCGGTGCAATCTCGACATCGAATTTTTGGGTGGAATACAATACTTCCTCCACTTTAGTAGAGAAGGCAATACAAATATAAGTGAAGATACATGAAAGACTGTAATGGCAAACATTTATCTAAAAGGATCGCTGTATTTCATAACTATAATAATAGTGATGGTGTGATGCGAGTAGCGCCTATGGTCTGCAAAAACAGGAAAAGAGGTGCGTTGTTAGGTTGGCTGCAACTAAAGCGAGAAGACTGACTTCCTAGGAATAATAATGATGAAGATAATAATAGTAAATAATAATCAATTATAAATAATAAGTCAATAATAATAATAATAGTAACAGCATAATCTATAGAAGAGAGAAAGTCTGATTACTGAGAAGGTTCGCTCGTTCCGCCGCTAGATGGCAGTTACTATGCGTGAGACTCAGGTAAATCTGGATGCTGCAGGAAGTAGTGTTTCAAATTACGCACGAATAAATAAAGCTTTAATTTGCTTGCCTTTTCTAAAATCAGTTGTCAGATACTTTGGATAGTTTCCGAGCTGTTTTAGCCGTCTTAGAAGATGTCCGTTCCTTTCTGAGTTGTTTTGTGTAGAAGAAGAAGCGGCACTTCATATGCTGCAGGATTAGCTTCGGAATGATGTCAATCACTGTTTCTCACAACAGCCGACTTCACAACAATGAACGCTAATATTGTCTAAACTGTCTAGATATTAAAAAAATACATATCGCCCCACAAGCTGTCTACAACGACACTTTGCACTTGCATAAAAACACTGCAAATTCTTTTCGATGGGTGAGTTAGAAAAGTTACGTAAGTAATGCACCAGACACATTATCGTCAGGTTTTCTGTGGAGGAGTGCGATACATTGTTCACAATTCGATAGTTTGGTTGCCTGTTTTACCATGTAGCCAGCAAGATGGTAAACCAAGCATTCCTTAACAGCACTATTTCTAGATAACTCCGATAATTTTTCTTTTGTTGTAAAATCCATGCAATTATCTTGCAGATTCAACGAATTTTTAATAATAGATTCTACTTTAATCGTCTCATTTTTATTACTTTCTCTACTGGTAAGTAGGGGAAGTATTGTATTCCACCCAAAAATTCGATGTCGAGATTTCACCGGAAATACATGTTTTTTAGAAAAAGGTCCCTGTGTGTGTCTGTGTGTCAGTCAGTCAGTCAGTCTGTCAGTCTGTGGACAGCATAACTCAAAAACGAAAAGTCGGTTAAAAACCAAAGTTGGTATTTAAGTTTAATGTCTTTCAAGGATGTGACACGAAGATTTTGAAGAAAATAGCCCCACCCTAGGCTACCCTTTACATGGAAACTTTTTCGAAAATTTTGATTTTCTTGAAAATGGCTCTAACGATTTTTATTAAAATGTCATATGTTTGAGATATTTTGATGACAAATGAAATGTATATCTTGAATTTTCTGGCTATAGCCCCTGTAGTCGTATTTACTCTGGACGACTTTTGCATAATTGGCAAAAAGTTAGAGATAGAGCAAATCATACTATACAAAAATGTAGATCTTGCTAAAATACACAATTTATGTCTCAATAAATTTTCTTGTAGGGTGAACCATTTCGGAGGTATTCCTTGTTATGTGTGTGAGTTTCGGAAAACTTAGAACTTTCGTGAAATGGGTCATCGTTGTTCATTTTTTTATATGTTACGTGTGCAAAGAGAACGGAATCTCAAAGCTTTAACAGATTTGACTATCGCACAAAGCCTACTGTATTCCAATATTCTCCTTGCACCTACAAGGAAATAAGCAATAAGATAATTTGTACAAATGTTTATTTTAACTAACACAAAGAAGACATAGGAATAAGAGTTTGTAAGAATGGTTGGTACAAAAGTAGAGAAAGTCATGTGAGTGCAACACATCAGATTTTTATTCTTCTGTTCTAAATCTCTTACTGATATTTTCCTTTGGTTTACAAATGAAGTTAGGGAATATTCAGCTTTGTATTCGCAGTTACTTGCTGAAGATAGACAGTTTTGCTGGAATGTAAATACACTGTAGCATATGCAGATTAAAGAAGTCTACTGTTGATGGATGGTCACCACAACTTAGGGATCGTAAAATATCGAAATGACGTTCCAGTGGGTCCTGATTAAATTTTGCTGTAAGGACATACTTACTACTTTACTTTCTTTGCCACTAATTCCAAGACATTTCCACACTTTTTTGTTGGACTGACTTCCATCAGAAGTAAAAGCGATAACTCTAGGTCCAGCTTGTTCCAATTGAATAATTACTTGAATTAATATTTTAGAGATAATGTCTCCTGTAGTAGCATTACGACTCGTATAAACAGCTACGGGTTGAACCCAGTTATGTAATAACTAATAAGGGTACAAACATAAACACTAATGCATTATTTGCTATCTCTTTATTTTGTCCGGGTTATGTTCCCCTACATACATCAACAAACCCATCAACTTTTAAAGTGTTGTTATTAAATTTTATTTCCTCTTTAAGTTTGACTTTATCGAAGATAACTGATCCTATGCGTTTATTTTCGTCTTTTTCTTCACAAAAATAATTGCGAATAGCCTCAATAGAGTGCGTATTTAGACCATAAGGGCATTTACGACCTTTTACTAAATTCCTTAGATGGGATTCTGAGGCACGTCTCATACAGTGCCTATTCATTATCATAACGCATCCCTTTATTATTTTTTAATTGAGATTTCTTAATCATTGTATCTATAATTAATTTCTGCTTTTTACTTAATTTAGAGCAATTAGATAGCTGTACTGAGGTGCATTTATTTCCGCATCTTTTAGTTTCTTTTCCAGTACATTAATTCTAGCATTTGCTACTTTTAGTTTGTCTCGTAATCGAATTGCATTTCGATCTTGCCTTTTTATTTTTGTTTTCAAGAGAGCTATTGTTTGATTAGCTGTTGACAGGCACTTTTAAACGCGGAGAGACTCTCCGGAATAGTTTTCAAGTCCCACAGTACCTATTTCTACTTGACAATCATTTGTTTTACTTTATAATACGCCTAATCTTTTGGTAGGCGCTTTCCGATTCTTTAAATTAGTAGATAAATATTTCGGCAAACCTGGGGGTATACGTGGAACTGCTCCTAATTTCAGCGCGCACCTCTCTCTCTCTGGGAATTTCTACTAATTTTCCATCTATCACAAAAGAATAACTTTTTATTACAAGTTCTTCGGAAAAATGAGAGTCACAAACAAAACACTTATAAGAAAGTTCTCTATCTTTTCTGGAGATTGCTTTCACCATTTCGAAAATACTAATTTGTCTTTAGGAGGTTTAAAAATGTTTACCTTTAGACTTCCGGTAACCAGACCTCCACCCTGGAACGAAACACAAGGGCATTATCCTTGTTGACAATAAAACTTGTAAGTATAATATAAAAATAACTTCCACATTCACAAATGGAAAAGAAGCTTACAAATTTATGTTTAGTCAAATACGTAACTGAACTACACTAAGATTACCATCAATGACGAAAAGAAACTATCACTACTCAATACATGTTCTGCTATTAGACAGCCATTCTGTAACCATCAGAAGTGGAGTCTCAGCCGACGGTGCTGCCGTAGTTTCGCCGGACTGCCACATTCCCTTTTTCTGCTATTGTAAGAGCACTTTCTATCTTCTGCTCATTATGGTAATGGTAATAAAATGAATGTTTAAAGAAAAGATCGTCCAAAGAATTATTTGCGCCTTAATTTCCACTACACATACCAGGTGAGTCAGCTGCCCCTTATTTTCCAGTTTTATGCAATCCGCATTGTATACTCTAACATGTAAACATCAGTCCCTATGCTAGATTCTATCGAAGTATTTAACATATACATGTTAGACGGAATATTATTTCTGAAGTTCTGGGTAGCTCAGTTAGGAGGAGCACACGATTCGTAAGCAATCCATGTGCTGTAGAGGCGGTTCGAACCATTTGTGTGTAATTCTTTTTTTTTTTTTTTTTTTTTTTTTTGCGTGTAATATTCACTGACATTGGTTGAACAATTCTTCTGTTTAAAGCTGCTATTATTTTAATTTGTAGTTGCTTTAGTTATATTTTATGGTATTCTTGTATACGAGGATATCTCTCCTGGTAAAGATGCTGAGCTGCTTCTGCTTGGCTCTTGCTTCCCCGTGGATCAGAAGCATATCAGCTCTCGTCTGTGAATACATCGTGAAGGACTGTCACAAAATATCGTGTGACAGCATACACGTGGAAAATGGAGGGAGTCGGCATTCATAATAACACACTGCATCATGCTAATCCAATGCGTCTGAAGTCATTATACCTATTGTATTACAAAATGCAGACAACCAAAAACGATTTAAATTATGTCCTAAACTATCAGGGACTTCAAAATTAGATTATTGTGAATTCGGTTTCCCAGTTTCGATGAGCAAAAAATAATTGTACAACGTCGAGACGCAAAGCCGTGTCTCGGAGGTTAGCGCACAGGACACAGTTATAATTCTATCCAGCTATTTGGACGCTTGACTGAAAGCACATTCTACCGTAGGATCTGCATGTCACGTGCTATGCAATTGCCACCTCGCGACTTTTCGTGCCTAATTTAGCATTTTAAGACAGTTTTAACACTTTGCTGGGCGTTTTAATATCATTACTTAAATGGCAAAAGCTATTATGCATGTTATTTAAGATGTACGAATGTAGTTTACACCACAATTTAAATAAACCGTTATTTAATAGCATGTGCGTTTTGACTCTAGGGGTCCATGGTGGATGAGGCGCATACCCTAATTTCTTGCAACCAACCCAAGCTCTAGCTACAAGAATCCGCCATTTTATTTTTAGTTGATGTTGTTAGTGTACTCATATGATAGGTCATTTTATCAGAGACGTTTTCTGAATTGCGCTGTTATGTATAGTCTAGTAAAAAGTTTATAAAATCGGCTGGAAACGCGAAATTCGCTCTTAGTTGTGTCGCATGTTTTTAAGCTGTAGATTAGCGAGGAGTAAGTTGTCCCTTGAACCACCATTCCTCTAAATTTTGCCCAGTCGTCTATCTAAGAACGTCAAGCAATACGTTTTAGTAAGTGCAAAACTGGACTAAGTGCATATGCCATTTGATGGGTGGCCTAGCTTCCAAAAAAATAAGGGCCGGCTGACTCACGTGGTATAGACAGAAGACTGGAACAAGGAATTTATCCACCCATCGGCATCGGGGTGACGTGTCAGGGTGAGCTGTCCGGCACACGTAGGTAGTACACAGTTCTATTGGCAGTCGACACCCTGTACCATATTTCGCTGTGACATGTATTTTACAATATAACCTTTGTTAATAATATTTAATTGTTATTTTACATTGCTCATGTGTAAAAATGTTTCTTAATAATGCACAGTTTTTCCCGAGCTATTTTAAGGAATATCAGAGGCCTTAAAATAAACGAATCCGAATATATTGTCTCTGTGGGTTAGAAACAACTTTCTTCTTCAAAATGTTACAATAAAGTACTCCAGAGATGCACTCTGATTTCCAAATTGTACAGTTCGTTTCGTTGACAAATGTTGGGCTAACGCCAACATCTGGTAAAGATACTTTCCTTATGTTCTTTCATAAACAGGAGATTATTTTTAGATCATCTTGTGTTTTTGGCTTGATACGTAATTTCTGTTTGTGTTTAGGCCACTGTAGCCCAACGTATATTAATTTTTTTATTCACAACTATCGTAACAACAACAGGATTTCAGTGGTGATCGCCATACTTAAGTCTATGGCTGCAACTGAAACTCGTCCTTCAGAGTATATTGTGACCCTAAACACGCGACATAAGGTTCTAAACAAAATGTTTAGCACGCAAGGTTGTCAAATATGGCATGGTATGGTGCATGACATAATTTTACTTAGACCCCTAGTGATGATCAGCGTTGGACTCCATACAGCGTAACCTTGATGTATTGAGCAAACAGTGAGCAGACCACCTTGAGCGTTGGTGTCTTTAAAGTGTTTTCCTTTGTCGTTCCTTATGCTGTAAAACAGCAGCGAAGTGGATGTAGATGCAAACAAACTCAGTGTTGTTGAAGTATTCCGAGTTCTGAAGCTTTCCCTTATGTGATCATCACATTCGGCGCAAAATTCAGTATCAAGAATTCATTGAGACCCTTTCAACAGTAAAGTTTTTAGAAGGTAGTGTGTGGAAAAATATAAGGAGAGAAAGAAAGAATCAGTTACATTCGGAAGATATTTAAGTCTAACTGACCAACAAAAATGTATACTTATATACATATAACGGGTGATCCAAAAGACTCCGAACCGGCTGCCTGTATGCGTCCTTGGCGCTCTTCGCCGACTGCCGTTGTCATAGAACAGTGCGGATGAAACCATACAACATTTTTAAAACTACTTATAAAGGCTTTACTTGCCAATGTTATTAAAGGAGATGCTGAAGCTGGCCACCGTCGTTGTTCATGCGTTTTTGGCACCTTTTAGGAAACTATCCATCACTCGTCGTAGTTCACGTTGAGAAATGCCGGCAATTTCCTGGTGGATATTTTGTTCTAATTTTTCCAGGTGTGTGGTTTTGTCTTGTACACTTTATACTTTGTTTTCCCAGAGATAGAAATCGCACGGAGTTAGGTCGGAGACCGAGGGCCCCACAAATATCTAATAATAATTCTGTGCCCTCCCGTAAGTCGGTTTCTTCCTTTTTCTACTTTTCGGAGAGGGAAAACAATTTTTCACTGGAAAATGCGACTAGCAATGATCTGATTTATTGCGTTGCTGTGTAACCATATGTTTATTTGGAGAACGTAGATAAGAGCAATAAAATACACTTGGCTATTCTGTACCGCGGGAACGGATATGCGTGACCTTGTGTACAGCAGCTGCCTGTTATCGTGTTTCCGTGTGCGCAGTGGAAAATCACCATGCAGCGGTTCGGATGTTTTTGGGTCTGTGTGTGTGTGCGTGCGTGCGCGTGTGTGTATAATATAAATTTGGTAAAGCAAATAAGCCACATTATTTTTAATTATATTCTTTTTCCACGTAATGTCTTATATATTTTGAGAGCTTTAATATTTCCGCACGACTAAAGTTCATTTCACGACTGGGAAAATTATGACACTATTTCTTGATGTGCTCCATCGCTTCATTGCTTTGGCCGCGAATGCCCTTCTGTAAAGCATCAAAGCCGTGATAAATAATCGGGGCGCTTAGTGGGGCTGCAGTCGGGATATAGAATAACTTCCAATCCTTTTTTCGGAATTACCGCTGTGACAAGCAGTGGGAGCCTGACATTGTCCTGTTGCAGGACGATCTGCCCAACACAACAGAGATCACGATGTATCGTGTGGTGTCGAGCAACGTTCATTGTCCCAATTTTAAGAATCACTCTTCCAACCCATGACAGTCTCTTGGCTTCCCTTTTTTATTGGGAATTACGCTGTTCTCATCCCATAGATACTCTTCCGTTTTGTTTCTGGAGCATATTGACGCAACCAGCTTCCATTATCCCTCACAATACTGAGGTGAAATTATGACTTCTGTATGTTTATTATGGACATTTTGTATTTCTATTTCATAAGGACGCAAATCAGTCACGCGTTCATTAATGTCCGTTAAATCATCCTGGAAAGATAGAAGCCTGGCATTTTTAGCAGTAATAGGAACGTGAAATGTTTATCTACTTGGTGATGCATGCCAGATGTTCCATGTGGGAGCAATACTGAGGACCTTGGAACTGCGTTTGGAGACTGTTTTCTAGGTCATATCACTGATTTGATGAGACACTAAATGAACGTGGGCCCTACTTGTCAGATGCATTATTTGTGCAGGCAGTTGCCAAGTTCACGAGTTGGCGAGATGGTCTGTGAATGCCTCTGGTTTATACTCTGTGAAGACATAAACGGGCTAGTGCACCAGAGTATGTCAGTATCTCTACCACAGGAATTACAATGTTACCTCATTAGTCAACAGAGATCAGACTGCGTTATCGCCGTAGCTACCATAAACAGTCACCTTCATTCGAGGCCATGCAACGCTTATTGACTTCCGAGCAGTGTTACAGGTTTCTGGTAGAGAAAATCCCCCTATAGTCCTTCAAAATCCCTCAAAATCAAAATAATTCCCGTTCTATTCATAAAACCTAAATTTGAAACGCATGTTGGTATGAGCTGCTCCACACTTTTGACAAATACAAAGTAAATGTTGAACACTTATTTTTGATAATGCATGGCTAAAATAAGATGTTAAACGTAGAAATATTCAGATACTCACTTTAGAAATATGGTAGGTATCCCTTTAAGCCCCTATTGTGTTTATACCTAATCACTTCTTTGTCACCTTCTCCAGCAACCAGCAACGCGGCAATTTTGGCATCCTTTGTATACTTTTACATATTTTCATTAAATAAATTCAAAATTACTTCGCCAACAGGATACTGATAACACGCCTTTTTGAGTCCTTCATGTCCATTTTCACATGCACAAGCCGGAAACTGTGAAGATAACCTGTTTCTCTTTGGTTTTAATATCGATAACATTGAGAAAATATGCTCCACTGAACCATTAGAATGGGACAAAGAAAAACAGATTTTAGCTATTTTTTTGCTAAATTTCCAAACAAATATTCCGAATTAGAATTTTGGCAGTCCTTAATTTGTTTCCAAAATTCTAGAATTGGCAAATTTAAATAAACATTTTTTCTTCAAAGGACAAACGACTCGATTCAGTTTCAACAAGATCTGAGGCGATTTTCTTTTTAAATCATTCAATTAGTGATTTTAGGGAAATGTTAATTTTTTTTAATTATCTTGTTTACTTCCAATGCAACTAAGGGATCCAGAAACGCCAGATTGTGCATTAGTTCTTGTCGGACTGGCAACCTTTTCACCGATTCAGTGAATGTTACTTAATAACATTTGCGATAATTTACAGATGTGGCGTTGTAAGAAACGGTAGCATTTTCTTTTCTGCGATAGTTGGGTCAATGGTGTTTCATTACGTAGGTATACTGCAAAACTGTTAGCTTAATACTTCTCATTTAATGCTGGAATACCTAATGAACAAAAATTCTTAGTTAAAAACTGAAGTTCTTGGGTGAATTAATTTGAATTTTTGAGTTTAAAATTTTTACTTGAAAAAATCCCATAATTTCCAAAGAATTCCCTCATTCTCTTTCGAGTTGAAAAATCCCTCAACACTGCTTCTGAGTGGTAGTGAGGTAATAAAAATCTACCGCTAGAGATTGCACATGCAAGTCGGAATTATACCGTGATGTTTGTATATAACACTGCTTGTGTGTGTGTGTGTGTGTGTGTGTATGTGCGTGTGTGTGTGTGTGTGTGTGTGTGTGTGTGTGTATGTGTGTGTGTGTGGTGTGTGTTGCAGCTGCTTTTAAATCATAGTCGGAGTTTGTATATCGTCATGTCTGTCACATTTGCTAGAATGTGCTTCCTTTAAGTATCGTAACACTGCTATCATTCCTGTCCTAAAATGAAATCGCCATAATAATGGACTCCATGGATTTATGTGTAACTACAGTTATATACCAAATCAAATTATGACTATTATATTAGGATAGGAAGCCCCAAAATATCTTGTATAAGTCAATGTGAATTACTATTAATTTACACACCAAGTCAGTAATAAATTTACCCAATATCGTAGCGTGATCTTTGTGACATTCACATAATGTCATGTTACTGCTGCTGACACCCATTAACACTTTGGAGAACAATAAACATCCCACATTCTCGTTTTTACTAAGGAAATATATGTCTCCTCTCATTCAGTCCTAAATGCAGTTTCCGTGGTTTTGAAGACATTACAGTCAGTAGGTACTATTGGCGTTGAGGCGTACTGACCTTGGATGTTGAGCGCTGCGGTCGCTTCTTATCTTGTTCATTATAAGAGCGAAATACTAGTAACTTGGCGTATAGTCACTGATAAAACACAAATAGATGTTCTCTCGCGCCTGCCGATAGTTATGAGACATTGCTGTCCTGAAGATATGATTGCATCTGAACAGTGTACATACACTGTCTCGCCGTATTTGTGTGATAAGCCCATATATACAGCTGGGCAGTTTCACATGCTCTCCGATACGCTTCATGGCTTTGCCAATCAGTAGGACGCACAGTACTCGGATAGCGGCTTGAGCCAACGCTGATAGTGCTGCCTAAGCTAGGGGACGGGGGTTCAGCGACGAGAAGGGTGTTGTATCGTGGAGGTTGCGTCACAGTTCTCGCGAGACCAATATTTGCGGCGGCGTTGACGAGCTGCTGGCAGGCTGAGGTTCAGCCCGATGGATTTTGCTGCCCAATAGGGTTTTATCACAGATAGGAAAAATATTAGGAAGGGTATTTAAGGCGATACCTACCCTAGACGCATTAGATGGAAATAATGAAATTCAACCAAAAATTTCGATACGAGACTTGAAAGGTTTAGACGCTTTAGAGGGTTATTGACGACGACGTGCTACTGGCAGGCTGAGGATTTTTCAGCCCGACGACTTTTGCTGCGTGCCTACCCCTGTTAGGGCTTAACCGCAGATAGGAAATTTGGGTATGGATTTTAGAAATAGGGTGCCCACACTTGTTAGAGAGAGAGAGAGAGAGAGAGAGAGAGAGAGAGATAATAGTTTGTGCCAACTAATAAACAGTTGTTTTCTTCTTTCAAAAGTATCACGTGAAAATGTGTACAATTTATTTAATTTTGTGTGACTCTGAAGCATTAAAAGGCACACTAACTAATTCAGTGAGCTCAAAATTCATATCAACGCAGAATTAGTTATTTCTTAGTATTAAGTATATTGCTTAAGTTTATTTGGAAGCACAATTTATCTTGGCTTGTTGCAAAATGTGCGCTTCATCACCAGAACATGGAGTTGTGAAAGAAAAGGTTGAATTTGCTTCAATATCCTTCATAGTAGGTGATTGATGTTGCATAGTTTGAAAGTACTTTTAGATACACATTAATTGTACTATAAGTTATTAATTCCTTGTAATTTCCTCGAGCATTTTAACTATATTATAACTCTTATAACCCTTTGTAAATAAAAGACAAACTTTTTAACACCTTGAGGTAAATGAGTTAATTTTCATTTTTATTCCATACACACATCTTGGCTAGAATGAAAGATTAAGTTGCTTTATAGAAATGCTCTGCGATTTCTCAGTGTTATACGTATAGGGTCTTCAGATTTGTTTGACCTTTAGTGCCAGCCAGTTTAAATGAATTATGCCGTTATTAGTTGAGAGAACCCTTTGTATCAAAGGGGAGATGCGGAAGTGAACCTCAAGCAGCATGCGTTTCCGACTTCCTAGGTATTGTTGTTGTTGTAGTGTTTAACGCCCGCTTTTACTACTACGGCACCGCAGGCGGTGACACTGATGATACATGAAGATGGAGCACCGGTGGAATGAGATGGCGGGGGAAACCGGAGTACCCGGAGAAAACCCGCCCTGACGCCGCTTCGTCCACCACAAATACCACATGCGGGTCCCTGGGATCGAACCCGGGCCGCCTAGGTGGTAGGCGAGCGCGCTAACCGCTCGGCCACGGCGCCGCCACTTCCTAGGTACATATGTATGTGCAGTGCGGAGATGGAAAACTGCTTCTCCCTAGGACATTTTACACCTTCTTTGTATGCGAGATGGAAGTGACAGAATTTGCATGGATGAATGCTACTTCCAAACTGGAAGATACGAGGAGTCTATCGTTACAAAGATCGCCCGTTGTATGAATCATTTTCTCCCTTCTTACCCAGAATTTCATCACGTCCCGAGAGAAAGCATGATAAACAAAGATTAAAGGCTGGGCATATATACCTAAGATTACTAATTTGACGTTGTTACATTTTTATGTATTCCTATAATGCTGTGTAGGCCGCCTCCGTAGCGCAGCTGGCAGCGCGCTTGCCTGTGGCGCGGAGGACCCGGGTTCGATCCCCGGTACCAGCATGGGGATTTTATCCCCTCTGGGAGGTCTGGCACGGGGTGCACTCAGCCTCGTTAGGTCCCGGGGGGACCAATTGAGGAGCTACTTGATGGAGAAGTAGCGGCCCCAGGTCGAGAAGACCGCATAACTGGCCGGGAGGCTCGGGGCGCTGACCACGTCCCACCCTCCAGTACTGCACCTCACCAATGACGCCTGTAGTGGGCAGAGGTGGGGGACGCAGCGGCTGGGCGGTAGGCCTTGGCCCTTCGTGGGCTGTCGCGCGGGGTTTACATTACATTTTTTTTTACATAATGCTGTGTTTTATAGTTTTTATTACAATGCCGTTATTTTGCTTTCATGCTGTTTTCTTAATTTATTCTCTGTAGGTCAGTTTTCGTTTACTGCTGTGAAGAGTATGGATAAGGGATTTTTTTGGTAATTGAAAAGTGTTGCTATTAAAGAGTGTGTTACTGTACGCTGTAAAAACCTTCAATTATTTGGGTTACCTATCAGTATACATACCTGCTGAGATTGCGAGTTTATGACACGGGCGCGAAACAACTTCCATATGGAAACACCGGAATGTACGGTACGATACAAGTCCCATTTAACTAAAGTGACTTCGAAACTCATCTTTCACTGCCAGAGGCACTGGTGATAAACTCACTTCAAAGTACTGGTGTCGTGAGCAGACGATTCAATAGCGGGAAAGGCTGAATAAATCTGAAGACCCGGTATAACCTGAATATCTAGAAATTGAAGTGCATTTGTTTTTATGTTAGTTTATAATGTTTTGCTTTCCTCTGGTTTTTCTATTGTGGGTAC
>CM060964.1:187308451-187338451 GCA_030765045.1 Tenodera sinensis
AATAATAAATGTTTAGTTGCATTCCTACCTCATTGTCACAAATATGTTGGTAAAATGGTTCGGTAAAGTGCATGCTGTATCAATTCTGCACCATTCTGGAGGATGATCGTTGTTAGAGGAACAGTTATCCCTTTGCAGTATAGCGAAAGATTGAGCCGCATTCTTTAAGATAGCATAACAAGATTTGTGTAAGAAATGTATCAATACACAAGCAACTGCTTCTTCCTTATGCTTGCAGTACGATCAGAGCTGCACAGTTTCGACCGGTCACATCTTTCGGTCCCTAGAGCATTTGCCTGCAGTATGAAGGGTTCTGAATTCGATTCCCGACCAGGCTCGAGACATTGTTGTTTAAGCTAGGTGTTTGTGTGTGTCCATAGTCTGGTGAGTGAATGTGAGTGGGTCTATTACTAGGTATTTCATAACCAATTCGCCCATTGATAATATTTCAGAATTGCGGCTAGGCAAAATATTCATATACTAGCTGTCCCAAAAAAGCACCGACAACGTATAGTATGTTGTGTGGCATGGCAAACTGATTGATTTTCAGATAGGAGCCCTTGTCCGCAAATGTACTGTTTGGAAGAGCGTCGAAGTTTGAGAACGAAAGGTTGTGACAATTTGTAAACATTTGTTTTGGCATCTTAATACGGAAGGTATGCAACTCTTTAGCCATTTGTGTACTGGGATGAACGATCTGAGCATAATATTCCTACGCATGCGCTAATTTTTTCGAGAAAAAATTTTCTTGGTGCGCATCCTACAGCAGTGCGACACGTACCAGTGCACAGCTGTGGAAAGGCCAACATGAGCTCCAGCACACTTTGATGTAAATGTGCGGAATCACCTCAACGTCGCGTATTCAAATCGATCGATTGGCAAAGGTGAACCAGTTCCATGGTCAGCACGGTTGGCACATCTGACACCTCTCGACTATTTTCTTTGGAGTTGTATGAAGAGTATTATGGCACTCCTGTAATATCAGCGGAGGACCTTATTGCTCGAGTCCACGGAGCGATTGAAAATCTCCAAAGACAACGGCACGTATTGAAACATGTGCATGAGGCTCACCATCACCGATATAGGCGCAGGAATGACGTAAGAGGTACACAGTTCGAAGTCTGTTTTTAATGTAGACAGCTCGATTTTGGGTTTGTTGACGAAATGTGAACGCACATCCATCTTACACTTCGATGTGCTACAGTGTCCAAGCCGTGCATTTCCGAACAGGGGTTCCTATTTGAAAATCAATCAGTTTGCCTTTTTTGTTCTATTGGGAAGTATTCGTGTGGGCCTGCAGACAGCACCTCACTGGGCTACAAGTGACTTGGGGGGGGGGGGGGGGGGGGTTAAACGTAAGAACTTTAAATGGAACCATGATATAAATTTTGCAATTTTATTTAACACACTTGGTGAATTAGAGAAAGAATATTGGAATAACGCACAAGATTAACATTGACACAATATGATGTCACTTTAACCTTCTGCAAGAAAGGTAAAGTAAGCTGAGTATTAATTGTTTAACAGAGTACAGGCCATGAATGCTGCTCCCAAAAACAATTCCTTATTCGGTAGGAATTTTATTACATATACAAGTTTTAATAATAGTTGGATATGCAATAAAAAGATTATTCAACAAGAGGTATTTGTGTAATTAGGTGAAGACAGACAGAAATAACCCGGTCCAGGTTGTCAAACATTTTAAAGAAGTTCAATGAAACAGGAATCTAAAGGACAAGAGAAAATGTGGGAGACCAAGCTATGCTGTGAATGATGAAAATGCTTTTAATCTATTGCCGTCTTTCCAAGGAAATAGCAAGGGATTAGTCAGTTATGCATCTAACATTGATACAACACTAAATTAAAGATAAACAGGTGGGTTTGAAACCAACAGTTGTAGAAAGAGAATCTTGTGTGTTACTCCAATGCTTCTTTTTGTACAGTGGGCATGTTAAGTGATGTTCTTATATTGTATAAATCCTTACGTTTACATTTTATGAAAAACGTTTTAAACAAAAGTTTATTTCCTTACTGGGGATTATCAGCATATCTAAACTTCTACCATGATCCCATTTAAAGTTGTGAAGTTGAATCACTGAGATGCTGTCCCGTCCCTTACGCTTGCTAGAGGTCCACTACCTCCCATGGGAAACTTGACTTTATTGGTACATTTAAAATATTCTATGCCTTTTGTTACCCTGCGTGCCGCAATGTTAACAACGCCTTAAAACAGATTAAAACTATAGTTCCTCGTAGTACGTGACTATAGTAGAACATGTTTTTACTTGTTAAATACTCATCTATCGAAATGTTGTACATAAAAATACTTGTCAGAAGCATTCTGCTCAAAAACTTTGTTGCGTAATGGTTCTATTAAAAAGTGACTAATAAGCCAGGTAATGCGACTTTGGTTTTCTTATTTTTAATATAAGGATCTAAGGTGTGCTATTTACGAGGGCTATTTTCTTTTCAAGGTCCGATCGGTTGAGAAACCAAAACCACAGTGGGAATCAAAAATATTATATTTGTAAAATTTAGCTGCACCTAACATAGTCGCCTAGCCGACGTAGACATTTTTGATAGCGCGGTACCAACATTCCAACCCAAGCCTGTGCTTTCAGCCACTTCCGTTATGATGGTATCCAGAGGTGACTGAAATCCTAGGAAACAAATCACTAAACACGGAAATTAAGAACCGGACGATTTTCTCGAAGCGCCTGGTCCACTCGGTGAACAAGATCATGGATTGACATTCGCTTTCTTCCCTTACCGCTTGCATCATGGACATACTCGTATGTACGTCCTGCTTTGAAGTTCCTGCGCCATTGCCGAACTTCGCTGTCGCTCGTGAAATGTTCACTGTAGACGTGGATGAATTTGGGCTGCATTGCACCCCTCCGCATTAAGCGCGCATTTCACATTTGGTTTGGATACTGCTGTTTTGGGCACGTTTATGTACTCGCTGCGCGCTCAGAACTGACAAGCGCGACACGATATGACCAGTGGGCATACTAGAGACACTGCGCAACACATCTGCACAAAGTTCCAACTGATTTTACTGCACTTTTGGTTTCGCAACCTATAGGACCGTGAAAAAAAATAACCTTCGTATCAAGTTTCATAACAAACGCTTCGGCCATTTTTCCATAAAAGCGTAGTTATACATACGCGCGAGCGCATCCAAAATTGCTTTCAAGTAGTTTCAGAGTACTCTCATTGTACATGTCCGTATCAATAACATTATTCACCCAAAATCATTAGTTGGTTATTCAGTTCAATTTTTATTATATAATTGATTGTGATTTATATCTCTTTTTGTATAAAAGTTTTATCAAACACACTAGAAAAGTGTAATTTTTGTTCCTACTACTAAAGCTGTAATTCTGCTTTAGTACAAAGAAAGCATATATGAAAATCAGCTTCTCAAAATTGAACTCTGTACCTCTTGTATCTAGTCGCAGTCTGTTAAGAAACTCAATTTTGTGTTCAGTGTATAGTAGCAATCTGTCTCGTCCAGTACGCAGCTTTAAACATTGAAGCTTCCAGTATCTGAAGCCAGGCCCATTAAGTTGTGCCGATGCCTGGGACGAACGTATAAAATGCTAAATGTGTGTGCTAGTGATACAAAAGGAAGTGCTTGCATTAAGTGAAATTAGCGCTATGAAGAGAAGGAAATTGAAGTGAACATGGCGAGCTATTTTCGTTGGATGAAAGGAGGTAGCACGGGTGGTGGCGCAGCAGCCAGTAGGAAGGATGAGTCTCTCATGTTCCAGAAACCACGCTCAAGGTCCTTGGATGCCAAGGCTCTGGAGCTGTCCGGCATCCGTATGCTTCTGCACCATGTAAGTCAAACTTCAGCATGTCTTACAATGGACGTACGTACCTACATTCATATATTCTGTGTTGGAGTTCTTGTAGGCTAAGTTTCACAGATACTGTACTGAGGCACTTAAAATGTTCAGACAATTAAGTTGAAGTGTCCCGCCTTACGGTCCTTAGGTAACACACAAAGTACCTGTAGCAACTTCTAGTAATAAATCACCAATGTTTCATGATGTAGGCTTGTTAGGTACCTATTTCAGTTTCAAATATCTTCTGAGTGTGTCTTATGTTGCTACGGTGTAGTCCATATTTGTTTTCAAATACGCTGTAGGATTAAAGAAATAACTTTTTGCATAAAAATATATTTAAAAAGTAACTGATTAGTGCATTTTACACATCATTTTTACTTTGTTTACCAAATACATAGAAGTAGAGAAGGTATTGAATTCCATCCAAAAATTCATTATGAGAGTTCACCGGAAATACACGTTTTAAGACTCTCTGAATCCAAGAAAAGCATCTAAAGGTTCATGTGTGTTTCTGTGTGAACGGCATCACTCCAAAACGAATAGTCAGTTAAATACAAAACTTAGTGTTTAAGTTCAGCGTGTTCCAAGGATACGAGACGAAGATTTCCAACTACCCTTCACATGGAACATTTTTGGAAAAGGTACCTAACGATGTTGATTAAATTATCATGATTGTTTAGCATATTTTTATGACAAAATGTAAGCATGTCCTGAATATTCTGGGAATAGCTTGTGAAGTCCTCTTCATTCTGGATGACTTGGCATAACTGGTGAACTGTAAAATATAAACAAAATGTTACTGTACAAAACCTTTAGATCTCATTAAAGCACACAATTGTGTCAAATAATACTTTTTGTGGAGTTCACCATTTCCGAGATATTCTGTGTTATTGCTTTACGTTTGAGAACACATACTTTTCTCAAATGATAAGTTGTTTTGTGTTTGTTTCTTACCCCCCCCCCCCCTCCTCCATCTCTCTCGGCATTCAAAAACAACAGAATTTCAAAGCCATCTCATAGTAACCAGCTGTGAAAAGCTTCACTATTGCTTAAGCCTACTGTATTCCTCTATTACCATTGCACCTGCAAGGGAATATTTAACAAAACAATTTGTATACAGATGTGTATCTAATTAACGTGAAGTAGATATAAGAATAGAATAGATGAATAGGAGTATTTTTTTGAATAATGGCGATATGAAACAATTCCTTCGTAACCAAGATATCAGCGTAAGGTCAACGCGCACTATATAAACTTTACGACATTGGGAGGGCGTTATCTGTGTTGCCTTGAGCACCTGGAACCTACTCCTGTTGACCTCTGATCGGGTGAAAAGTTCAGAGTCAGCTACAGTGTATGGTTTATGGGTAGCCAGCCTCCCATCCATTGAAGGAATTGTTTCATCTTTAGTCATAATTATCTAACTCATCGGATTTTTCTTAAATAACTTGGTTGTAACAAACATTTCAAATAGTGGAATTTTTGGCCTAATACCTTCAGTATAAACAAGAAACAAACTCAAAAATATCCATGGGAAAAATCATAGTTTTTATTGGGAACAGGATTATAATGGATGAGGCAAATTCACTGCTCCAGAGAAATAAACTGGAATCCCCCCCCCCGATAGAGCAACGCAGGAATGTCAAACGGTGCGCTTGAGCGCAAGCGCGTGCTTGGGAGCTTAGTAGGCTCACGGTGCCCATACCAGCAGCACCTGTTTGCTCTGCTTAGAATAGTGTTAATCAGGGCTGCACAACGTGTACACCATGGAGAAAGCGAAGCTACTTCCACATTTTCAGTCCCTTAACAAGAACAGAAATTAATAAATATTGAGACATGCTGTATGCACTCTTAAGAGTTTGTTGGACGATTTTGAGATTTGGAAGGTCTCAAATCTAAACTGCATCTCTTTTCCTTGCCCTACTCTATTGATAATACAGAAATAGAAGAGGTGGACACTTTCCTATACTTAGGAAATGTCACAAAAACAGGTGGAGCAGAAGAAGATGTAGGAAGGATTCGCTTAACAAATGAAGCATTTGTGCAATTATACCCCATATGGCGGAATAACAACATATCATTGAAGACAAAGCTCAGATCGTTTAACACCAACGCAAAAACACTTCTCTATGCTTGCGAAATATGGAAAATTACAAATTTAATAAACAAAGGGATACAGACTTTTGTTAACAGATGCTTGAGGCGTATTATAAACATAAGATGGCCGGAAACAATATCAAACGAAGAATTATGGAAAAGAACTAATCAACATCGCATATGCAATGAAATTAAAACAAAGAAAACGGAAGTGGATAGGCCATACACTAATAAAGCCAGATGGAGCTATTGAGAAGACTGCACTAGACTGGAACCCTCAGAGAGCTAGGAAGAGTAGAAGAAACTGCTGGCTGTAAACAATACTCGGATATCAGGTTATTATACAAGTTGCATGTTGGGACTTGTAGCTCTGTTTATCAGCATACATCAGCGTTAATCAGCCTCTCAGGTATTTGTGTAGAATATTATATCATTTAACGATAAATTCATTCTAAAACTCAGATTACTAGGATGGGACTACTTCCCTGCACGCATTGCTACCGTGTGGTACAACGGTGCACTGATTACGTGGGTTTGTTTTGACGCGGACAAACCTAAGACTGAACTTGGTATAGGAAAACATGGAAGCGATAGAGCATTGTGGGAAAAGCTAGAAAGAAGTGAAATGGTTGGCTGGAAACAGAGTGCAATGGAGGCAATTTACTACTGCCCTATGTTCTATCTAGGAACCACAGGAAATGAGTCAAGTAAGTCATTTTATTGATCCCGAGAACGTTCCAGTTGAACTTCAACTAGAACTTACTCATTTATGCTGTGGTTCAGGTCTAAAATAGGCGTATATGATGAGACATGAGGGGTTGTTGTAGTGTTTAACGCCCGCTTTTACTACTACGGCACCGCAGGCGGTGACACTGATGACACATGAAGATGGAGCACCGGTGAAATGAGATGGCGGGGGAAACCGGAGCACCCGGAGAAAACCCGCCCTGACGCCGCTTCGTCCACCACGAATACCACATGCGAGTCCCTGGGATCGAACCCGGGCCGCCTAGGTGGTAGGCGAGCGCGCTAACCGCTCGGCCACGGCGCCGCCTGAGACATGAGGGAAACTCTCAGTGGTAATGATATCTACGTAAGCATAACTGAACTATGGAACTTCTACGTCACAGGGGGGAAGGCCGTATGCGAGGGTGTGCAGTCTCTTCCAGTGACAAAGTGGAACTGGGGCGTGAAGTGCGCGGTGCGTTAGTGGTAGTGACCTTCCTACCTCTTTTGTTTACATGCCAATCGCAACATTCCCGCACTCTACGTGCGTAGTCAACGTAACGTCCATGTGAGATTTTCTCCCGTGTCTAATGAGAATAAGCCCTTGATTCACAAACATAACAAGAATGTTATGTTTGTGCAGAAATTGTGTGTATGTTTGGTATTACGCATTTACCTCTGCCTTGAGACTTGCTTCTGCAATTAATGACTCCCCAAATATTAAGGCAGTGGAAAAGCACAAAATGGGCATAATAAATGCGTAATTAGGTTCAAAGTGTGACCACAAGTAGAGGTATTAATGTGGAGCTATTTTTATTTTATGTTACAGGAGCAGTGTGTTTCCTTTTGAATTGTACGGTTAAAAGTCGTATAAGTATCCTTTATCTTTTGTGGGTTTAATGTTTTGTTTTTGAAATATTAATTTGTTTTTGAATAATTACGTTATTATTATAATTCGTATTAAAACCTTATGATCACAAAATCTATTTGAATAAATGCTTTTAATCAAACAAGAAGAAACTCACTACCAGTGTGTATGCCAGTCTTTCTCGGAGCGTTTCATGCCCGCGAGTATTGTCAAGGTCATGAAATTGCGCTTCGGTTGACATCGGGAGCACTGGGTAATCACAATGATTATTTTAGCTCTTACGATAACAGCTTAATTAATTCAGTTTCGAGCACCTTCATTGCAGAATGTAGCTTTCAGAGAAGTACAACCAAATATTAAACATAACTTGAAATCCAAAATTGCAAGTCTGAATACTCCTCTCCTTGAAACATTGTGTGGTGTAGGTTAGTTTTATTTTCTCTGCCACGTACAGTACATAATAGGTAGAGAAGGTACCCACATAGTGCATTCCACTCCAAATTTCGGTATTCACTGGAAGTACATGTTTTGAGACCTCCTGCATTTATAATAATTTATAAGTATAAAAAGATCCGCATTATTTCAGTATCTTCCAAAGATGCAACATCAAGTTTTTCAAGAAAATACTCACCCACATCTATCCTTTACATCAGTAATGTCATTGAGGGGAAACAGTGCCGTTACTTTTTCGCTTTCCTAGTTACCCTTCACTGATGACATAATAGGAAAAATGCTGGGAGGATTCTGGTTGGACTTTGTAACGGGACATGTCGACGCCCACACTGACGTTATTGTGTTGTGTAACTCCAAAGGGGTGCAGACGTAGCGCATAACCAATTCCAGTCACCTTTACCCTGCAAAGCCACGCCACGCCACGCCACGCCATGGCACTAAACCAAAGCGAATGGAGGGAGGAAAGGGGAAGAATGATCCACGGTGTCACTTTTTGGCACCTCTGCTTTACATGAACATTTATCGATATTTTTTATTCTCTCAAAAATGACTAACAATTTTGATTAAAATACCATATATTGAAGATATTATATGACATAAAATATATACTATCTTGAATTTTCTGGGAATAGTCAGTGAAGTTCTCTTCGTTCGGAAGGAATTCTGAATAACTTTGTATTTGGTAAACATTAAGCGATGAACAAAAACGTGCTGTAGAAAAGAGCTCTTAAAAATACAATTTATTTCAAATAACTTTTTGTGGAGCAAGCCGCTTCTTAAACATCGCTATTAATGGCAGGAATTGCTCAATACTTTATCGTTCTTTTAAAATCCTGTCATGGGCGTCGACACTTTTTTTCGGGGGAGGACCTATGTTGGAAGTTTGCAATCAAACAATAGTAATTCATTATTCTGTTATGAAAAGTAAGAGTATTTGTTGTGGATAACCGTATTAATTTGTGATAAATAAAAATTCTTCTTTACATCAAAATTAAAACAATAGTCTAATAGTAAGTAAATGACTGCGCATTAAACTTACTAATTTCCAAGGGGAGCAGCGCCGCGCCGCCCCTCCCCCACCCTCCCTTGCCCGCCCTTCGCTACGCCCATGAATCCTGTCGATTTTGAATTATTTCTCGCGAATGCATGTAAAGAGTATGGAATTTTAAGCCAGCATAGTGTCCAGTTGTTAACCCTCTATTGCACGAGTTATTTTGCTAGTTATGTCACTCTTGTTCTAATTCCTGAGCCGGTTTGGGTGTTCCTGCCACGGAAACGGCACCTTAAATGAGGTAATTAGAATAGGCATGAGTGTTACAGATTAGACGAAATGGACTGCGCGTCCATTCAAACCGAACGTCGTGAGTGTATTCCCAGCGACTGTGCAGGAAAGGATGGGGAGGGCCTACCTAAAATGAGTGAGATGTTACGCGAGGATGATGACGGTGTTATATTCAAATACAATTTCATGGATTTTGATTTTTGAAAAAGAAAATAAAGGAACTAATATAATACTAAAATAAATTGATACATTTACCATATAAATAGCTACCAATACCATTATTTTATTGTTAAATACCAATATAATATGAAAATAAAAGATTGTTACAACATTCTAACACTTTGACAAAACATCTCAGCTTTGTTGCCAAATGGCAACACTGCATTAGAGGGTTAAATATTTCGCTATCGCTGTTCCCTTTATACTTCTGATAAAACGCGTAATATAGCTGTTTCTGCAAATGTTTATCTTGATTAAAATGAAGTAGATAGAAAAATAAGATTTATTAGGGATAGTTGTATGCCCACTAATGAACGATAGAGGTAGGGAGAGTCATGTGATTGTAACACATCAGATTTTGTTGTTGTTGTTCTTTTATATGTTAAAATCTGATTTCCATCAGGGCAATGTGATACGTATACAATTTCCATATGGATGTTATTGTTGCAACGGGATGGATCAAGAGGGCGTCGGCCGCCATTGCACTACAATGTTTCATAGAATAAACCACATAGCTGGTTTTGAAATAACTAGCTTTAAAATGTATGCAATAATTATCCTATTGATCTACTCATCATAAATTAAATTATTTATAGATTTTTTCATGTATTCAAACGAGGAAACTTAAATGTTGTTTACACGAAGTGTTTCACATGGTCTTCATTTCTAAATAATTCTGTTCGTATTTAGAGAGTTTAGGAATCTAAGCACTTTTCACTTACCTATAATTAATCAAAGCATATTTGCTTTGCATTGGTGTTAGAGGAAGCGTCATATTCCTCGTTAGCGAGGGCTTAAATATGGACGGTATTTTTCAATCCTTTCTTAAGTCCACCATTTTAAAGCCTGAAGCTTATTGCTAGCATTTGTATGGGCGCAAGTAATTTCGAACAGCGGGTTCGTTTCATTTATGTCTGGTTGTTTTATGTAGCTACTGGTAACGTTAAATTGTGCTCTAGATTAAATGCTTCGCTTAAATATGTACACTAGTCTTGGATGCTCAAAACGCAAGTCCTCAAGCTCAAAGGGTTCTGATGGCTGCTCACTAAACGTGGCCCGGTAGAGCTATGTATGATTACTCTGGAATTTAATCCCTTCACGTCACCATCTTCCTCCCCCTCCCTTCATATTGCACTGCCTTTCTTTAAGTTCTCGCAGCTCTCGTTGAGAAGGGAAGTAAACAAAATCTGATGTGTTGCACTCGTATGACTTTCTCTACTCTTGTACTAACCATTCTTACAAACTCTTATTCTTATATTTTCTTCGTGTTAGTTGAGGTAAACATTTGCAGAAATTATCTTATTGCATATTTCCTTGTAAGTACAAGGGCAATATGGGAGCACAGTACGCTATGAGTGATAGATATTTTAAAGCTTTCAAATTCCATTCTCTTTGCGCGGCTAAAACATAAAAAAATGAATAACGATGTTCCATTTGACGAACGCTTGAAGTATTCCAGAAGTCACACAAATAACAAGAAATATCTCCGAAATGGTTCACTCTCAAAAAAAATATTTGGACATAAATTGTATGTTTTAACAAGATCTACATATCTGTATAGTAAGATTTGGTCTATCTCTTACTGTTTACCAATTATGCAAAAGTCATCCAGAATAAATACGATTAATGTATAGCCAGAAAATTCAAGATATACATTTCATTTGCCATAAAAATATCGTAAACATGACATTTTAATCGAAATCGTTACGAGCTATTTTCGAGAAAATAAAAATGTTCAAAAAATGTTACACGTAAAGGCTAGTGTAGGGTGGAGAAATTTTCTTCAAAATCTTCGTGTCGCGTTCTTAAAGGTTGTTAAACTTAAATACCAACTTTGGTTTTTAATCGACTTTTCGTTTCTGAGTTATGCTGTCCACAGACAGACAGATTGACAGACATACACACGCAAAAAATTTAAAATTATTTTCTTGTTTAACGACGCACCTACGCTGGCACACACACATAGACATTTTTCTAAAAATTCTTTTTTGGTATTCAGGGGGCCTCAAAACATATTTGCGGTGAAATCTCGATATGGAATTTTTGGGTGGAATACAATACTTCCTCTACTTACTATGCGTAGTAACAGGGAAGCAAAATGACTGTTCTACCTGCCTCTGCTACAAACACAACCTTCTGGTGAAGAAACTCCTACAAAGGCTGCTACATGTGAATAGTGCTACATTTATACCACATATTTAACTGTCTTCAGTAAATTATATTCAAAGCAATCGGGTTTCTTGCAATAACTTGCGCCATCCTTAACTGTAAGTCATGGTTTTGCTATAATGAATATCTGTTTGAAAGCTCTTAAACTATGGCCTAACAAACTTGACACACATTTTGCAATTCAGGAGCCGAAATGAGCTTTGTGTCGTAATATTTATTTACATCATTCTCCATGATTTCGTTTATGTCCAGAGGAAAACAATCAAGTGTCCTCTTGGAGGAGTGGGGAGGGAAAATTAGTTCACAGTACCAGTTGGAAGTAGCAGAGCTCATTCCTGGCTATATAAAAGGTGTAAATGAATATACTGCGGAAAAACTGTACATAGTGAAGTGTATATAGTGCAGTGTGTGTAAATATGTATATACGAGCGTGTGTGTGCGTGTGTGTTTGTGTGTGTGTGTGTGTGCGTGTGATGGGACATATGTGTGGAATGCCCAGGAGTAAGTGCGTGTATATATCCGTGTATATAAATTTAAAAAAAAAAAAAAAAAAAAAAAAAAAAAAAACTATCAAAAACAGACAAACACAAAAAACTGAGAATACGCCCAAAAACTGTTCTCGGTGGGCTAAAGCTGCCCACTGTATGGGTTTTTGAACATATAAAAGCAAAAGATGAATCACCAATGTAAATACTGTAAAATATATTTAATGTTAATTTTAGCCTGTAAGCCGGGCCCCTCTGTACCGGCACCGGGCAAATGTTTTTTATAATAAAATAAGTTGAAGTTGAACGGAGGCACGTTTGATGGTCTCCTGAACTAACCGGCATTTTTATTTGTTACACTGCTGTCAGTGGGATTTGTCATATTGTCATTTGTCACATTGATGTCAGGAGGGCGACGTGAACTCCACGATGGAGGAAATGATGAAATAATTACTAGCCAAGATGAACATAATGGGAAATGAAATGAAGGGCATAAAGGAAGGACTGAAGACAAATTAATTCCGGAATGCAGCAGATGTAGACGGAAATGAAAGCCGAATTGAAAGACGTGAAGTCCGAGATGGAAAAGGTTGAAATAGAAATGTCCGAGACAGAGATGGAGCTATCGGCGAAGATTGATGGACAACTGATCGGCGTGAAAGAAGATGCGGAAGAACTCGGCGGGAACGCGTTGACGTCGTGGAGAACGTCGGGAACGTCCTAGCGCCCTAGAAGGCAGTGTCAAGGAACTGAATGCCGGGAGCGTGGACCTGGGGAGGGAGCACATAGTGGCCGAGGTGACCGTTACGTCCACCTTGGAGAACGGAAGTGTGCGACACGCCAGGATCCCCTAGCGGTGTGTGTTAGGGATGTAGCCGACCTTGCCTGTGGAGAAGGAGGTTTGGCTGGAATTAACCTCGGGGCAGTGCGTTATAAGCTTCCATTACCAAACAGGAATAATAGAAAAACGCGCTTTTAATTTCGCATCCGCAAAGCTATATCTGTACAGTGAAGGGTTACATTTTCTGCTATAACCACCTTTATTTTTGCACGGATTTTGAATTTGTTCAAAATTCAGTATTGGTCTTGAGATTCACTACATGACACCACTCGAAAGCGCTGCTGAAACTACCTTTGTTTAACCTTTGTATAATGTGTAGTTTAACCGTTACAACTACTTCCAAACACAGCGAATTACATTATTACGTAATAGGTGTTCAATGTGTCATGCTAGCAAAATTACCAACATCAGTATAGTATTAGTGTACTTTCTTGGTATCGTTTTTGCGGGAATATGCAACTATACCTTAAATGGCACAGCTACAACTATTTAGGCCTGGAACTAAAATGCATTTACAATCAATTTAAATAACGAAATTAAGTTTAAGAGGAGGGAGTATGTATGATATGCAAGTGGCAGCACTGTTAGCAGTGATCACACGACATTCATTTGTTTCATTCCGATCAGACAGCTTAGAGGCGCTTTCCCCCTCCACCCGGACTCCGTCCAGATTATGTTTCGTCTCCACGTGTGGGGCCTATAGTCGAAGCCATCCCCGCACCTCTCCGCACCGCTTGCAGTGTCAACAAGATGCGAAGATTCCCGGGCGGGTGAGTTACAGTCCGAAATTGAATCCGTAATGAAAACATCGGCGCTCTTCCGTGTATTAGCGGTGTAAAAACATTCCAAACGAAACAAAATGGGTGAACGGGAAGTCTAGGAATGTATTTTGGCATGACATCTAATGTCAAAGATATTTGAACTAGTCCTTTTGATGTAATGTTATCCTTTCTTTCTTATTTTTACTCGTATTTATTGGGAAGGCGCCGCCCTAGAGCCCTTCATTGCCAGTCGCCACTGCTAAAACGTAACCAGAAAACTTGCGCATTCAGAACTCCAATAGCCTAGAGAAGTTGCTCATTGAAGAGATAGCTACATAAAGAATTAGAAAATGCAAATCCATATATGGTCATTTCCCATATATTTGATTCTTATACAAGATGTCTCTGATACTTTCAAATAATTTATTAGCTAAGATACTTCGAGAATGATAATTTTGCTTGCTGCTATTGTATCCTTCCTGATGAAGTAAAGTATTCCTCGAGAGCTAGTCACCACGAATCACACGTACACGTCTCGTTAGAAATAATTGGACGCCACCACAAGATTCTGAGTTTCCGATACAGAGCTTTGCGCATGCTTGTTGGTTCACAACTTAGTAGTAATGAAACTAAACTTGAGATACTTTACACTTTGTTATTAAAGTGTGCTGAAATAAGTTCATTGATAGATACATCTGGCACCCAAATGTAAGCACAGTGGTTACAGATACAGGCGAAGAACAGAAATAACATACTAGATTATTAATTCACATATCTGCAGGGTGAGTGAAAGGAAAGTGTTGATTATTTTTGGTCGCTTAGTAAATCGTTACCCCTCTCTTTACCCCTCTCGAGTGAGTGAGTGAGTTGTGTTTAAGGCCCCGTCGACAGCTAGGTCATTAGAGCCCGTTTACCCCTCTCGAATTGCACCACTATTCATAATGCGAGTACATGCTAGTTGTAACTAAAGCCACAATTTGTAGCACCGCCTCGTGTGTGTGAGTGTGTGTCAGTTATGCTGTGAGTGTGTTCGCCCAGACCTAGAGGCCAGCCATCAGCGCTGAACGTAACAGCCCCATGCACGCGGTAAGATGACTAAGAATTGTGGCTTTAGTTTTAACTAATAACACGTCGGCCTGAAAACAAAGTAATGATTTTTCCTGGTCTTTCAGTAAATCGTTACTCGTTAAACTCAACTATCTGATACATATCAGAAGTTACCCGTGGCCAGATTATTGGTCTATGGTAACACAGTTGGGCAAATTTCAGAAAGTGTGCAAATTCACAGAAATGCCACCCAAGACCGGCAGTTTATTGCATACGTATTAGAAGAAAGCTTTTCATTCGAAAGTAGAAACTGAATTATAATAATAACGTAATAGGCAAACATGTTAAGGGTACTTCCATACGATTTATAATTGTAGTATAAATATAGGGAGAATTTGTAGAATTAAAAGTTTTTATACTTTTCAATGTAATATGACATGTTTACTGTAAAGATTTATACGATTTAAGATTTAAGTGATATTGTTGCGTATAATACACTGAATAATATAATATATAAGTAGTATTTAATTACAGTATCTAGTATTTGAATAATTAATCCACCATAACTTAACTGGGGTAGAACTGCCTAATGGTGAAGAGTAGATACAGCTTCCTTGGAGCCGATTATATATTATGTAGCCTCCACTTGGAATAGCGCATTTCTTTGAAAAGCAAGAGTACAGAATTTTCACCCCAAACTTTTGTTCCACTGTTGCCAAGTACTACTTATGGTGTGGTCTGAAATGGGAATTTTCTTACTTGTTTTTAAAATTCTTCACCAAATCTTATTTTTACAATAACGGACCACGTATAGGATTTCATATTTTAGCAATTATTTGAACCACATAATCGCTCGCTTCTAGTACTCTTATCAGACAAACCAACATGCTTTGTGAAGCTTTTAACTTGCTGGGTTTGTTGAGATAACGTTCGTTTAAAATTCTCTGATAGTTTACCTTTTAAATGGACATGCTTTGTGTGAAAATGACGTTTTAACGTACCTGCACCATTACTTTATTTGACAATTGCCAGCCCCCCCCCCCCCACCTGAAACACGGAGGGCATAGGAGTTGCTGTCCTCGGGTCCCCCTGAAACCAAATTATAAATACATTTCTTGATACTGCCGCAAAGCACTTTTAAATTTACTCACATATGTAGAAGTGTACAAGGAGCTGGTGGAAGAAGTATCCGTTTTATTTCCATTTCTTTTCTTTGCCCCCCCCCCCCCATTTTTTAACCACAAACGAATACTTTTATTTACAATTACAGCTCTGGCTTATGCGTAAAACCACAACTCCGTTAAAACACTGTCACATTGGACAGTATTATATCAACGTGGGAATTAACGGTTATTCTTTCATACAGAAAAAGTCCTAAGCAACAAAATAACAATTACTTATGCAATAATAGACCTGTTAAATGCACAGTTTCATGTCACTTTCATATTGGGGACTGGTAACCAACCCATAACCCCGGGCCAAGTCCTACCGCTCGTCCGATGCGTCCCCCACCTCCGTCCATCACAGGCGTCATGAGTAGGGTGCAGCAGCTTCTTAATTGGTCCCTCAGGTCCCTAACGAGACTGAGTGCACCTCAGGCCACGTCTCCCAGTAGGAGAAAAATCTCCACGCCGAGTACCGGGAATTGAACCCGGGTCCCCCGCTTGGTAAGCAGCAGCGCTACCACCGCGCTAAGGAGATGACCATTGGTTACTGGTAGTTACAACAGTAATAAACCAATAATAAGGGGCTATTATTATCATCATCATCACCATCACCACCGCCACCGCCACCGCCACCAGCATTAGCATTAGCATTAGCATTAGCATTATCATTATCATTATCATTATCATAATCATTATCATTATCATTATTTATGAGTTATTCTCTTATAGTGTGTGGTTTATTGTGGATTTGCCTCATTAATTAAGGATTGACACACATCTCTGGATTTGGCTGAAATGGAATAAAATTGCGGCTTATGACAACCGACATTGAGGCTCGTTTGAATTTTTTCCACGTGCTGGTTATTAGCGCTCATAAGCAACCAACAGGGTCATTCCATTGGACATTTTAAAATTTTGTCAGCGAAGACAATTCTGAATTTTGGGTTGTTAACGGTATCACAGAAAAAAGTTAAAATATGTAGGTAATACAAAAATACCTTACTCAGAGTTTAGCTGTAGTGAAGGGGGAATTTCGGGGACGTTGACATCGATATTCCAAAACAGTTTATAATCAACTTACTGGATCTTTCGAATACTGCAATAATTATGATTCTAAAGAGAAATGTGCATATTTAAATTTACTATGGCGTATTGAAAATAAAATTTTAGGATCACTTTTAAATCCAACAATTTTTACCACTTGATATTTTAGTTTTTGCAATGTTACCATTAAAATGTCACGATGGGACCAGCCAAAGTGTGATACTTATTCAAATAAGGATGTTTTACACTTAAGGTTGAAAATTGCATGCAACGTGGAAGACTGTGATAGATACGGATAATTATACACATGTATGCGTATCTCTTGATGCCTACATATAGCGTAAGTGTGAACCTCTGGTGTCTGCAGTGAATATTAACTGAGATTCATTGTACCGACGCTTGAGCTAAAGCTTCAGTGAGTGCTGGATTGTATTGAAGTGCTTCAGGAGGTCTAAAGTAGAGGGAAAGCACACTAAAGAGGAAAATAGTATGAAATAGATTGCCTAATTTAGCTGTAGGTGAAATGATATGCGATCGCTTTCTTATGAAAGTACATGAAATTGCTAATGTTGGAGAGATCGAAACGTATTATGAGGGGAGGGGGGGATCAAGTAGAGAGGAACCCCTCCCCCCCAAAAAATAGAATCAAGTGATGATGAATATATACCACCGGAAACAGAAATGGAGCTAGTGATCAGCAATATAAATCAAATTCTAACTCATATCGGCGAATCATTTATCTCCACACCAAAAACACTCACGTGCCATATCGTACGCTTATAACGCTAATTTGGTTAACAAAGCTATTAATGAAGGTAATTTAGTGACTAAATAGAGTGTTACCTGCATTGTTTAGTTAGTGATGCAAGATGATGCATTTGGCTGCTCTGCATTCTTCAATTCACCTATATGGCTACATGTATAGTAGTGAATACTGTGGTTTTTTTTTCCTTCTTTTTTTTTTTTTTTTTTTTTTTTTTTTTCTTTCCCTTTTCCCCTTGTTCTTCAAAACATGATGAGCCTGGCCCATTCCTCTGCCAAAGAAGGCATTACTTTGAGGTATAGGTTTGACAAGCTTTGTAGTTTAAAAGTATAAATCACCCCGAAGACTGGCTACATTGCCTCTCGCACTGTTGGTGGGGTTCGCCTTTTATTTGCTAACGGTTATAACCCACTGGCATGGGGAGCGGTCCTCTTTGACGGTCATCATGTTTTGCGAAAATCTATAATTATAAAGTTTAAGTTATGGAAATAAAACGTTTTCCAACAAGAACCCCCAAATAAATAATTCTCAATACATGTCACAATGTGAAGTTACTTCGAAAACATGTCATTGAAGGACTTTGAAAAAGTGGCGCCTCACAAGTTGTAAAAATGAGTTGGCGATTTTTACGTGCCTTCCTAGAAGCTGGACTGAGTACAAATAATGCGCAAGTTTGGCGCGTCTCTTCGTGTAGCTGTGCAGGGAAATTTGCTGAAAACAGTAAGGGCATAATGAAAGGGCCTGTTAGAAAATATCATTGCCACTTACATGATGATTAGGCTTAGTAGTCCAGGTGCATTAAAGAGGATTCAAGTTCTGCGCGTTCGTAGTGCGTTTGACGACACAGTGTAGGAAACCTGCTGGCTTGAGTAGCCATGATCGTTGAGGCAACACGTAGTGCACTGGCCATGCACTCAAAGCCTGAGGTCGTGAGTTCGAGTCTCGGCAACCGCAGTAAAATGTGCCTGTGGTAAAGGACGGGGAGGGCCCACGTAAAATAATCGGTATCATTTGACTGCGGTTGCATGGATTTTGCTTCTTTTCTTATAAAAAAACACTACAATATAAATTGTAAAAAAAAGTAATTCACTTGCACGTAAATGTATACAACTAAGGTCAAGCGCAACGGCAACCTAGTAAAATGACGGACATGTCATAGAATATATTGCACATTTATTGTAAATTATCCACTAATATGAAAATAGACGTACATGAAATAAGCATTCATATTAGTAATGAGAATAAATGAAGAGGTAATTGTGACTACATAATACACTATGGAGTCCAGCGCCGTGGCGTAGCGGGCTAGGGCGTCATGCCTTGGTTCCCTGCCCCGGAATGCGGCCCGGGTTCGATCACACCCCTGGGGGTGTGGATTTTAAGTCCCGGGTATAGGACCGGTGCCCACTCAGCATCGTGAGGAAATTGAGGAGCTTGCGATAGCTAAGTGGCCCTGGAAGCCAACTTTCCGACTGGAGGTGTCGAGATGCTGTCCACATCTCCTCCCCGTATCGGTTGGATGATCGCCCACCTCTACCTTGCGTATGTGGGCATGAAGCCGGCCGGCAGTCGGGTTGGCAGGCCTTGGTCCCATATGGACTGTAGTGCCACGGGTAATGCATTCTTGCCACAAACTTCACGTAACCCTCGATGACATTCTGATGCATTTTTGCCACGGGCAACCTCGATTTTAACCATCCTGATCGCCTTTGGTAAACATGCTTTAGAGCGGTGCACTTGACAGTGTTCACTTCAAGGCTACATAGCAAGAGCACACTCCCAATAATTATTACTGGCAGCCGGACCAGTGCACACCACACATCAACACTAGTCACCTGGTCGTTCCAATATCCTATTGGCTCATACCCACTCTCCTGCGACTGTGGGGACTATGTTGCCACTACTTTCTTTACAGACTTCGTAGATAGGTTTTGTGTTTTAAAAATCGTGCGAAATCGGCCAAGAACTGGAAGACAAAAGTTACCGACAGAGCAAGATGAAAGATATGTCATACGGGAAATAACAAAGTACTCTAAAATCAGTGCTCTAAAATTGGCTGCAGGAACATAGCTATTATTTTCGCAGCATTGTCAATAAGATTTGGAAAGTGTGAATCAAGAAGGCCTAGATGTACAATTGTACAGCACTGAGAATGTAAGTCCACGGTCACATCTCAACTCGATTAGCTCCATTTGAACTGCTGCATCTTTTTTTAAAATTTGCCTTTATTATCGATCAGCGCTGCAGCGCTATACAGATAAGTGAGAATTACAGGGAAATAAACTGAATACAAAAACACAAAAAACTTACTACATAAGAACGTGAGTCTGAACAGGAATGAGGTCGACCTCTATAGGCCCCTCAGGGACAAGCACATGGTGAGAATGGTGTAGATCTCAATCCTCTTCTGCGGTGCCTGGCGGGTTGTCAGGTGGTAGCAGCAAATCTTGCGGCAGACGACTGCGGATGCGGTTTGGAGGCTGCGACCTATGGCCCAAGGAGAACAAAACCGCACCTGGGACCTGGTGAAGACGACCGTAGAAGCGATGAGCCTGATGGCGGATGAAGTCCACTATGGAGGAAATTCCAAGTTCACGGTGTAGCTGAGTGTTGCGAACAAACCAGGGAGCGTGAAGAGCGAGGCGTAAAACTTTATTCTGAAAGGACTGCATGGCTGCAATTTTACTAGAAGCTGCGCCACCCCACACAGGGCAAGCATACGTGAGAAGAGGACGAAGTAAAGAGGTGTAAAGTAAAAGCACTGTAGCACTTTTCAGAGAAGATTTACGGTTAATCAGAGGATAAAGCTTGGAGAGTCGGGGATAAGCCAAGTTGAGTTTGCTGTTGATATGAGCCTTCCAAGTAAGTCGGCGGTCAAACAGTACTCCCAGATATCTTACCGTTTCGTCCTTGCGCTTCCAAGGTATGTGGATGTTATCTATCAAAACAGGTGCAGGAGACGCGGGCCGGCGGAGAGTGAAAAGCATCATTTCACATTTGCTGTGGTTGAGGGCGATGCGCCATGATTTTAGCCATAGAGATAAAGAATCCAGGGCAGTTTGAAGATGATTGCCAGCTGTGTGAATATCCTCGTGGGAGGTAAACAAAGCGGTGTCGTCGGCGTACATGGACACATTGATAGACTGCAGGGGAGGAAGGTCTGAAATGTAGATGTTGAAGAGGGTAGGTCCTTGAGGAACACCAGCGAGGACGGGCCGAGAGGAGGAACGGTTTGAACCTAAAGTGACGGAGAAAGTGCGATCCAGTAGGAAACTGTGAATTAATTGATACAGGTAATCAGGAAGACCAATATTACGAATTTTAAAGAGTAGACCACGGTGCCAGACTTTGTCAAAAGCTTGACTGAAATCTAAGAAAGCAGCTAAGCAATGCTGTTTCCTTTCGAAGGCTTGAGCGATGTGTTCAGTTACGCGGAGAAGATGGTGCACCGGAGAATGCCTTTGGCGAAAGCCAAATTGAAAGGGTGGTATTACTGAGGAGGCGGATAAAAATTTGTAAATGCGAATATTAACAAGCTTTTCAAAAATTTTGGACAGGGCCGGTAGAAGACTTATTGGGCGATAACTGGAAGGCTGATGTGCAGGTTTTCCGGGCTTGTGCAGAACTATAACATTCGCATGTTTCCAGCAGGTAGGAAAATAACCTAAGCGGAGTAGAGCATTGAAGAGAGAGGCAAGAAAGGCGTGGGCTTTGCGAGAAAGATTTTTAAGAGCAATATTGGGAATACGGTCATGACCAGGAGCCTTTTTGGATACCAGTATGTGCAATAGGCGGCGAACCTCGCTCGGTGAAGTAAACTTGATGGACACGGGAACACTCGGAGGAAAAAGAGGCTGGTCCTCTATGGCGGAGTTATGAACATCATCAGCCACTGGGTTGGGTGTAAAGGCTGTCTCAAAGTAGTCAGCAAATAGCTCGCACTTTACGCTGTCACTGGAGTAGTGCCGACCTGCAGAACGAAGAGGTGGTATCAGAGGTGATTCCCGTAGAATGCGGCGGGTTTCCTTCCAGAGACTGCTATCTAGTGGGGAAATATTGGAAAGATGGCGCTGATACGAAGAATGGCGGTACTCATCCAGCGCTCGCTTAACGTACCGCGTCAACTGGTTTAATCTATGACGCTGATGAGGTTGACGGTGCAGTTGCCAGCAACGACGGATTCGATGCTTCTCTCTCAGTAGCTGAACAATCGTCTGAGGCAGTGTTTCATGAAATGGTGGATGGTGGCCGGCTCGCCGGGGAACAGTGGTAGCCGATCGAATAGACGCAATCACAGTATTGGTGAAATGAGTTATAGCCACGTCAACATCTTGCTTCTGTGTCAAAGGAAGGTGCGGGTAGAGCTGCTGGTCGAGATGATGCCGAAACTGGTCCCAGTCTACTGTATGCCCAGCACAAGAAGGCGAGGCTTAGGAATGTGTAACGTAATCATGTTTTGCTTCCCGCGCGGTGTTTATGTCTAGTTTCAGAGTATGATAAGGATGCTAGGTTCGTTTAAAATACACAGTGTTGTCACATAACTCACCTAGAATTCCAGTTGTCGTGCAAGATCCGAGTCGGAGAAGTCGTCACCTTCGCTGCTGTCACTACCGCTTTCTGCATCTTCGTCACTAGACTGCGGACCTCCTAGTGATATAATAAAATTGTCTATTGCATCTTCCACTAGCCCATCCTTCTGCCTGAACTCATCCTCAAGTTTCTTAACGTGCCTAACATAGCCCTCCCAATCAGCTGTTGTAACAGAGTTCACTGCACTTTCACACACCTGCTGTAGATTTCTTTAATGTAGATCGCCGGTTACATTATGCTCTCTCTCTTACATGTCGTTTTATTGCTGCCCATGCCAATTCTATAACGTTCAACTCGCACATATAAGGAGGTAATCTAAGAACCGTATGCCCATGCATTTCTATTATTCTGTCGATATGGTATATTTTTTCCTTTGGTTTATGTATTTGAATTAAATCAAACAAGTCGGTCTTTCGCATTGCAGCAGAATATGAAATGTTGTTCTCCAACCATTGTACCATTTCTTGCTTTACAGCATATTTCGACGCAGGCTTATTTTCTTGTACACTGTGGTATGGAGCATTATCACGCACGATGACACTATTGCAGGGTATATTAGGTAACAGCTTCTCCTCCAACCATTTCTGGAAATTTTCTCTATTCATTTGGCCATGATAATCGCCGCTAGCAAGTCCAGCTTTGAATATCAAAGAAGCTCCGGGTATGAAACCTTCGTTGCTGCCTGCATTTACAAGAATCAGGCGGTTTGAAGGGCTAGTGTTTGTCGTAATCCCGTAGATATCATCACTCTGCCAAATGTCAAATTATTGTCCACCCAGGACTCATCAATGTAAATGATATTTCTCCCAGCATTTCTGTATCCATTTATAGCTCTTAGGTATTTAGCTCTCCAGTCAACTATATCTGGACGTTCAATAAGTAATTTTCTCTTGCTTCCACATCGCTTCCATTTGAAACCCATATCCTGCAATAGCTTCCGCAGAGTTTCTCTTCCCCAAGGAAAATTTGTTTTTTCCCTAATTGCTGCAAGTAGCTTCGGTACAGTGGGCACTTGTTTTTTAACCAAATAAAAGTCTCGAATTACGTTTTTAATTACTGTTCTATCAAAGTAATCACAATGAAATTTGCATTCCTCGGCCTTTGGTCTCTTTTTCCCCGGAGTATGAAGTGATTTTTCACCAGCTTTAACACCTTCTCTTCTTATTCTTGTTACACTATGTTACGATATCCCACAATAACTTGCCACACGAAAATTTGTTTGTGATAATGAACATTTCAATTGTCCTGATTTCGCTTCTTCGTCACATACTTCTATCACTTTTCTAATTACCTCCCTTGCTTCACTGTGAATACTTCGTCCCTTCTTTCGAACTGCAGCCATATGTAAATATTAAGCCAAGAATAAAACTAACAAAATACGAGTATATAACTGTAGTGCCGTAGCGCTAGAGCCAAATAATGCATAATACTAAAAAATCTCTGCACCTGCACCTAATACTGCAAAGCGCATTAGATCTGGCAACGCGGGTGACTCATATGCATTCTCATGCACTCATTTCCTAGTAAACAGATACGCTACCGGAGCAGATTAACAATTGAAGTCCCCTCTGCCCTTCATTCCCCTCTAGCCTTCTTGTCGTGGGCATACAGTACGTGCCCCTGTATCAAGGGAGGAACGTAGGTAGAGTAGGTTCTGTCCACTTGAAAGGTTGCAAGAACGGGACAATGATCGGAGTCCATTTCAGGCAGAACGTGCAGGAGGAGGGGTTGCGGAAAGTTCTGTATTAGAGCGACATCAAGAATATCTGGTTGGAGTCTGACGTTATTAGAGTAAAAGGTAGGTGTGTCAGGGGCAACGACGTGGAAACCAATGTCATCAGCAGCTCGCTGAAGACGACGACCGTTAGGTGTGCTCACTCGGCAGCCCCAGAGGACATTTTTGCTGTTGAGGTCTCCTAGAAGAATTAGAGGCAGTGGTAGAAAATAAAATCCGTAAATCCTGAATATCCAGAGTGGTAGAGGGTGGTTTGTATGCTGCCAAAACGGTGAGCAGTTGGCCATTAGCAGTGGCGATTTGGATGGCGCAGGCTAAGAAGCTACGAAGTCGTGGCAGAAAGAGAGGGTGGTGCTTGATACGACTTTTAATTATAATGGCAACTCCTCCGGATGCCACGGCGTCACGATCCTCCTGGTAAATTCTATAGCCAGGAATAGTAAACTTCTCAGGAGGGGTTAGGTGTGTTTCAGAAACACAAGCAACGTCGACGTCGTGCCGAGAAAGAAACCTAAGGAAACTTTGGCGTTTGGATTTGAGTCCGTTAGCATTCCAATTTAGGAAGGTGAGAGTAGACAAGACCGGGGTTAAGTCAAGGGGCATGGTTGAAAAGGTCTGCTATGAACTTGGAAAACAAGGAGCGTAAGTGTGGAAGATAGGAATGCAAAAGGGAGAGGAAGGAGTTGAAAAGGGATGAGATGAGAGAATCCGAAGCAGAAGTCGAGGAACACCTGGGTGGTGTATCTTTGGCAGATGACTGTTGAGGTCTAGAAAACCATTGTGGCGTAGAAGAGGAGGTGGAAGCTTGACCAGGCATGGCCGGGAAATGACGGTCATTGACGGGTGGGGGCGGTGGCGGTTCACGCTCTCGCGGAATGGTAGTGTTAACAGAATCATTACGGAGCTGTTTGTGTTTGAGACGGAGAGAATAAGAACATCCTTTATAGTTTGCCGCATGGATTTCCCCACAGTTTACACAGCAAGGAGGTGCCTGACGAGCTTTAGAACAGGTAGAAATGTGATGGTTGCCGGGGCACTTAACACAACGTGGAGGAAGATGGCAGAAATTCTTGGTATGCCCGTAACGTTGGCAGTTGGTGCACTGAGGGATGGTGGGAGATTTACGGCGATACCCAACGGAAACAACAGCATGCTGAATATGCTTCAACTCGAAGATACGTTTGGCATCCTCAGAACGGTCCAATTCGACTGCACAAAGGGGCATCGGTTGTTTATTGCGAAAGAAGAGATGAACCACTTTGTTGACAGGCAACTTTTCCGTTTGGAGTTCGTGTAGAACCTCTTCGTCCGTTAAAGAGTAGGGAACTCCGCGTATGACAACTTCAGGTTTCTGAGAATGTGGATTTTGGAAAGTGTGAAATGGTAGCTGTTCTTGCTCAAAAAACTTGGTGACCGAGCGGTAGTCAGCAATGGTGGTGGTACTGATCTTTAACACAGATCCACGTTGGTGAGTTATGAAATCAGAAGAGGCATGAGATCGTAGGTCCGCTAAAACTTGCTGGTAATTGTTGACGTCGTGCAGGAAAATGGGTGGAATTTTTATGCTGGATGCGTCGGTGGATGCAGTTTGTGGTTCGGAGTCCTCCATGGTTTCCAAAACGGCGAATCTGTTATGCACAGAGGGTAAATCTACCACATATTTCTGGGAAAGAGAAGAAGAAGCGGCAGTTTTTCGCTTATTGGGTATACAGAAGGCACCCTCGGATGGAAACTGCGAAGTGGCGTAGTTGCGTTTGGTTGCACCAGTCGAATGGGGCTGGCCAGTTGTGGTGGCGAACTGCGATGACGGCATATTGGAACAAGTCTCAGGAACAGAAAAAGCAGAAGCAGTAGAAGAATATGTTTGGCAGTTGCTCACTGAAGGTTGTTGAAGTGAGGGATGAGTTAGCGTTGGTACAGATAATGGCTCAGTGTCATAAGCAATGTTTAAAGAGGAACGTACTAAGTAGCCGGTTCCATCTGTTTCTAGTTCCATGTGGAAAGAAATTATAATATCTCACGAGAAACTCGCTACCACAGCACTGTAAGCACAGCAAACAGCTGAAACACACAGGTGAATGAACTACGCAAATCACTAAGATACAACACGATTAACACGCGCAGCGACTACCGACACACGTCCGACTCAGATGACAGCTGCGAGAGCACTGAGCTGCATCTTATATCTCGTTAACGTTTGCTGAAAGGGACGTGTCAAAATACAAAACATTTTTTCTAAGTTTTGTATATCAACATAACGAGTGTAAAATGGAATCTTGCTCTTCCCAAGCCGAATAAAGATATTTAATATTGGAAACAGACATGGTAGATTTTGACAGAGCCAGGCTACGTATACCTGAGTTCAGTGTGACGATTACTCCTAGACAGGTACAGTGTCCTTCCCGGGGTCGAAGGAGCTCGTCGTTCTGTCACTTGGAGCTCTGAAAGTCGAAGAGCGTGCTACCGTTGCATTCGGAGCGCTCTTACCACCAGTAGCGTCTGTTGACATGACTACTCTATATACATCATTTTAATCGACATAAGCATTTTCAGAAATGACCTTATTGCTAATTTTCTTGTAGGTGCAAGGGGGATATGGGAATACAGTATGTTTTAAGCGACAGTGAAATGCTTTAAGAGCTGGTTGCTATGCGATACCTTTGAAATTCCGTTCCCTTTGCAAGGCCAAGTTATGAAAAACGAATAACATATTCCTATTTGAAAAAAGTATAAGTGTTGGCAAATTCAAACAAATAAGAAAGAATATCTCGGAAATGGTTCACTCAAAAAAAAAAAAAAAAAAAAGTATTTGACATAAATTGTGTGCTTTAAAGGGATCCACATTTTTTATTTAGTAAACTTTTGTCTGTCTCTTACTGTTTACCATTTATGCAAAAATCATCCAGAATGAAGAGGAACGGGCGATTTTACATTATGTGTTTTTTATAACTCAATAACATGAAAACTGCCTGCGCATTACTACTATGACAGTGCCATTGAATTAACATGGATCAGTGGATAGAGCAAGAATGTGCTCTTGCGGTGAAAATTTGTTATAAAAACGAATTATGAGACCGCTAGCTGCCACTTAGGTTGTAATTTTAATTTAGGACGCTATGATCCCATTTCATCTGCTCATTCCATAAAAATATGGGTTAAGAACTAGGAGCAAACTGGTTCGGTACTGTTGAAGAAGCCTACACGTAGCAGAAGACCAAGCTTCACCAGAAAATGTTGCTGCGCCAGGAGTTGCTGTCAACAAGGGTGAACTTATCGCAGATGGCTGCGAGGAGAACATTCCACTTAGATTTTAATTTTCATCCTACAAGTTTGAGGTATTGCACCAACTAAAGTCTTCTTATTTTCTCTCTGTAATAACATTCTGTGAAGATATGTTAAATTACATGAATGAAGATGAATTTATTGGCAAATTATGGATTTCTGGAGAATCATGTTTTTATCTGTCTGGCTTTGTAAACAAACAGAGTTTCAGATATTGGTCTTCAGACAATCCTCTTCAGTTACACGAGAAACCATTGCACAGTGAGATAGTAAACCGTTGGGTATGCGTATTCTGGGATAATAATTGTTGCTTTCTTTTTAGTACATGATGGAAAAAGTAACGACCGTGACATCAGCCATGTACATGAACACGACTGAAACATTTCTTTTAAATTAAACTAGACGATTTCCTTGTTTCTTAGTTTCAAGAAGATGGAGGCACTACACACTGCGGGACTATGAATGCCGTAGGGAGACGTTTCTCAAATCAACCATTGGAGGTGACATCACCTTGCCAACAACATCTCCAAATTTGACCACGTGCGACTTTGACTTATAGGAATACTTGGCGAGTATTAAAGATCGCCACAAACTATTCAAAGACTAAAAGCCAATGTTTGTCATGAAATTGACGATGTGCATTTCGTAACGCAACATGTCTAATGGAACATCTTGCGGCCGAAGTTAGCGGTGTCTGCGAGTAAATGATCGTCGTTTGAAAGATGTTATTTTCAAGAAAAAAAGCCATGTTATATTGGTTAGGAACTATATGTTATAATTATGAAAAATGATTTCATATATAGAATAAACCATTTAAAATCGCCTGTTCCTCTGCCGGACACTTTGTCTATTAAGTATATTTTATAGATTATAATATATGTGATATCGAAATTTTAAAATCGCATAGCATGTGTTGTATCTGCATGGCTCCAAGTGTGAGAATCAACTGCACCCTCTGCCCTCTTAATGAAAATGGATGTGTTGCACTTTCTCTTCATTTGAAGTGAAGATTGCAAATAGGCTTGAGTTAGCAAGCAATGCGTACACTGTAACTGTGATGGAAAGGGAACTTGCGAACCCTAACTAAGCAAGCGCACGTTACGGCTGTGAGTGTGCCTGGTACTCAAACCGACAGTTACACTGTGAAGCAATCATGTCTGCAGCGAACCCTAACTTAGCAAGCGCACGTTACGGCTGTAAGTGAGTGTGCCTGGTACTCAAACCGACAGTTACACTGTGAAGCAATCATGTCTGCAGCGAACCCTAACTTAGCAAGCGCACGTTACGGCTGTAAGTGAGTGTGCCTGGTACTCAAACCGACAGTTACACTGTGAAGCAATCATGTCTGTGCGCTCCATTGATCACCTTTATTTTACTACTGCCTTCTTTCACTAATATGATCTGGTTTAATTCACTTAGTTCTAACTATTACTTCACTAATATGATGGAGTCCAATTTTCAGTGTTGATTCATTTAGTTGTCACTGTCACTCAGCTAATGCGATCTGTGCAGTTCAATTTTCCCGATCGCTTCACTTTTCTTCGGGGTGATGAAATACGCGCGAAGTAGCCTCTTCTGCCTGCGAATGATTCATCCGTCCCGTCTGTAATCCCCCCACGCAAGCAGGACCCACAAACGTACTCGAGTTGCAACAGAAACGCGTTCACCAACTCTCTCTCTCTCTCTGATCAGCTTACTAACTCGGGAACACGCTGACCTATATAGCCAGTTATTTTCCACAGAACATTCTAGAATACCCCGGAGGCGGGAAGAGGGAAATGTCCAGAAGATTCTGGTTATATCTTTATAGCCCTTCTGGCCGAGAACGCTGCTGCCCGGCGCCAACCTTCTGATAAGCTTGGGGCTCTGCATTCGCAACACAGTATGTTGGACTGGAAACCAGATGGGTAGTACACCAATATAATAATAATTAATAATAATAATAATAATAATAATAATAATAATAATAATAATAATAATAATAATAATAATAATAATAATAATAATAATAATAATAATAATAATAATAATAATAATAATAAACAACCACAACAAGAACCACAACCACCACCACCACAACAACAATAACAATAATGGTAATAACACTAATGAAAACACTTGCAGTGCCATGCTCATCACCTTTGTTGCGCGTATGAAGTGTGAGGACGTTTTACACAGGCCGTAGTTCCAAGTGCTCATCCCACAGGTAGTGTACAAGGATGTCGTGATTTTGGATTGTACTAAATGCATCTCAATAAGCGCGATACCTACCGTATGGCGGTGTTGTGGAAAGGAGCTTTAAAATTATCCGATGCGTCGAATTCACATGGTTTTCTGTACTCGCTCTTCTACAAGCTATTCTTACCAAAGATTGTTCTTCTATCAACTTCTCGATAATTGAGGTAAACTTTCAATACACATTTACATATTTTATTGTAGGTAGGTGTAATAATAATAATAATAATAATAATAATAATAATAATAATAATAATAATAATAATAATAATAATAATAATAATAATAATAATAATAATAATAATAATAATAATAATAATAATAATAATAATAATAATAATAATAATAATAATAATAATAATAATAATAATAATAATAATAATAAT